>CP125974.1:77717926-77931546 GCA_030063025.1 Avena longiglumis
ATTTGGAAGGATCGTCTACGATCTTGAGATCGGAAGTGTCTGCGACTACATCACCACGAGAATCTGCTCTCGTTAAGCGCTTTGGAATCTTGAGGGTAAGTTATACCATCGACTCGTTGCTACAATCTAGTAGATAGATCTTGGCTTGTTTGTTTGTATGCGATAGAAAATTTTTGTTTTCCATACTCACGAACCCCTCTGATATCGAGCCGTGTCTATATGTAGATCTGTTGCACGAGTAGAACACAATGGTCATTGTGGCGTTGATGCTTTATTGTCGATTGCTTCTTGTGTACTTTGTATCTTGCGGTATGTTGGGATGAAGCGGCCGGGCTAACCTTACATGACATCGTTCATGAGACTTGCTCCACGCTTGACATGTAACTTGTATTGCATAAGTGGCTGCGGGTGCATGTTTCTCCTAGCATAGTTAAGATCCAATTTAGCGGGTGATTGACAATACTAGTATCAATGTTGTGGTTCTTGTTCGTAAGTTAGAGCGACACTTATTGAAAGCCCCAAACCACGTAAAACATGCAAAAGAAAGTAGAGGCGTCTAACTTTGTTTTGCGGGGTGTCGATGATGTGATATGGCCATGATTGTGATTATATATGATGTATGCAATGTTCCTTATTGTAAGTCGACAGCCGGGAAACCATATGGTTGTCTTTAATTTACATTAAGACCGCGTGTCTATTCAAAGTAGTTGTAATAGTTGAAGCGGTGGGCGACAACCATGGAGAAGCGTCATTGACCTTGATGCAATGCGGTGATGATGGAGATCATGTTAGGTGCTTGAAGATGGAGATCGGAAGCACAAGAAGAAAACCATATCATATCACATATTATGAATTGCATGTGATGTTAATCCTTTATGCATCTTGTATTGCTTAGTAGGCAGCGGTAGCATTATAAGATGATCCCTCATGCACATGAATTTCAAGTCATAAAGTGTTCACCCTTAGTTAGCACCGTTGCTAAAGCTTGTTGTTTGAAACACCGTGATGATCGGTGTGCTAGATTACGCAAGTGTATACAACGTGAGCAAGCCAGATTTGCTCATGCGAAACTAAGGTTTGATCTTGTGAGCCTAGCATGTCTGAGACATGGCCTCGGGAACACGGATTACGAAAGGTAGAGCATGAGTCATATAGTAGATATGATGAACATGTCGATTGTTAGCCATTGAAGCTATATCAACTCTCGATGATCGGTTTTGATGTGGTGGATTTGGTTAGTGTGATCACTAAAACAATGTGAGGGATATTGTTTTGGTGGGAGTTCACCTAGATTAATTTAATTATTAATTAGAACTCAATTTATCATAAACTAAATCAAAGTGAATTTGCATAGTTGTTGTAGTCATTGGCATCCGTTTACCACCTTGTGCTTAGTTATAATTGAGATGATAGAACTATAGAATTACAGGTTAGTTACTTTACGTTGGTATCGTATTGTTTTGAAGTGTTAATCTAAAGTTTAAAAGTCCTATTGCAAACTTTAGGTAAAGTTAAGTTACTCCATGAAGTTTAATAATTAGTATTAAATCAAGAGTAACAATTCCAAGTGTTAGTATATAAGTATCATGTTTTGTCTCCATGATTCTTGATATTCAAAGGATTCTCCTAATATCAAGGTTATCTAAGGATCTGAAAGAGTTGTTTGAAACCATGATGTGTTGAAGATATTGTGATATCTGAAGCGAAGTTTTAGTTGCAACATGATAGAGTATAATATGGCTAAAGTCATGTTCTCATATTTGATGAGAATTTGCGAAAGGTTGTGGACACTTGTTGTCCTAATCCTCAAAAGGTTTTGGATAACATTATACTCATAATTCATCGTTATAAGCTAATAGTAGCTTGATCATGGGCGATTCCATGATAAGGATGAATAATTGATGTAGGTAAAATGTTTACTACACTAAGAGATTGCTAAAGAAGGAATTTGAAAGAACACCAAACATTTGATGATGGTGATCTACTTCAAAGTGCAAGTCCAAAGACATTGGTATTTAACTGTACGCTTTGGACTATGTGTCATATGTATGACTCCACTATTGATATTGATAGATTCTTTCAAGCGAAAGAAATCTTGAAGAATCTCATAAATATATGGCGAGAAAAGAAAAGATTAGAATTGTTCAATTTAAGTATATAGATGATATACATGTTATGGCTATATTCTTTGCTTATTAAACAAATGTGGTTCTTAAGTATTTGATCTTGAATTTGTTGGTATGAATCGTCATCTGAAACAACGAAATTCATGAACTACGATGGCCTAAGTAATTAGCAAAAGAATATGTGATGATGTTCATCGAGAACAAATAAAGGGTTATTGTGTTGCTCGTTAAACATCAAAGCTTGCCTTCAAGATTTGTTTTATCGGGTGTTATGAGAACAAAGGGTTGTTCAAATAATTGCATAATCCATAAAAGATGGATGATTCACAAATCTAGATTGGAAAAATCACATCCATAAAGCTAATGCTAAAGATGTCGAAAGACAAATTGATTGAAAAGATCACTTAGGAAGTGACATCGCGTTTAAATTATATTGGAAAGAAAACATGAAGAAACTCCATATGTATGGAATTTTGGAGTCTTTTGATTTTGATCAAATGGCGCTTGTGAAACTTTCCTGAGATAATTAAAACTTCGTTCATAGGCCAAAGGAGCGAAAGACTAGCTTATTGGAATTTGTACATATTGTTGTACGAAGTCCATTATGTGTAGTCAGGCGATGGATTTCAACTTCATATACTTTCTCGAAAATTTGAGTGAATATATGAATATTTACTTAATAAGGATGAAGCATGAAACATTTGAAAAGTTCAAAGACTTTCAAGATGAAGTGCAAAATCATTGTAACAAGAATATAAGCAGTTTATGATAAAGATCATAAAGGAAGATATTTGAGTTCTGAGTTTAGCATAATACCTAAGATTTAAAGGAATCGTTAAGTGGATTTGCATTTTCGAAACACCATAAGAGTATGGAGTGTTCGAGATATGTAATTAAACCTTGTTTGACATGGTAAGATCGAAGGTGTAATTCATAAACTGCCATTATATTTTAAAGATTAAAAGCTTTAGAGATTACCGTTTTCCTTTGAAAAGAGCTTCATCATAATCCGTTGAAATGACACCATATAAGGTTATGGTTTGGAATAAAACCAAGTTGTCTTTTCTTAAACATTGGTATGCTATGCATAAGAAAGATGTGTGCAACCAAAGTCGGATGAACTGTCTTTGTATAAATTAAGTATTCCTCCATAAACATAGGAGACAAAAGTGTTTGTTGCTTAGAGCGTCAATTTTCTTTGAGAAGGAATTTTTCGTGAAAAGTTAAGTGGGAGGACAATAGAACTTTGATAAGGTTAAAGAACCTTAGCTATATGTGCAAAGTTGCATGACAGAAAAGTGTTTGGGCTGACAACAATGCTCATGGCTCACGTGCCTCAAAAGGTTGTGGTCACGGAGATCTAAGTTCCTATTGAAACAAGTAGATCGGGTAAACAATCAAATACCAAGATTTGAGGGCTGAATCATTATTTGAGAATAATGAACAGAGCTACATGCAAAGAAGCGATGATGGGCCTGACTCCGTAAAATGGCTTGAAGCCATAAAATCCGTGATAGTTCCATACGAGAAAATCAAGTTTTGAACTTGAAGGACCCTCGAGAAAGGTGTAAGACCTTATAGTTGTATGCGGATCTATAAAGAAATAGACATGGATGTTTTACATCTATGAAATAGTCGACATGTTGGGAAAGAGTTCACAACAATATTCAAGGTTGACTATGACAAGATCGGATCTTTCATAGTGATATTTAGTCTAGGCGGATTAATGTAGCAACCACTACATATAATTTTGTTATATGGTAGTAGAATAAACAAAACAAGTTCTTCTAATAGAATCGTTACCTAGGACATGTGCATAACACGGTCCATAGGGTTTTGTTAATTCAAGGATGCTAAAAGCATATGCAAACTTCAATGGTTGAAGTGAGCATCGGAGTTGGAATCTTCACTATGATGAAGCTGTTAAAAGTTTAATTTCATCGAGACAATGAAGATGCTTGCGTTTGCAAGAAATTAAGTGGGGCGCTAAGACATATTTCTAATACATTATGTGGAGGACATATTGTTGATTAGAAAAGATGTATCTTTATTAACACATATTAAAATTTCATCCCGATGAAAGACTTAGGCAAAACCAAATATTAGGCATCAATAGATGCTAATATGGTTGTGCAGAAGTACATAAACGAGATATTGAATGAGTTCAATATAGAAACTACAAGAGAGGTTCTTGTCGCAGAAAGGATTGAATAAGTTCAATGTTGATGATATATTCAAGTGTATTGACATTTGGTAAAGTGAAACAAATAATCAAGTATAGATTGATACTTGATGTATGAAATCACAAAAGAGTATTTATATCAATCATCTTGTGATATGTACAAATCGAGATATGTCCTATGCTCTAAATGTTGTGAGCATATACGAATGATTTGTAAGATGATCATTGGACAATAGTAAGGATATTCTTATGATCTTTTGGAAGAACTAAGAGTATATTATTTGTAAAGTGACAAATAGATAGTTAGTTCATTGTAAGAGTACTACATTGATACTAGCTTTGTCATAAAGTACAAATTAAGTTTATCTCAATCTAAACTAAGGGTGGCACAATATAATGGAAAGTGAGTTCCATAATGGATTTGGATGAGTTCCAAAGTTAAGACATTGTGAGATACTACAACAAAGGCTAAGTATATGACTGCTATTATAGCGGTAAAGAGAACATTTGTGTCAAGTAGTTTGTTATCAAACTAGGTGTAGTTCATGATGGGATAATACTATGAAGATATATTGTGCGACAATATTATCAACATGTTTTAACCCCAAAGAGCTAAAGGTCACACGAAGACCAAATTTATACAAAGCCATCTCATTAGAGAATGAGTGATGCGTAGAGGCATAAAGACATGCAATTACACACGGACCGACAGAGTGTCGGATCAGGAATCGATTGACCACTAGCAAAGTGTACATACAACAGGAAAGCCATAGGTGTTATATACACAAGGTTTGAAACTAGATTATTGACTCTAGTGCAAGTGGGAGACTGTTGGAGATATGCCAGAGGCAATAATAAAGTGAGTTATTATCATATCTTCACACTTATGATAAATGTTTACATACCATGCTATAATTGTATTAGGAAACATTAATACTTGTGTGATTTGTAAACTAAAATAAGAGTCCTAGTATAGCCTCTTGTTAAACTAGCTTGTTGGTTAATGTATGATCATGGTTTCACGATCATGAACATAGAGATGTTATTAACAACGGGATCATATCATTAGGAGAATGATGTGATGGACATACTCCTATAGATAAGCGTAGCATAAAGATCAAGTCATTTCAATAGTTCAATTGCTATATGCTTTACGATACATAGTAACCTAATTCCTTCGACCATGAGATCATGCATATCACCTTTCTGGGATGGATGCTTTGATGTCATCAAACACCACACCGTAACGGGTGGTTATAAAAGTGGCATTGAGTGTTCGGAAAGTATTGGTTGAAACACATGGATCAAGAGTGGGATTTGTCCATCCTCATGGCGGATAGATATACTCTGGGCCCTCTCGGTGGAATGTCATCCAATTAGCTTGCAAGCATGTGACTTGGTCACAAGGGATCACATATCAGGAGCGAGAAAGAGTACTTATCGATGAGGTTGAACTAGGTATGCGGAGATCTGGCGATCATAACCTCGGATAAGTAACATATCGTGAGACAAAGGGAAATTGGTATCGTATGTAAGTGGTTCATTCGATCATAAAGTAATCGTAGAAATATGTGGGAGCCATATGAATTTCCAGATTCCTCTATTGGTTATTGTTAGAAGTGTCTCGATCATGTCCGCATAATTCACGAACCGTGGGAGACACATAAGGATTCGGCGTTGTTTGAGTAGTTATGGTATTATGAAAAGACGAATGTTGTTGGTCTCGGATGGGATCCGGGATATCACGAGGTGATCCGGAATGGTCGGAGAATAAGATTCATATAAGGAAAGTCCGTTTGAGTTGGGAATGATTCCGGTGTGTTTTCATCGGAATGTTCTAGAAGGTTCGGATTATCGGCACTCCGGGGAAGAGGTACATGAATGTGTCATTACATATTGGAATGATTGCATCATGTACTAAGTGTTCTTGCTGTCCCAAATAAAGGATTAAATTGAATCCTAAAGCAGAAAAGTCAAATGTCAGTTTGAAAGTCAAGCTGCCAAAACAAGCTGTGGGAAACAAGCAAGAGGAGTTGGAACCAACTTTGGAGGAGGTTGGACTCCTCAGGCGGCGCCAAACCTAGGCCGAGTTGGAGGGACTCCCTCCCTCCACTGGCGCCAAGACCCCCCTCCCATATAAGGAGGCGGGGCTCCTCCATAGACACATAACTTTCTACTCTAGATCTCGGTTTAGAGCCGTTTTGGTTTAGAGCTTCTAATTGCTTTAGTTGGTTTAGAGCCTTCTAATTGGTTTAGAGCCTTCTAATTGGTGTGTCTAATTACTAGACCACTAATAGCCTCTCTCATAAGCTCCACCATACTACTTCGGCTTAAGGCGAAGCCTGGGATCTCCCTCTACTTAGGTACCACGTCGTTGTCTTGCGGAATCGCGAGAGAGTGCTACAACCTCCATTTTCTTTGGAACAAGGGAGAGGAAGGTCTTCGTGAGTACGAGCGATGTGACCCATTGCGGGGCGCTTTGGGAACGTGGCGCTGGAAGGATCGTCTACACGATCTTGAGATCGGAAAGAGTACGACTACATCACCCACGAGAATCCGCTCTCGTTAACCGCTTTGGAATCTTCGAGGGTAAGTTATACCATCGACTCGTTGCTACAATCTAGTAGATAGATCTTGGCTTGTTTGTTTGTATGCGGTAGAAAATTTTTGTTTTCCATGCTACGAACCCCTACATAGCCCGGCGTAGCTCTCTCTTGTTTTGTGTTTGTTTAGGTCATAGGTTGATGTAAAACCATGTTGGTTCACAAGTTGGGGCACTATCCTACCAGGTTTCACTGAGCGGAGATTCCCCTTATCTGGTCGAACCTTTCGCTTCTAGGTTAGAGCGCATGCATGCGAGGGGGACACATGCAATCACCTATACCAACCTTGCACCACACTCACACACATATGCTAGGGACACATGCAAGTTTTCAGATGATTACGACGTTCTTGCGGACTTCCACCGGCGAAACCCTGATCTGCGGGACTCGGATCGTCTACCCCCTAGACATTTTCGGTTAGAGCGCATGCATGCAAGTTCGTATAAGGAGACACATGCAAGTTTATGGTCTAGTGCAAAGTTCGTATTTCTATGGTCTCAATACTAACAAAAAGCCAAGAAAGATTTCACTTAAACATAAAATAAATACAAATGAAAGAAAAAACAATAAGAAAATTAGAAAATAGCATAAGGCACACGGCAATGGAGAAAACACACGGCAAATAGGTCCTTTGCCGTGTGTCTATCTTGGGTACACGACAAAGAATCTTTGCCGTGTGTTTTTCCTTAAGTACGGCAAAGCTCTTTGTTGTGTTCATTTGGTTGGCACTGCAGCAAAGGCATGCCGATGAATAACGGCCGGGCCCTCCTGCCTTATCCTCTCCCCACACCCGACCCCGCCGCCTCGATCCAGCGCCGCCTCCACCGCCTCCGCGCCTTGCTTCTTGGCAGCGCCGCAGCTCCTCCTCCACCCGTCCACTCCCCACCGCCGCCTCACATCCTTGCTTCCCCTTGGCGCCCTCGCTTCTCCCTAGCCCGCCCATCCTCCCACGGCCAGCCCGGCCTGGGAGCCTCGGGGCTCCACCTCAGCCCGGTCCAGCCCCCCTCCACCCTGCTGTAGCCCATCACCATCGGTATGTGTAGTATATGCATGTATGTGTAGCTAGCTAGTATGTATGTGTAGCTAGTATGTATGTGTATGTGTAGTATATGTATGTGTAGCTAGCTAGTATATATGTGTAGTATATGTATGTGTAGCTAGTATGTATGTGTATGTGTATGTGTAGTATATATATGTATGTGTAGCTAGTATATATATGTATGTGTAGCTAGTATGTATGTGTATGTGTAGCTAGTATATATATATATGTATGTGTAGCTAGTATGTATGTGTAGTATATATTTGTAGTATATATATTGTTAGATATATATAGCATGTATTTGTCCCATGTATTTGTTACATATATGTATAGTAGTATGTATATATGTTGTTTCATATATGCATGTGTATAGTAGTAATTTAGGAATTATGTGTAAATTTTTGGCATGTCTATAGTAGTAATTTAGTAATTTTTCTTCATGCAGGGGATATGTGTCGAGTCTGAGGGTGGCGTTGTCGACGGCGTAGGTCATTTTATGGAGGGAGGAGCATCTTCTTCACCTCTCGATCACGCTTCAAGGGTAAAAATCTATTCTCCTATCTTGCAAATACCTTGGGTTATTTTCGTGTGTAGATCTCCGAGGTTGCCGCGTTACCTAGGCGTCTCTTCCCGGCCGTAAGGGTTACGTGGATAAATATGCATTAGTGGTCTCGCATATTATGAAGCGTAACTCTTACGGCATTTATCGGGATAGCCGGCGGATGCGTAGTTGGGTATGTTTTCCTTGTTCTACTCCAGTCCGAGATAGGATTTCGGCCTGGCGTCTTGTCCGGCGGCGGTGGTCATCACGCCGGTGGTGGTAGCGCTCATCATGATGGCCGGGGTGCCGGTGATCGGATCAGGATGGTGGGCAAGCTGAGATTGTGTGCGGAATATTGCTTGCGGTAAGAATGTCATATAACTACACGTCCTGATATGTATGTCTATACATGGGTAATACTCGGATTAGATACGGGTTTGGATATATACGTGAACGTATTTGTAAGAGTTTAAGGGGAGGGGTTGTACTGGATCAAACCTCGTAAGATTAATGTAAGAGTAGATAGATTCGATTGTATCTAGACATGATTTAATATTGAGTGAATTCCATTTTTTTACCTCCTAAGATCAATTTTGTGCCACTTTTCATCCAATTTAACAGAAATTGCTAAAAACTACCCCATTTAACATAATTTCTTCCACTTTTTACCCTTTTTATTTTTTACCACCAACTGACGGTGGCTTTCTGAGGAAAAAATGGCGCTGCGTCGCCTCTCTCCTTTGCGTGTGCCAAAAGACCGGAGTGTGTAAACCAAGAAGAACACGGCAAAGGACGGGTGCGGCAAACAAAAAGCAACACGGCAAAAACAAACACGGCAATGGACCGGACGAGAACACCGGCAAAGAAAATAATCACGTCAAAGTCAATGAAGAAACCGTCAAAAGTTTTCCTCACGGCAAAAGTGGGCCCGTGGCCTCGAGGGCCACCCGCCAGGGGTGATGGCAGAATCTTTCGTGTGCCCTCGCCGTCGGATACGGCAAAGATAATCTTTCCGTGTGTTTCCTCTATACGAAAAAGAATTTTTCACCTTTTCTTTTCTTTAATTAGCAAGGCTTTTATTACATATATTGGGTGATATTATTTCATAGGATCATGAGAGCACACATATGATGATAGGTTATTGTGGCCTTGATCACTATATACATGCACCCCCTGATTCGGCGTTCTCGTGGACTTCCTCGTGAAACCCAGATGATCTGCGGGCCTCGGATCGTCTACCCCCTAGACAATCTTCTGACAGGGGTAGCCCGGCGTAGCTCTCTCTTGTTTTGTGTTTGATTATGTCATGGGATGATGTGAAACCATGTTGGTTCACAAGTTGGGGCACTATACGGCCCGGTTTCACCGTAACGGGGAGATTCCCCCTTATACAGGTCCAGAACCTTCGCTTCTAGGTTAGAGCGCATGCATGTGAGGGGGGACACATGCAATCACCTATACCAACCTGCACCACACTCACACACATATGCTAGGGACACATGCAAGTTTTCATCGATTCCGACGTTCTCGTGGACTTTCTCCGGCGAAACCCTGATGATCTGCGGGCCTCGGATCGTCTACCCCCCTAGACATTCTTCTGACAGGGGTAGCCCGGCGTAGCTCTCTCTTGTTTTGTGTCTGACTAGGTCATAGTATGATGTAAAACCATGTTGGTTCACAAGTTGGGGCACTTTACAGCCCGGTTTCACCTGAACGGGGAGATTCCTCCTTATCTGGTCCGAACCTTTCTCTTCTAGGTTAGGCGCATGCATGCGAGGGGGACACATGCAATCACCTATACCAACCTTGCACCACACTCACACACATATGCTAGGGACACGTGCAAGTTTTCAGATGATTCTGACGTTCTTGCGGACTTCCACCGGCGAAACCCTGATCTGCGGGACTCGGACCGTTTACCCCCTAGACATTCTTCTGACAGGGGTAGCCAGGCGTAGCTCTCTCTTAATTTGTGTCTGACTAGGTCATAGGATGATGTAAAACCATGTTGGTTCACAAGTTGGGGCACTATCTGCTAGGGTTTCACTGAGCGGGAGATTCCCCTTATCTGGTCCGTAACCTTTCGCTTCTAGGTTAGGCAGTGAGGGGACACATGCAATCACCTATACCAACCTTGCACCACACTCACACACATATGCTAGGGACACATGCAAGTTTTCAGATGATTCCGACGTTCTTGCTCACTTCCACCGGCGAAACCCTGATCTACGGGACTCGGACCGTCTACCCCATAGACATTCTTCTGACAGGGGTAGCCCGGCGTAGCTCTCTCTTGTTTTGTGTCTGACTAGGTCATAGGATGATGTAAAACCATGTTGGTTCACAAGTTGGGGCACTATACGGCCCGGTTTCACTGAACAGGAGATTCCCCTTATACAGGTCGAACCTTTCGCTTCTAGGTTAGAGCGCATGCATGTGAGGGGGAACACATGCAATCACCTATACCAACCTGGCACCACACTCACACACATATGCTAGGGACACATGCAAGTTTTCAGATGATTCCAATGTTCATGCGGACTTCCACCGGCGAAACCCTGATCTGCGGGACTCAGACCGTCTACCCCCCTGACATTCTTCTGACAGGGGTAGCCCGGCGTAGCTCTCTCTTGTTTTGTGTTTGATTATGTCATGGGATGATGTGAAACCATGTTGGTTCACAAGTTGGGGCACTATACGGCCCGGTTTCACCTGAACGGGGAGATTCCCTCTTATACAGGTCCAGAACCTTCGCTTCTAGGTTAGAGCGCATGCATGTGAGGGGGGACACATGCAATCACCTATACCAACCTGGCACCACACTCACACACATATGCTAGGGACACATGCAAGTTTTCATCGATTCCGACGTTCTCGTGGACTTCCTCCGGCGAAACCCTGATGATCTGCGGGCTTCGGATCATCTACCCCCTAGACATTCTTCTGACAGGGGTAGCATGGCGTAGCTCTCTCTTGTTTTGTGTTTGATTATGTCATGGGATGATGTGAAACCATGTTGGTTCACAAGTTGGGGCACTATACGGCCCGGTTTCACTGAGCAGGAGATTCCCCTTATCTGGTCCGTAACCTTCGCTTCTAGGTTAGGCGCATGCATGTGAGGGACACATGCAATCACCTATACCAACCTGGCACCACACTCACACACATATGCTAGGGACACATGCAAGTTTTCATCGATTCGGCGTTCTCGTGGACTTCCTCCCGTGAAACCACGATGATCTGCGGGCCTCGGATCGTACCCCTAGACATTCTTGACAGGTAGCGGCGTAGCTCTCTCTTGTTTTGTGTTTGATTATGTCGTGGGATGATGTGAAACCATGTTGGTTCTGAGTTGGGGCACTATCGGCCGGTTTCACCTAAACGGAGATTCCCCTTATCTGTGTCGAACCTTCGCTTCTAGGTTAGAGCGCATGCATGTGAGGGGGGACACATGCAATCACCTATACCAACCTGGCACCACACTCACACACATATGCTAGGGACACATGCAAGTTTTCATCGATTCTGACGTTCTCGTGGACTTCCTCCGGCGAAACCCTGATGATCTGCGGGCCTCGATCGTCTACCCCCCTAGACATTCTTTTGACAGGGGTAGCCCGACGTAGCTCTCTCTTGTTTTGTTGTTGACTAGGTCATAGGATGATGTAATACCATGTTGGTTCACAAGTTGGGGCACTATACGGCCCGGTTTCACCTGAACGGGGAGATTCCCCCTTATCTGAGTCCGAACCTTTCGCTTCTAGGTTAGAGCGCATGCATGTGAGGGGGAACACATGCAATCACCTATACCAACCTGGCACCACACTCACACACATATGCTAGGGACACATGCAAGTTTTCAGATGATTCCAATGTTCATGCGGACTTCCACGTGAAACCACGATCTGGGACTCAGAATCTACCCCCGACATTCTT
Organism: Avena longiglumis; assembly: GCA_030063025.1. Taxonomy (NCBI): domain Eukaryota; kingdom Viridiplantae; phylum Streptophyta; class Magnoliopsida; order Poales; family Poaceae; genus Avena; species Avena longiglumis. The sequence continues at coordinate 77,730,354 of CP125974.1, forward strand.
CGGCAGGGGTAGGCGTAGCTCTCTCTTGTTTTGTGTTTGATTATGTCATGGGATGATGTGAAACCATGTTGGTTCACAAGTTGGGGCACTATCTGGCCCGGTTTCACCTGAGCAGGAGATTCCCTCTTATCTGAGTCCGTAACCGCTTCTAGGTTAGAGCGCATGCATGTGAGGGGACACATGCAATCACCTATACCAACCTGGCACCACACTCACACACATATGCTAGGGACACATGCAAGTTTTCATCGATTGAGCGTTCTCGTGGACTTCCTCGTGAAACCACGATGAGCTGGGCGGATCATCTACCCCTAGACATTCTTCGGCAGGGGTAGCATGGCGCTCTCTCTTGTTTGTGTTTGATTATGTCATGGGATGATGTGAAACCATGTTGGTTCTGAGTTGGGGCACTATACTGCCGGTTTCACTGAACAGGAGATTCCCCTTATACAGGTCCAGACTTCGCTTCTAGGTTAGGCGCATGCATGTGAGGGGACACATGCAATCACCTATACCAACCTGGCACCACACTCACACACATATGCTAGGGACACATGCAAGTTTTCATCGTTTACGTTCTCGTGGACTTCCTCCGTGAAACCACGATGATCTGCGGGCCTCGGATCGTCCCCTAGACATTCTTCCGCGGGGGTAGCAGCGTAGCTCTCTCTTGTTTTGTGTTTGATTATGTCGTGGGATGATGTGAAACCATGTTGGTTCACAAGTTGGGGCACTATCTGCCCGGTTTCACCTAAACGGGATTCCCCTTATGGTCCGAACCTTCGCTTCTAGGTTAGAGCATGCATGTGAGGGGACACATGCAATCACCTATACCAACCTGGCACCACACTCACACATATGCTAGGGACACATGCAAGTTTTCATCGATTCGTTCTCGTGGACTTCCTCGTGAAACCACGATGATCTGCGGGCCTCGATCGCCTACCCCCTAGACATTCTTTTGTGAGGGTAGCCCGCGTAGCTCTCTCTTGTTTTGTGTCCGACTAGGTCATAGGATGATGTAAAACCATGTTGGTTCACAAGTTGGGGCACTATACGGCCGGTTTCACTGAGCGGGAGATTCCCCTTATACAGTCGAACCTTTCTTCTAGGTTAGGCGCATGCATGTGAGGGGACACATGCAATCACCTATACCAACCTGGCACCACACTCACACACATATGCTAGGGACACATGCAAGTTTTCATCGATTAAGCGTTCTCGTGGACTTCCTCGTGAAACCACGATGATCTGCGGGCCTCGGATCGTACCCCTAGACATTCTTCGGCGGGGTAGTCCGGCGTAGCTCTCTCTTGTTTTGTGTTTGATTATGTCATGGGGTGATGTGAAACCATGTTGGTTCACAAGTTGGGGCACTATACGGCCCGGTTTCACCTGAACGGGGAGATTCCCCCTTATACAGGTCCAGAACCTTCGCTTCTAGGTTAGAGCGCATGCATGTGAGGGGGGACACATGCAATCACCTATACCAACCTGGCACCACACACACATATGCTAGGCACACATGCAAGTTTTCATCGATTCCGACGTTCTCGTGGACTTCCTTCGGCGAAACCCTGATGATCTGCGGGCCTCAGATCGTCTACCCCCTAGACATTCTTCTGACAGGGGTAGCCCGGCGTAGCTCTCTCTTGTTTTGTGTTTGATTATGTCATGGGATGATGTGAAACCATGTTGGTTCACAAGTTAGGGCGATACTGGCCGGTTTCACCGTAATGGGGAGATTCCCCTTATCTGGTCCGTAACCTTCGCTTCTAGGTTAGGCGCATGCATGTGAGGGGACACATGCAATCACCTATACCAACCTGGCACCACACTCACACACATATGCTAGGGACACATGCAAGTTTTCATCGATTAAGCGTTCGTGGACTTCCTCGTGAAACCACGATGATCGCGGGCCTCGGATCGCCTCACCCCCTAGACATTCTTCCCGACAGGATAGGTAGCCGGCGTAGCTCTCTCTTGTTTTGTTTCTGACTAGGTCATAGGATGATGTAAAACCATGTTGGTTCACAAGTTGGGGCACTATACGGCCCGGTTTCACCTGAACGGGGAGATTCCCCCTTATACAGGTCCAGAAGCTTTCGCTTCTAGGTTAGAGCGCATGCATGCGATCGGGACACATGCAATCACCTATACCAACCTTGCACCACACTCACACACATATGCTAGGGACACATGCAAGTTTTCAGATGATTCCGACGTTCTTGCGGACTTCCACCGGCGAAACCCTGATCTGCGGGACTCGGACCGTCTACCCTCCTAGACATTCTTCTGACAGGGGTAGCCCGGCGTAGCTCTATCTTTTTTTGTGTTTGATTATGTCATGGGATGATATGAAACCATGTTGGTTCACAAGTTGGGGCACTATACGGCCCGGTTTCACCTAAACGGGGAGATTCCCCCTTATACAGGTCCAGAACCTTCGCTTCTAGGTTAGAGCGCATGCATGTGAGGGGGACACATGCAATCACCTATACCAACCTGGTACCACACTCACACACATATGCTAAGGACACATGCAAGTTTTCATCGATTCCGACGTTCTCGTGGACTTCCTCCGGCGAAACCCTGATGATCTACGGGCCTCGGATTGTCTACCCCCTAGACATTCTTCTGACAGGGGTAGCCCGGCGTAGCTCTCTCTTGTTTTGTGTTTGATTATGTGATGGGATGATGTGAAACCATGTTGGTTCACAAGTTGGGGCACTATCTGGCCAGTTTCACTGAGCAACGGGAGATTCCCCCTTATCTGAGTCCAGAACCTTCGCTTCTAGGTTAGGCATGCATGTGAGGGGACACATGCAATCACCTATACCAACCTGCACCACACTCACACACATATGCTAGGGACACATGCAATTTTTCATCGATTAAGCGTTCTCGTGGACTTCCTCCGTGAAACCACGATGATATATGGGCCTCGGATCGTCTACCCCCTAGACATTCTTCTGACAGGGGTAGTCCGGCGTAGCTCTCTCTTGTTTTGTGTTTGATTATGTCATGGGGTGATGTGAAACCATGTTGGTTCACAAGTTGGGGCACTATACGGCCGTTTCACCGTGGGGAGATTCCCCTATACAGTCCACAACCTTCGCTTCTAGGTTAGGCGCATGCATGTGAGGGGACATGCAATCACCTATACCAACCTGCACCACACTCACACACATATGCTAGGGACACATGCAAGTTTTCATCGATTCCGCGTTCTCGTGGACTTCCTCGTGAAACCACGATGATCTGGGCCTCGGATCGTCTACCCCTAGACATTCTTGGCGGGTAGCCGTAGCTCTCTCTTGTTTTGTGTTTGATTATGTCGTGGGATGATGTGAAACCATGTTGGTTCACAACTTGGGGCACTATGCGGCCCGGTTTCACCTAAACGGGGAGATTCCCCCTTATACAGGTCCAGAACCTTCGCTTCTAGGTTAGAGCGCATGCATGTGAGGGGGGACACATGCAATCACCTATACCAACCTGGCACCACACTCACACACATATGCTAGGGACACATGCAAGTTTTCAGATGATTCCGACGTTCTTGCTCACTTCCACCGGCGAAACCCTGATCTGCGGGCCTCGATCGTCTACCCCCCTAGACATTCTTTTGACAGGGGTAGCCCGACGTAGCTCTCTCTTGTTTTGTGTCTGACTAGGTCATAGGATGATGTAATACCATGTTGGTTCACAAGTTGGGGCACTATACGGCCCGGTTTCACCTGAACGGGGAGATTCCCCTTATGGTCCGAACCTTTCGCTTCTAGGTTAGAGCGCATGCATGTGAGGGGGAACACATGCAATCACCTATACCAACCTGGCACCACACTCACACACATATGCTAGGGACACATGCAAGTTTTCAGATGATTCCAATGTTCATGCGGACTTCCACCGGCGAAACCCTGATCTGCGGGACTCGGACCGTCTACCCCGACATTCTTGGCGGGGTAGCCAGCGTAGCTCTCTCTTGTTTTGTGTTTGATTATGTCATGGGATGATGTGAAACCATGTTGGTTCACAAGTTGGGGCACTATACGGCCCGGTTTCACCTGAACGGGGAGATTCCCTCTTATACAGGTCCAGAACCTTCGCTTCTAGGTTAGAGCGCATGCATGTGAGGGGGGACACATGCAATCACCTATACCAACCTGGCACCACACTCACACACATATGCTAGGGACACATGCAAGTTTTCATCGATTCCGACGTTCTCGTGGACTTCCTCCGGCGAAACCCTGATGATCTGCGGGCTTCGGATCATCTACCCCCTAGACATTCTTCTGACAGGGGTAGCATGGCGTAGCTCTCTCTTGTTTTGTGTTTGATTATGTCATGGGATGATGTGAAACCATGTTGGTTCACAAGTTGGGGCACTATACGGCCCGGTTTCACCTGAACAGGGAGATTCCCCCTTATACAGGTCCAGAACCTTCGCTTCTAGGTTAGAGCGCATGCATGTGAGGGGGGACACATGCAATCACCTATACCAACCTGGCACCACACTCACACACATATGCTAGGGACACATGCAAGTTTTCATCGATTCAAGCGTTCGTGGACTTCCTCCGGCGAAACCCTGATGATCTGCGGGCCTCGGATCGTCTACCCCCTAGACATTCTTCTGACAGGGGTAGCCCGGCGTAGCTCTCTCTTGTTTTGTGTTTGATTATGTCGTGGGATGATGTGAAACCATGTTGGTTCACAAGTTGGGGCACTATGCGGCCCGGTTTCACCTAAACGGGGAGATTCCCTTATCTGGTCCGAACCTTCGCTTCTAGGTTAGGCGCATGCATGTGAGGGGACACATGCAATCACCTATACCAACCTGGCACCACACTCACACACATATGCTAGGGACACATGCAAGTTTTCATCGATTACAGCGTTCTCGTGGACTTCCTCGTGAAACCACGATGATCTGCGGGCCTCGATCGTCTACCCCCCTAGACATTCTTTTGACAGGGGTAGCCCGACGTAGCTCTCTCTTGTTTTGTTGTTGACTAGGTCATAGGATGATGTAATACCATGTTGGTTCACAAGTTGGGGCACTATACGGCCCGGTTTCACCTGAACGGGGAGATTCCCCCTTATACAGGTCCAGAACCTTTCGCTTCTAGGTTAGAGCGCATGCATGTGAGGGGGAACACATGCAATCACCTATACCAACCTGGCACCACACTCACACACATATGCTAGGGACACATGCAAGTTTTCAGATGATTCCAATGTTCATGCGGACTTCCACCGGCGAAACCCTGATCTGCGGGACTCGGACCGTCTACCCCCCTGACATTCTTCTGACAGGGGTAGCCCGGCGTAGCTCTCTCTTGTTTTGTGTTTGATTATGTCATGGGATGATGTGAAACCATGTTGGTTCACAAGTTGGGGCACTATACGGCCCGGTTTCACCTGAACGGGGAGATTCCCTCTTATACAGGTCCAGAACCTTCGCTTCTAGGTTAGAGCGCATGCATGTGAGGGGGGACACATGCAATCACCTATACCAACCTGGCACCACACTCACACACATATGCTAGGGACACATGCAAGTTTTCATCGATTCCGACGTTCTCGTGGACTTCCTCCGGCGAAACCCTGATGAACTGCGGGCTTCGGATCATCTACCCCCTAGACATTCTTCTGACAGGGGTAGCATGGCGTAGCTCTCTCTTGTTTTGTGTTTGATTATGTCATGGGATGATGTGAAACCATGTTGGTTCACAAGTTGGGGCACTATCTGACGGTTTCACTGAACAGGAGATTCCCCTTATACAGTCCGAACCTTCGCTTCTAGGTTAGGCGCATGCATGTGAGGGGGGACACATGCAATCACCTATACCAACCTGGCACCACACTCACACACATATGCTAGGGACACATGCAAGTTTTCATCGATTCCGACGTTCTCGTGGACTTCCTCCGGCGAAACCCTGATGATCTGCGGGCCTCGGATCGTCTACCCCCTAGACATTCTTCTGACAGGGGTAGCCCGGCGTAGCTCTCTCTTGTTTTGTGTTTGATTATGTCGTGGGATGATGTGAAACCATGTTGGTTCACAAGTTGGGGCACTATGCGGCCCGGTTTCACCTAAACGGGGAGATTCCCCCTTATACAGGTCCAGAACCTTCGCTTCTAGGTTAGAGCGCATGCATGTGAGGGGGGACACATGCAATCACCTATACCAACCTGGCACCACACTCACACACATATGCTAGGGACACATGCAAGTTTTCATCGATTCTGACGTTCTCGTGGACTTCCTCCGGCGAAACCCTGATGATCTGCGGGCCTCGATCGTCTACCCCCCTAGACATTCTTTTAGTGAGGTAGCCCGGCGTAGCTCTCTCTTGTTTTGTGTCGACTAGGTCATAGGATGATGTAAAACCATGTTGGTTCACAAGTTGGGGCACTATTGCCCGGTTTCACTGAACAGGAGATTCCCCTTATCTGGTCGAACCTTTCGCTTCTAGGTTAGAGCGCATGCATGTGAGGGGGAACACATGCAATCACCTATACCAACCTGGCACCACACTCACACACATATGCTAGGGACACATGCAAGTTTTCATCGATTCCGACGTTCTCATGGACTTCCTCCGGCGAAACCCTGATGATCTGCGGGCCTCGGATCGTCTACCCCCTAGACATTCTTCTGACAGGGGTAGTCCGGCGTAGCTCTCTCTTGTTTTGTGTTTGATTATGTCATGGGGTGATGTGAAACCATGTTGGTTCACAAGTTGGGGCACTATACGGCCCGGTTTCACTGAGCAGGAGATTCCCCTTATCTGAGTCCAGAACCTTCGCTTCTAGGTTAGAGCGCATGCATGTGAGGGGGGACACATGCAATCACCTATACCAACCTGGCACCACACACACATATGCTAGGCACACATGCAAGTTTTCATCGATTCCGACGTTCTCGTGGACTTCCTTCGGCGAAACCCTGATGATCTGCGGGCCTCAGATCGTCTACCCCCTAGACATTCTTCTGACAGGGGTAGCCCGGCGTAGCTCTCTCTTGTTTTGTGTTTGATTATGTCATGGGATGATGTGAAACCATGTTGGTTCACAAGTTGGGGCACTATACGGCCCGGTTTCACCGTAATGGGGAGATTTCCCCTTATCTGGTCCAGAACCTTCTTCTAGGTTAGGCGCATGCATGTGAGGGGACACATGCAATCACCTATACCAACCTGGCACCACACTCACACACATATGCTAGGGACACATGCAAGTTTTCATCGATTAAGCGTTCGTGGACTTCCTCGTGAAACCTCGATGATCCGCGGGCCTCGGATCGTCTACCCCCTAGACATTCTTCCAGGTGGCGTAGCTCTCTCTTGTTTTGTTTGACTAGGTCATAGGATGATGTAAAACCATGTTGGTTCACAAGTTGGGGCACTATACGGCCGGTTTCACTGAGCAGGAGATTCCCTATACAGTCGAGAAGCTTTCGCTTCTAGGTTAGCGCATGCATGCGATCGGGACATGCAATCACCTATACCAACCTTGCACCACTCACACACATATGCTAGGGACACATGCAAGTTTTGAGATGATTAAGCGTTCTTGGACTTCCACCGTGAAACCACGATCTGCGGACTCGGAATCTACCCTCCTAGACATTCTTCGGCGAGGGTAGCCGGTAGCTCTATCTTTTTTGTGTTTGATTATGTCATGGGATGATATGAAACCATGTTGGTTCACAAGTTGGGGCACTATCGGCCGGTTTCACCTAAACGGGAGATTCCCCTTATCTGAGTCCAGAACCTTCGCTTCTAGGTTAGGCGCATGCATGTGAGGGGACACATGCAATCACCTATACCAACCTGGTACCACACTCACACACATATGCTAAGGACACATGCAAGTTTTCATCGATTCAAGCGTTCTCGTGGACTTCCTCCGGCGAAACCCTGATGATCTACGGGCCTCGGATTGTCTACCCCCTAGACATTCTTCTGACAGGGGTAGCCCGGCGTAGCTCTCTCTTGTTTTGTGTTTGATTATGTGATGGGATGATGTGAAACCATGTTGGTTCACAAGTTGGGGCACTATCTCCGGGTTTCACTGAGCAGGAGATTCCCCCTTATACAGGTCCAGAACCTTCGCTTCTAGGTTAGAGCGCATGCATGTGAGGGGGACACATGCAATCACCTATACCAACCTGGCACCACACTCACACACATATGCTAGGGACACATGCAATTTTTCATCGATTCCGACGTTCTCGTGGACTTCCTCCGGCGAAACCCTGATGATATGCGGGCCTCGGATCGTCTACCCCCTAGACATTCTTCTGACAGGGGTAGCCCGACGTAGCTCTCTCTTGTTTTGTGTTTGATTATGTCATGGGGTGATGTGAAACCATGTTGGTTCACAAGTTGGGGCACTATACGGCCCGGTTTCACCGTAACGGGGAGATTCCCCCTTATACAGGTCCACAACCTTCGCTTCTAGGTTAGAGCGCATGCATGTGAGGGGGGACACATGCAATCACCTATACCAACCTGGCACCACACTCACACACATATGCTAGGGACACATGCAAGTTTTCATCGATTCCGACGTTCTCGTGGACTTCCTCCGGCGAAACCCTGATGATCAGCGGGCCTCGGATCGTCTACCCCCTAGACATTCTTCTGAGAGGGGTAGCCCGGCGTAGCTCTCTCTTGTTTTGTGTTTGATTATGTCATGGGATGATGTGAAACCATGTTGGTTCACAAGTTAGGGCACTATACGGCCCGGTTTCACCGTAATGGGGAGATTCCCCCTTATACAGGTCCAGAACCTTCGCTTCTAGGTTAGAGCGCATGCATGTGAGGGGGGACACATGAAATCACCTATACCAACCTAGCACCACACTCACACTCATATGCTAGGGACACATGCAAGTTTTCATCGATTCCGACGTTCTCGTGGACTTCCTCCGGCGAAACCCTGATGATCTGCGGGCCTCGGATCGTCTACCCCCCTAGACATTCTTCTGACAGGGGTAGCCCGGCGTAGCTCTCTCTTGTTTTGTGTCTGACTAGGTCATAGGATGATGTAAAACCATGTTGGTTCACAAGTTGGGGCACTATACGGCCCGGTTTCACCTAAACGGGGAGATTCCCCCTTATACAGGTCCAGAACCTTTCGCTTCTAGGTTAGAGCGCATGCATGCGGGGGGGGGGACACATGCAATCACCTATACCAACCTTGCACCACACTCACACACATATGCTAGGGACACATGCACGTTTTCAGATGATTCCGACGTTCTTTCGGACTTCCACCGGCGAAACCCTGATCTGCGGGACTCGGACCGTCTACCCCATAGACATTCTTCTGACAGGGGTAGCCCGGCGTAGCTCTCTCTTGTTTTGTGTCTGACTAGGTCATAGGATGATGTAAAACCGTGTTGATTCACAAGTTGGGGCACTATCTGACGGTTTCACTGAGCAGGAGATTCCCCTTATCTGAGTCCGAACCTTTCGCTTCTAGGTTAGAGCGCATGCATGCGAGGGGGACACATGCAATCACCTATACCAACCTTGCACCACACTCACACACATATGCTAGGGACACATGCAAGTTTTCAGATGATGCCGACGTTCTTGCGGACTTCCACCGGCGAAACCCTGATCTGCGGGACTCGGACCGTCTACCCCCTAGACATTCTTCTCACAGGGGTAGCCCGGCGTCGCTCTCTCTTGTTTTGTGTTTGATTATGTCATGGGATGATGTGAAACCATGTTGGTTCACAAGTTGGGGCACTATACGGCCCGGTTTCACCGTAACGGGGAAATTCCCCCTTATAGAGGTCCAGAACCTTCGCTTCTAGGTTAGAGCGCATGCATGTGAGGGGGGACACATGCAATCACCTATACCAACCTGGCACCACACTCACATACATATGCTATGGACACATGCATGTTTTCATCGATTCCGACGTTCTCGTGGACTTCCTCCGGCGAAACCCTGATGATCTGCGGGCCTCGAATCGTCTACCCCCTAGACATTCTTCTGACAGGGGTAGCCCGGCGTAGCTCTCTCTTGTTTTGTGTCTGACTAGGTCATAGGATGATGTAGAACCATGTTGGTTCATAAATTGGGGCACTATACGGCCCGGTCTCACTTGAACGGGGAGATTCCCCCTTATACAGGTCCATAACCTTTCGCTTCTAGGTTAGAGCGCATGCATGTGAGGGGGGACACATGCAATCACCTATACCAACCTAGCACCACACTCACACACATATGCTAGGGACACATGCAAAATTTCATCGATTCTGACGTTCTCGTGGACTTCCTCCGGCAAAACCCTGATGATCTGCGGGCCTCGGATCGTCTACCCCCTAGACATTCTTCTGACAGGGGTAGCCCAGCGTAGCTCTCTCTTGTTTTGTGTTTGATTATGTCATGGGGTGATGTGAAACCATGTTGGTTCACAAGTTGGGGCACTATACGGCCCGGTTTCACCGTAACGGGGAGATTCCCCCTTATACAGGTCCAGAACCTTTCGCTTCTAGGTTAGAGCGCATGCATGCGAGGGGGACACATGCAATCACCTATACCAACCTTGCACCACACTCACACACATATGCTAGGGACACATGCAAGTTTTCAGATGATTCCGACGTTCTTGCGGACTTCCACCGGCGAAACCCTGATCTGCGGGACTCGGACCATCTACCCCCCTAGACATTCTTCTGAAAGGGGTAGCCCGGCGTAGCTCACTCTTGTTTTGTGTTTGATTATGTCATGGGATGATGTGAAACCATATTGGTTCACAAGTTGGGGCACTATACGGCCCGGTTTAACCGTAACGTGGAGATTCACCCTTATACAGGTCCAGAACCTTCGCTTCTAGGTTAGAGCGCATGCATGTGAGGGGGGACACATGCAATCACCTATACCAACCTGGCACCACACTCATACACATATGCTAGGGACACATGCAAGTTTTCATCGATTTCGACGTTCTCGTGGACTTCCTCCGGCGAAACCCTGATGATTTGCGGGCCTCGGATCGTCTACCTAATGGAAATGAAGTTCAGCATCCTCTAGAACCTTATGGTCTATTGCAAAGTAAGTGTTTCCATGGTCTGAATACTAACAAATAGGCAACAAAACGTTAACTAAAAACTTTAAATAAATACATTTGAAAGAAAAATAAAAAGAAAATTAGAAAATACCTAAATGCACACGGCAAAGGACAAAACACAAGGCAAAGAGGTCCTTTGCCCTGTGTCTGTCGCCGTCAAACACACGGCAAAGGTCCTTTGTCGTGTGTCTCTATCCCTCAGACACACGGCAAATGATTTTTTTCACCTTTAGCAAGGCTTTTATTACATATATGTTAGGTGATATTATTTCATAGGATCATGAGAGCACACATATGATCATAGGTTATTCTGGTCTTGATCACTATATACATGCACCCCCCTGATTCCGACGTTCTCGTGGACTTCCTCACACGAAACCCTGATGATCTGCGGGCCTCGGATCGTCTACCCCCTAGACATTCTTCTGACAGGGGTAGCCCGGCATAGCTCTCTCTTGTTTTGTGTTTGATTATGTCATGGGATGATGTGAAACCATGTTGGTTCACAAGTTGGGGCACTATACGGCCAGGTTTCACCGTAACATGGAGATTCCCCCCTATACAGGTCCAGAACCTTCGCTTCTAGGTTAGAGCGCACGCATGTGAGGGGGACACATGCAATCACCTATACCAACCTGGCACCACACTCACACACATATGCTAGGGACACATGCAAGTTTTCATCGATTCCAATGTTCTCGTGGACTTCCTCCAGCGAAACCCTGATGATCTGCGGGCCTCGGATCGTCTACCCGCTAGACATTCTTCTGACAGGGGTAGCCCGGCGTAGCTCTCTCTTGTTTGTGTTTGATTATGGCATGGGATGATGTGAAACCATGTTGGTTCACAAGTTGGGGCACTATACGGCCCGGTTTCACCGTGTCGGGGAGATTCCCCCTTATACAGGTCCAGAACCTTCGCTTCTAGGTTAGAGCGCATGCATGTGAGGGGGGACACATGCAATCACCTATACCAACCTGCACCACACTCACACACATATGCTAGGGACACATGCAAGTTTTCATCGATTCCGACGTTCTCGTGGACTTCCTCCGGCGAAACCCTGATGATCTGCGGGCCTCGGATCGTCTACCCCCCTAGACATTCTTCTGACAGGGGTAGCCCGGCGTAGCTCTCTCTTGTTTTGTGTCTGACTAGGTCATAGGATGATGTAAAACCATGTTGGTTCACAAGTTGGGGCACTATCCTACCCGGTTTCACACCGAACGGGAGATTCCCCTTATCTGTCCAGAACCTTTCGCTTCTAGGTTAGAGCGCATGCATGCGAGGGGGACACATGCAATCACCTATACCAACCTTGCACCACACTCACACACATATGCTAGGGACACATGCAAGTTTTCAGATGATTACGACGTTCTTGCGGACTTCCACCGGCGAAACCCTGATCTGCGGGACTCGGATCGTCTACCCCCCTAGACATTTTCGGTTAGAGCGCATGCATGCAAGTTCGTATAAGGAGACACATGCAAGTTTATGGTCTAGTGCAAAGTTCGTATTTCTATGGTCTCAATACTAACAAAAAGCCAAGAAAGATTTCACTTAAACATAAAATAAATACAAATGAAAGAAAAAACAATAAGAAAATTAGAAAATAGCATAAGGCACACGGCAATGGAGAAAACACACGGCAAATAGGTCCTTTGCCGTGTGTCTATCTTGGGTACACGACAAAGAATCTTTGCCGTGTGTTTTTCCTTGAAGTACACGGCAAAGCTCTTTGTTGTGTTCCGCGCTGGTTGGCACACGGCAAAGGCATGCCAGTAGATAACGGCCCGGGCCCGCCCCCTCCTGCCTTATCCTCTCCCCACACCCGACCCCGCCGCCTCGATCCAGCCTCCTCCACGCCTCCTTGCCATGCCCGCCCTGCCCACCATGCCGGCTCCTCCTCCACCAGTCCACCCCACCTCCGCGCCCATCCTTCGCCCACCCCATCCGCCCGGCCGCCCCATCCACCTCCACGCCACCCCTGCCACAGGAGCTCATGGGGCTCCACCTCAGCCCGGTCCAGCCCCCCTCCACCCACTGCCGGCCCGCCCCATCACCATCGGTATGTGTAGTATATGCATGTATGTGTAGCTAGCTAGTATGTATGTGTAGCTAGTATGTATGTGTATGTGTAGTATATGTATGTGTAGCTAGCTAGTATATATGTGTAGTATATGTATGTGTAGCTAGTATGTATGTGTATGTGTAGCTAGTATGTATGTGTAGTATATATATGTATGTGTAGCTAGTATATATATGTATGTGTAGCTAGTATGTATGTGTATGTGTAGCTAGTATATATATATGTATGTGTAGCTAGTATGTATGTGTAGTATATATTTGTAGTATATATATTGTTAGATATATATAGCATGTATTTGTCCCATGTATTTGTTACATATATGTATAGTAGTATGTATATATGTTGTTTCATATATGCATGTGTATAGTAGTAATTTAGGAATTATGTGTAAATTTTTGGCATGTCTATAGTAGTAATTTAGTAATTTTTCTTCATGCAGGGGATATGTGTCGAGTCTGAGGGTGGCGTTGTCGACGGCGTAGGTCATTTTGCGGGAGGGTCGAGCATCTTCTTCACCTCTCGATCACGCTTCAAGGGTAAAAATCTATTCTCCTATCTTGCAAATACCTAGGGTTATTTTCGTGTGTAGATCACCAAGTCTGTCGCGTTACCTAGGCGTCTCTTCCCAGCCGTAAGAGTTACGCGGATAAATATGCATTAGTGGTCTCGCATATTATGAAGCATAACTCTTACGGCATTTATCGGGACAGCCGGCGGATGCGTAGTTGGGTATGTTTTCCTTGTTCTACTCCAGTCCGAGATAGGATTTCGGCAGCGCCTCCCTGTTGTTCTCCGGATGCACATCCCTCTTGGCTTTTGCCGAGGCGTGTATCGGGAGCAGCGGGAGGTGTCTGCCAAAATTCTGTCGGATCGGGGTAGCGAGGAGAACATACTCAATCTACGGATCCGGCGGTTGATAGGACCTCTTTACCTATTAGAGATAGGTGGATATATTTATGGCGTAAAATATATGTTTGCTAAAATTAACCGAACTAATACAGATTTATTTATATGGCATGATTAATTGAAAGCATTATATATGTCGTTTTAGTCTGATTAGAGGATGGAGAATCGGATTTGGATGTATGATGGCTATGTCATTAAGTGGGACTTTACCTCGAATGGCAAGAAAAGGCCGAGGACTTTGTGAGAAGGGCATTTTAGTCTCTGAGACCGGAAGAATTTTACGCCTGCAAGATGCAAGAACCCGAATACACATTCGAAGGATGATGTGAGTACTCACCTGCTCAATTACGGGTTCACACCATCCTACAAGACTTGGACATTCCATGGTGAAAAGTTAGCGAAACGTGATAGGATGGAGTCACAGCAGGGTCAGCAGCAGAGTCAGCCAAGGGGAGAATTTGATGCTGGTTTTGATAGGTGCATAGAAAACTTTGTGAATGCTAATGCGCCTGAAAGCCCTCATGTAGAGGCGGAGACACCTCAGGAGGCGGAGACAAGTGAGGAGCCGGAGGAAAACACGGCAAAGTACTACGAGACTTTGTTTGCCTCACAGAGACCCCTTCATGCACATACAGATGTTACCCAGCTGGATGCCATAGCTCGCCTTTTGGCCTTCAAGAGCCACAGGAACTTGACCAGAGAGGACTTTGATGATATGCTTGCCGTCGTTGGCAGCATTCTGCCGAAAGGGCACCTCTTGCCGGAGAACTTCTACTATTCGACCAAACTCCTCCGTGACCTTAAGATGTCATATGAGCCGATACACGCTTGTCCGAAGGGATGCATGCTATTCACAAAGGAGCATGCTAAGACAAATTATTGTATCCGCTGCAAATCCTCTAGGTACTTTGAGGTCGATCCCAATGGTGATGGTCAGAAGAGGCAAACCGGGGTTACCCAAAACATTCTTCGGTATCTTCCAATCATACCGAGGCTCCAGGGACTCTTCATGACCGAGGATACTGCCCAGCAGATGCAGTGGGCAATAGAAGGGAACAGATACCTCGACAAGATGATACATCCGTCGGATGGTAGTGCATGGAAGAACTTTGTCAAGAAATATCCTGATAAAGCCGGTGACAAGAGGAGCATAGCAGTTGCCATATCAACCGATGGGTTCAATCCATATGGCATGTCGGCTTCAGTATATAGTTGTTGGCCAGTGTTTGTTATTCCCCTGAACCTCAAGGCGTGCATGAGATCAGAGAACATGTTTGTCTCGATGATAATCCCAGGGCCGAAATACCCGGGTAAGAACATGGATGTGTATTTAGAACCGCTGGTGGATGACTTGCTTCGTCGCTGGGAAGGTCGGGGGATCCGAACATTTGACGCTTCAAACAACAAGCACTTCGATATGTATGTCTGGTACCATACCTCTCTACATGACCTACCAGCACGTGCGTTGTTCTGCGGCTGGTGTACACATGGGAAGTGGCCTTGCCCAGTGTGCATGCAATCTCTGACTTTCTTCTGGATGTCGAAGGGAGGCAAGTATTCCTTCTTTGATGAACATCGACAGTGTCTTGAGCCGAATCATCCATATAGGAGTGACAAAAAGAGGTTCAAGAAAGGCCGTGTTGTCCATGATCCAAAGCCACGTCTAAAGACCGGAAAGGAAATCAAGGCTGAGTTAGAAGCTCTCCAGCCAAACTCCGATGGGAATGGTTTCGTGGGATTCGGGGATACGCACCAGTGGACCCACATTCCGTGCTTATGGAAGCTCCCTTACTTTGAGGATCTTGAGCTCCCGCATAACATTGATGTAATGCACACCGAAAAGAATATCGGTGAGGCCCTTTGGAGCACCATAATGCAAACTGAGAAGACGAAAGATAACATCAAGGCTCGAATTGATCAAGAAGCATTGTGCGATAGGACAAAGTTGAACATGCAGCCACCCGGAGCCAAAGGCAGAAAAAGGTGGTCTAAGCCAAAGGCTCCTTTCGCCCAACAAAGCCCCAAAGAAGGAGATCTTCCTGGATCGCGCAAAGTTTGTTTTCCACGATGGTTATGCCATTGCTGGATGAGGGGTGCGAACATGGAAGCGTTGCAGTACAAGGGCTCAAGAGTCATGACTACCACGTATGGCTTGAGCGGATAATGCGGTGATGATTCGAGGCTATGTCGATGAGGAGACTTGGCGAGTCTTGTCGAGGTTGAGTTTTTCTTCCGCCAGATTTGTGCTAGGGAGTTAGACCGTAAAGTTCTTGAGAAGCTACATGAGCAGGCACTGAGTTGCTGCGATCTAGAGATGCTCCTTCCGGGGGAGTTCTTCAATCCGATGCAACATATGATCTTGCATCTTGCGACGAGGCTTTAAAGGGGGACCTGTGTGGGCTGTTGGCGATTCATGAGAGAAACAAAGAAGCTTCGTAAGAAAACAGGCAATAAATGCAAGATCGAGGCATCCATAGCCGAGGCAGTCCTTAACGAGGAGGTTGCAAACTTCACCACAAAGCACTATGATGCCAACATTCCCACAAAGCACAACCCAGTGGTTCGTTACAATGCCGCCAACCCTGAAGATGTACCCAATCTTAGCATCTTCGTTGGGCTAGGTGGCAAATCAAGTGGCACAAAGAGGTTCGCAATGAAAAAAATTGAGCGGGAGTTAATCCACTCGTATGTCTTGAACACCATGGAAGAAGTGAAGCCGTACATCGAGTAAGTGATCACCATTTAGTTTTCCGCAAACATTCACTGCTATGTCCGTGCCTAACTCTCCTTTAAATTGTTATAGACGATTCAAGAGTGCACATTGGAAGAATCCAAATAGGGAGCCTAACCCTCAAGAGGAGCAGGATATTTTCGATAAGGGTGGTGGTTTCGGTTTCGTCATCTGGTTCTGTGGTTTGGTACTATTTGAGCCAACTTGTTGTGCTACACTTCTTGTGATAAACTTCTTATGCTAAACTTCTCGTTCTAACTTGTAGGCAAGAACTGACAAAGAGACGCAACCCGAGCTAAGAAATATTGCCAGGGGCTTTAACCATTCAGTAGACACGTTCAATGCTTATGAGGTGAATGGGTATCGCTTCCATACCCATGAATACACAACTAGCCGGCCCAACCGGAAGACAACAAATAGCGGGGTCTTTTGTGAAGGCTCAGATGGCCTCCAGTACTATGGAAGAGTCGAGGGTATATATGAGCTGAATTACGGTTTTGGCAAAGGGCTAAATCCCGTTGTATTCAAATGTCATTGGTTTGACCCACATAAGGTGAAACGGGATCCTGAAATTGGACTGGTCGAAGTTAAGAGAAACTCCGTTTATGCGGGAGATGATGTTTACATTTTGGCTACTCAGGCCTTCCAAGTATTCTATCTTCCGTACCCATGCCAAAACCCGACAAAACGTCTACAGGACTGGGATGTTGTGATGACGGTACCGACACGCAATAGGCCGCCCTTGCCAAACAAGGATGATTACCGCCGCCTAGACCCCTCAACAAATAATGGCGAGTTTTATCAGGAAGAAGGGCTCCCCGGGCAATTCACTATCGACTTGTCCGCCGATGGTGACATGGTTGTAGACGATGATCAAGAAGAAGCTGAGGAGGAAGACACTGCGCAAGATGAAGCTGAGGAGGTTCACAACCAACAAGATGTGAGTTTGCTCGAGGCGTTCCATGCAGGCCTTGACGTGAACGATCCACAGAGACCACCTCCAGGTTTCGTGGATGATTATTGGTGGCCGGAAAATGATAGCGATGATGAAACCTCTCGTCCAATTCATAATCCCGACTCAGGCTTCCGATCCATGCATGTAGTAGTAATAATCTTTGTAGTAGTGTTTGCTATGTAATCCCGCCGGGCTATGTAATAAAATTTCTTTCCTTTTGTCTTTGTATTTGTAAGAACTCTATTCTATGTAATAAAATTTCTTTCCTTTGTTTGTATTTGTAAGAACTCGTATCCCCAAAGTCGAGAGAGGACAAGTATTTTAGAGATTCATATAGCATGGGGATGTGACGGTGAGAAGCCCAGGAAAGGATCCTTGATCCACGACAACGATTCCTTTCGAGGAGTCGTTGCCGTGGAGACCGAATCCTTTCCTTGGCTTGCCGCGTCTCATACCCATGCTATATGGATCATGGAAGTATTTCTCTTCTTTCGTATTTGCCGATACGAATATAGATTAGCTAGCGTGACTTAAATGGAATAGATTAGATAGCCCTAAAGTCGAAAGGAAAGATATTACTTCACTATTCGTATAGCATGGGCGACATTGTTATATGAATCGTGAAATGGTTTCTTTCCTTTCGTCTTTGGAGAAACACAAGGAAGGCTTCATCTCGTATCCCCAAAGTCGAGAGAGGACAGGTATTTTCGAGATTCATATAGCATGGGGATGTGACGGTGGCACGCCCAGGAAAGGATTCTCGATCCATGACAACGATTACTTTCGAGGAGTCGTTGCCGTGGAGACCGAATCCTTTCCTTGGCTTGCCGCGTCTCATACCCATGCTATATGGATCATGGAAGTATTTCTCTTCTTTTGTCTTTGCCGATACGAATATAGTGTGTGTTTAAAACTTGAGTATTATTGTACTGTTATGAATCTTGTGTCACTGATGTGTACTAATAAACTACTCTTTTCACTCTGTTTTGCAGGTGATTGAAAGATGCTGGGGGGAAAGGGAGTTACAAGAAAGCTGAAAAGCTTGGCAAAACTTGTGACTGGTGGTTCAAAAGATGTCAGGGGAAGCAGCCTACTAGTGCTACTGCTAGTGCTCCACCGCGCACTTCACAGCGGCGGGGGCGTGGGAGGCGTGCGAGGACTCCTAGTCCCCCTCCGGTCTTCGAGGAGGACGAGCAGGAGCAGGAGCAGGAGCAGGAGAAGGAGGGGGAGGACGACGACGAGGAGGAGCCAGTTCGGCGTCAGGAGGATGAGGGGACGCACTCGGATTCTGACAAGGAGGAGTAGGAGCAGCAGGAGGAGGAGGAGGATGAGGGGTTGGGGTCTTTACCCTACGAGCTTGACACGTACTTGAGGTGGGCGCCTCCGGAGGATGAGACGGAGTACCTTGAGGAGTACGCGGCCATGGACCCGAGACTGGTGCCGCGGGAGAAGGCTCCATATCGGCGTGGGGTTTCGAGACTCCCCGACCTACCTTATCCCTATGCGGACAAGGTACTCGTGCCCGCTGGGTCGAGGTACATGATTTGACCCTAAACCATACATTGTAATTTTTATCACATAGTGACCTTGTATTTTCATTTTGCAGTGCCTTTCTATATGAGGATGGGATCAAGCCATATCGTGGCTACTCAAGCATCCTTGGAGCCTTGGTTAGAAAGTATTTTCCTGGGATTGTCACTCTCCCAAATGGTTCAAAGGATGTGGCTTGGACTTGGAAGCATTACCACTATGCCGAAGATCCCGAAAAAAAGTACACCAACATCGCGGAGAAGGTTCAGGTTTTGTTCTGGGTAAGTTTGTTTCGCTTGTCATATTTCAATCGCCTTGAGGATGAAATATACTTGAACTCGTGGCTTTGACCCCCCTTTTTTCCCTATGTGCATACTTGTAGAAGTTCTTCGACATGGACAGGACGCGCAAAAGGGAGTGTTTGATGATTGTTCACGAGCTTGCCAAGAGGAAGGTGCAAGACATGCACTACGAGGCACGCGTGAACTGCGTCCGCAACTGGTTCGGCGATCGCAAGATTTGGATGAACAAGAGCCAAGCCCGGGAGATGCTCTTCGAGCCGTGGCAGTACCTGCAGGTAGTTGCATTTTTGTTTTATTTATTTCTTGACCTTCTTCTATTTTCTATTGTACTAATACGTGTGTCTTTTGGATGTAGAACCCTCCTCAGTTCGTGGGTAATGACGAGTGGTGCTTCATGGCAATGGTAGCGTGGTGGACACACCCCAATTACCTCCAGAAACATGTCGATGCAAAGAAGCGGCGAGAGGAGATGGGGGGTGGATCACACCGCCAAGGCAGCATCCCCCTCGCCCTTCTTAGGCAAAAAGAGGTGAGAAAATGCTTTATTTGTTCTTGCTTGTAATTTTATTCTTTACTTCGCCCTTTGGAGTCCCCCTTCACTTAACTTCGTGCTCTTTTGTGCAGAAAATAAAGACAGGTCAAGAGCCGTCCGTGTTTGCCTTTGGAAGAAGACACGCACGTTGGACGAGCCTAGGAACGGGAGCCTATGGATGAACGAGGGAGCCAGGCTCCGGGGTGAGAAGTACCCTGAGAATTACAAGGAGGTGCATGGAGAAGATTCTAACCCTGAGACCACCCCCTTCGACCCCGAGGTCGCCGTCTTTGGCGAGAAGGCGGAAGAATGGTCGCCTATGGATCGGTCACGGGTCCGTCGACCCTAAGACCATCCCATCTATGCGCCAGTCCGGCGTGGTAGGACGGCGACCAGCCTGCTATAGAGACCCGCCCACGGTTGTAGCTCTCGGCGATTCTGGTATGTTCTTCCTCGGTCATCTATGTTTTAATACATGTTTTGTGTTGCAATGTTTATCTAATCGTGGCGACACGTAGGAGGAGATGGTCCTGATAGGGCACGCAGAGAGGCGGCCGAGCAGCGGCAATTGGAGCAGCAGATGGCCCATCGGGGGGTTCTTTGCAACAACGGGGCAGATGATGCGGTGGATGACTGACAAATGCTCATCAATTCTCAACCAGGGACTCTTCCCACTCCTCCTTTTGCCTTCTCGTGGGTAAGTGATCAAGTGTCTTATTGTCCAATGCTCGCAATTTTCAATCTTGCCTTATTGTCTAATGCTCACAATTTCCAATGCTGCAGATGGACGATGCGATGTCGTCGCCTGGTGGGTCCGCGGGTGGATCGAACAACCAGGCGCCACCGTCTTTCACCGTCAACAATCCGTCGGTCGTCCGGAGGCTGAATCGGAGTCCTCCAGGTTTGTTTTCTTATACTTATCAAATTTAGCCATGCCATCTCATTTGTAGAAATTTTAGCCATGATATGACACTTGTAGAAATTTTAGCCTTGGCATGATACTTATAGAAAATTTAGCAATTCCATGACACTTGTAGGAAATTTAGCCTTGCCATGATACTTATAGCAAATTTAGCAATTCCATGACACTTGTAGATAATTCTATGCCATTGTCAAATTTTTAGCCATGCTATGACACTTGTAGAAATTTTAGACTTGCTATGACACTTATAGAAATTCTAGCCTTGGCATGGGACTTGTAGATATTCGTAATTTTACTTGTCATATTGATGTAATTTGCCATGAGACTCGTCAAAATCCCATGTTATTGCCATTTCCATCAACTTGCCTAGAAACTTGTACATATTGATGATTTTACTTGTCATATTTATGTACTTGTCTTCAACTTGTAGGATCTCACGATGGAGCATGAGCTTGTGGAGCACTCGGAGTTGATGGTCTTGTGGGTGGCAAGAATAAACTTGTAATATTTGTATAGTTTAGGGATTGTGCACTTGTTGGTTATGCACTTGTGTAATAAACTTGGTCTTGTGTGATATTTGGTATTGTTTGTGATGATATTATGATCATACTTGTGATATTTTGGTGTTGGCGATGCATTTTGGTGTTGGTGATGCTTATATTATTGTTGTTCGATGCAATTTGGTGTTGCTGATGATATATATATTCTATGTTTTGAATTGTAGGAAATGAATGGAAACAAAAAAAATGAAAAAACAGGGCTGAAAAAAATTGAAAAATTGAAATGAATGGAAACCCTAACCAAACTAAGCCTTATTTCATTGCGTTGAACCCAATTCCTTTGATGCATGCATGAAGCTCTAGCAAAACAAAGCTTATCAAATTACATTTAGGTGAGGCAAACCCTAATATACTACATGCGGTAAACCCTAACCAAACTAAGCCTTATTTCATTGCGTTGAACCCAATTCCTTTGATGCATGCATGAATCCCTAGCAAAACAAAGCTTATCAAACTTCATTTAGGTGAGGCAAACCCTAATATACTACATGCAGTAAACCCTAACCAAACTAAACCCTAACCAAGTCACTTATCTATCAGTAAGTAGAATGCCATCTCTTATGTCTTCACCGATAGCACAGTCCAATAAATAATTGCGAAATAATTTTCTGATACCCTCGTAATCCTTGGCTACGCTAAGAGTCACGTGATGCATAGCAGGAAACGTTTGCATGCAGAACTCATTTTAAGCCTTGTTCACTTTATCTTTTCATTTTAGATGCTAAAAGTTTCTTTGCCAAACAGCGAGCTAAAAAATTAGGGTTTGGTCGAGCCCCTAGGCATTGCATGCATGTACACACACGGTGTGGTGCAAACGCCGTTAGAAACTGTTACTCCTTTCAAGAGCCAGCTACTACCATCTAAACTAGCATTGCATGTGATCTCTTTATCCAACAGTCCTAAGCCTATGCGTAGCTACGCCTGTGTTTAGCAAATCCGCGTCGATATATATATATATATATATATATATATATATATATATATATATATATATATATATATATATATATATATATATATATATATATAAGCAGCTATCGGCCACCAACGCCCCGCCGGCCCCTGCGCTTCCGTCTCATCTTCTCAACGTCGGGACATTCCCAACATGGTCGTCACGCCGTTCGTTCCTCTCTCCACACTGTTTTTTTTTTAGGGGTCTCTCTCCACACTGTCGGCCAGCTGCTGCCCGACTAATCACAGTCGTGGCCTTGTTTGTGTCCTGCAATCCAACCCTGGCGTTCTCTACATCGCATGCGACCTATGGCTTGTCCCCCTAATAGGCCTTCTCCGAGGTCGGTGCAACTCGACGCATCCATGATGGCGTACGAGACCCCGTCTGCCCACATGCGCTACGGTGTGTCACCACATGTGTATGGTGTGCCATTGGAACATCCTGTTGCGCCTCTCTCTGATGGGCTAGGGTGCGCCCTCCGGGTCAGCGCTTTACAGTGCTCCTTCGATGGCTTATGCATGGTGCACCCATGGCACCCATGACCACTTATGCGGCGCCGTATCATGCCCCCGTTGGGACATCTCTGGCAATTGATATGATGTCGTTATCAACGTTCTAATGCTTCTTCACGGAGGTGAAAGCCCAACCTACGAAAAACAAGCATGTGACCCAAACTGTGTGGGAATCAGAGGGGACCTGGGCAAGATTTCCATGCCCTAGATGGCAGCAATGGTGCAGTCGAATTAGGAAGAAAATCATGCCATAGATTTGGGAAAGAATAGAGCTGAACTAGCGCAGTTGTTGAGGTGCTAGGTGCCGTAGGCAAAGACGATGGGACTGAGCAGATGCGTTTTGCGAGCGCTTTCTCCGTTTAGGAAAAAAGAGATCCGGGCTGAAGTTTCTAATATGGAAAAAATATTGTAGTTTTGCTGATACTTCAGTTTCCAAAAATAAAATATTCGTTGAACCCAAATGCATTGAAGTATTCCATATTTCAGTTTTTTAATACTTAAAAAAAACTGAGCTCCCAAACGAAGCCGAAGAGTCTCCACAAAACTGGCCTAGTTTGGCAACAAAGTTTTCTAAAACTGAAGTATAGCAATACCATAGTATTTTAGTACCTAACAAAGCAATGCTTCAGTTTTTCTCTTTTCTCAGTTTTAGAAAAAAGAGTCTAACCTCTTTCTAAAATACTTCAAAAATAGCATAGTTTTGAAGGATACTTTAGTTTTAAAACCATATTATTTGTTGGATCCAAACACCTCAATGTATTTTAATACTTCAGTTAATCCGTGGCACACCTGTGTTGATTGGTGGATGTGGCATACATTAGCGAGACTCTTACTGCTAGAAAACAACTAATCTGTGGCCCACTAGGGGTGGGCTATAAGGCGCGCGCTACAGGTAAAATTTAGCCGTGCCGCACTAGGTGGTGTGCCACGAGTATGAAAAGTAACCCGTGGCGCACTACGTGTTGTGCGTCATGGGTACGATTTCAATTTTTTTTTAAAGCGGGATTTGATCTAGATCGAGTCGTCGGCCGCCGTCGTCGTCGGTGTTGTCGCCTCGTCGAAGGTCGTCGCTGCTGGATGTGGTCAGAGGAGGGTGTGGTCAGAGGCTGGTGGAGGAGGGCGCGGTCGGAGGAGGGCATGGTCGGAGGATGCTGGAGGAGGTTGTGTCCGGAGGTGGTCAGAGGAGGGCATCCTAGGAGGATGATCGGGGAGGGTGAGACGGAGGTGGTTGATGCGGCTCGGATCACTGTAGAGCTTCGTTAGGAAACCCCAAGAGGAAGTTATGATGAGCACAGTAGTAAGTCTTCTCTCAGTATGAAACCAAGGTTATCGAACCAGTAGGAGGAAGCAAACGACTCAAAGGTGTTGCTAGCAACTTGGAATCCCGCACAACACAAACACAAGACTTTGCCCCAACAAACAATGAGGTTGTCAATCTCACCGGTTTGCTGAAAACAAAGGATTAACCGTTTGGCGTGGAAGGTAATGATTGCTTGCAGAAATTAAACAGTAACAGTGAAAGAAGTATCAATGGTAAAGATTGGACCGGGGTCCACAGTTCACTAGAGGTATTTTCCTTAAGATAGATAACATAACATGCTGGTTAAACATATTACAATGGGACAATTGACAGGATAGAGCAAGGCATAACAATGAAATACTAGACATTCATGATCCTATGAGATTTGATTGAGCATTACAAAAATATACATAGACCGCCATCCAACTACATCTATGACTAGTAATCCACCTTCATGTTATCATCCGGACCCCCTCCAGTATTAATTTAAAAGCAACGTTTAAGCAATGTGTGTAAAGTAAATAATACAATTGTTCCATGGATAAAATATCGTTGTTTTCTCCCTAGTAGCAACAACACATCTACAACCTTAGAGATTTCTTTCACTTCACAGATTCAATAGAGGCATGAACCCACTATCGAGCATAAATACTCCCTCTTGAAGTCACTAGCATCTACTTGGCCAAGATAGCTACTAGAAACGGATGGCATGCAAGATCTCAAACAACACAGACATGATAGAATCAATAATCAATAAGATAAGATAGAATCATTAATCAATCTGACATAGTAATCTCAATATCCATCGGATCTCCGCAAACACAACATGTATGATTACAAATAGATGATCTTGATCATGAACGGAGCTCACAAGATCTAAACATGATAGCACAAAGGAGGAGAAACAACCATCTAGCTACTGTATGGACCCATAGTCCAAGATGGAACTACTCACGCATCATTACCGAAGGCTGGCATGGTGATGAAGAAGGCCTCCGGGATGATCTCTCTCCTCTGGCAGGGTGTCGGGAAGAGCTTCAGATCCCCTCAATCTAGGAACGATGGTGGCGGCGGTTACAGACTGTTTCGTGGAGATGTGATTGAGTACTTAGGGTTTAGGTATCGGGGGCTTCTTATAGGCGAAGGGGGAGACTGAGGGAGTGCCAGAGGCGGCCACACCCCCCAGGGAACGGACAGGACTGGCCCGCGCGGCCAGGGGTGTGGGACCCTCATGGCCCTCCTCCGTATCGTCTTCTGGCTCCGTGTTCTCCTCGGTGAAATATTGACTTTGGCTTTCGTCCCGTCCAATTGCGAGAATATTTATTTTCAAGCTTTTCTAGGACCAAAAACAGGTAACTGGCACTGTGGCATCTTGTTAATAGGTTAGTTCCAGAAAACATATAAAAATACCTCAAATTGTAGACAAAGCAAAGAAAAGTTGATACTAAACAAGCATGAAACATAAAAAATTATAGATACGTTTACAACGTATCAGTGGTCGGAGGAGGGTGTCGTTGTAGGATGGTCGAGGATGGTGCATCCATAGGTTGTCGGAGGAGGGCGCCGTGGGAGGTGGGTGCAGCCGGAGAAGGAGAAGTGAGGAGAAGAAGAAGGTAGGAGAGGTGGAGGAGAAGGAGAAGGTGGAGAAGTTGGGAGAAGTTGAAGTGGAGGAGATACGGGGTGGGTGGGGAAGATAAGGAGGGGTAGATGTCCGGGGTGGTGATTCGAATTTTGAATCCTGGCCAAGTGACCCCACGTTTTTCTGTGGGAAAAAATAATCTTTTGACCATAACTTTTTATCATTTTTGAATTTTTAGAATCTAAAAAATCGCTAAACAATCATAGGTCATTGTGAGCGTATTCAAAATTTTGTTCTCGTCATTTTAGTATATTAAACATTTTTTTCGACATCGTATGCAAAAGTTATGGTCGCTTTACCGTGGCATGACCTTTTTTTTGCAGAAAAATTCAAAAATTTTGTTTGATAATTTTCCTACGAACTAGACCATATTATATACCTACATGTAAAATAATTTTATTTTTTGAAGTGTTTATCATTTTCTTTTATTTTTTGTAAGCCTAAAAAGGCCTGGGAGGGGGAGTTGGTGCAGGCTACTTAGCCGTGATGCACTAGGGAACGGTGCCCTACGGGTAAGTTGACCCAGCTGCACAGCAGGCCGCAACCCACATACCCATAGCGTATTAGGTCAGGGTACGCTACTACTAAGTTTCACACCCGTAGCGCACCACGCACAGGTGCGCTACGACTAGGTGGTTTACGGCCACGTGTGCCCTGGCCCACACATAGTCGTGGTGCACCACTCCCATATGCGTCACGCTTACGACAGTTAGCCGTAGGACACCTATGAGCAGTGCGCCCACGTCTATTTTACCCGTGGAGCACCACTAGCACGTATGTTACGGATGTGTGGATTACCTATAGCCGTTTGCCTAATAGTGTCTGGGCACCGTTCATGGTGTGTATGTCGTTCCACACCGCAGCAGCGGTGTTACAACTGAGGAGATGGTTTGCGATGTTAGGCTCCATAGATTCAAGGAGATAGCCGATGACCTTCTGATCGGCAGACCACCGGCGCGCGTACTCCAGGTTCACGACGGTGATGGCCTTGTCCCCTTATCCCTGGATGACGGTCTTCTCGGGCGCCGTGACGTTCTCGTCGAGATGATGGTGGAGGTTGGCGCCGACGAGGTTGGGGAGAAGGAGTCCCTTTCATAGGGCAAAGTTGCCCGCCTCCAGACATCATCGCGGCTATGGCGGAGTGGACTCGCGCCTGCGGCGGACAGATCTCGTGGCGGCGACAGAGTGGACTTGCGACGGTGGCGATATTGGCTTCGATACTAGGTTTGAAAATAGGTTTAGGGTTTTCGTGGGGTCTAAGCCTCCACCTCTCCTCTATTTATATACTTTGACAGGGCACAACACAATTACAATACATACTCGGATTAAAGACCTCACGTAGGCGTACGAGACAGTTTCTAACCGGCGCAGGGGGGACCAACAGTACTACAAAGACTAGCTGAATGCCCGTGCGTTGCTACGGGTGAATTTTGTTCGTTGTCATCGTGTACTTTTATGGCACATGTT
The DNA here is from genome assembly GCA_030063025.1 of Avena longiglumis. Taxonomy (NCBI): domain Eukaryota; kingdom Viridiplantae; phylum Streptophyta; class Magnoliopsida; order Poales; family Poaceae; genus Avena; species Avena longiglumis. The sequence continues at coordinate 77,757,867 of CP125974.1, forward strand.
GACGGCAACTTAGTTATACATGTGTAGTTGAATGTCCGTGCTTAGCCACGGAATAACAACATTAGATATATAGATGTTGATCTAAATAATATTGTAATTCAGAATTTTTACCATGCGGACGTCTTATAGTAGCTCACTAAAAGAAAAATGCCGAGTCAACCTAGCCAAGCCATAAAAAAAAGTCTCTTCAAGCGGGTTGATTTTAGTGAATTAAATAGAAAGCCATACACAGATAACAGTGCATTCATTATCATTTTTCTTTTTCTCTACAAATACAGAATGGATAGATGCATTCATTTGTACATCACATGCCAATTGGCACTCAAGTAGAAATCTTTCGCAGGTTCAACCACGGGAGACAAATTTTACTGCACGTACCCCATGCTCCATTCTTCTCGAAAACTATATGAATATTTACTTTTACGGAAAAGTGATTAATTTAGTTTGCATGCAATCCACGCTTAATTACACTTGAAGAGAAAAGTAAATTATCAGATACAACCTGTAGAAAAGATTATCTTCCTCACTGTTTAACTTACATGCTTATTTAGTTCAGACATTCAGAAGACAGTTTGCCATGCAGCTCTTATCTTCGTACTGAACCAAACTACGGCATGTTTTCTTTTGGATACTAATCTGTTGCGAGCTGTCTAATTCACTTATGCGGTCATGTAAACTGCTGAGAGACTGCCACAAGAACTACTTTTGTTTCATCCGGCACCACACTTACCAACAACTAATCTCGATCTCAGAACCCATAAATGAAGAGTAATAAAATTCCGGCAATGGATCAAGAAGTAAGGCCAAATTCGTGAGTTCTAAACATCGATTGAATTCTACCTGAGCCGTAGATGTGCCGAGGAGGTTGTCGCAGACGTCATAGTCAAACCAGAGGAGAGGGACAAGCCGCAGCCTACAACTGCACCAAGGTGCAGGAGGCCAGGGCTAGCCATGGCCATCGGGGCAGCAGCCACACCACCGGAGAGGAGGCGGTCGAAGTAGATGGAGGAGGACCGGCAGGTGGGAGAGGGCGGGGGAGGCGCGGAGACCTCGCCCCGGATCGATAGGAGCAGGGGAGGCGCGGAGACCTCGCGCTGGTGGGGGAATGTGGGCGCGACGACCTCGCTCCAGCGTGGGAGGATCAGGGTGGGCGCGGCGGCCTCACCCCAGAGCGAGATGAGCAGGGGAGGCGCGACGACTTCGCGCCGGTGGGGGGATGTTGGCGCGGCGACCTCTCTCCGGCGTGGGAGGAGCAGGGTGGTCGCGATGGACCCCTTCCAGTGGTGGAGGAGCAGGGTGGGCGCGACGGCCTCACGCTGGTGCGGGTGCAAAATAACTATTCTGCATCCTGGGTGCTGAATAGAGTTTCTAACCCTATTTGACACCCAGGGGTGCAGAATAGTTATTTTGCACCCCACATAACTTTATGTTGTCACGTTTAGAAATTTATGTTTTGTATACAAATAATTATGTTCATATGCATCCACAACACAAAAAAAATGACATAAAAAATAATTTATGAGTAATTATAGTATAAAAAACACTAAAAATACATATTTTATGTCGTATTTTTATACGGCATGTAAACAAAAAAATTTATGACATGTAAATAATTTCGTATGTTCTTCTTAACTCTCGAGGTAATACAAAATTTACGTGACATAAAAATAATATACGGTTCTAAAGATAAAGGGTGGGTGTAGAATAATAATACAAAATTTATGACTATTCTACACCCTGGGTGTCAAATAACGCCTATATATATATATATATATATATATATATATATATATATATATATATATATATATATATATATATATATCATGTAAAACTCCAAACACGGGTTGTGGGAACCGCTGAACACCCTAAACAAAGTGCGGCTATCTCTTTATATACGGGGGTACACAAACGTATAAATACACGAAAAATTTATCTTGGCTCCCAGGTCCATGTGATCCCGCTAATTTTTTTTGAAGAGTGTTATATATAAAACAGATAGAAATGTTCATACATTCCTGCATAGCCAGGTCCATCACACACGACGGAACTCGGCCATGCAACACCCCACTACTCAACACCTTCTGACTAAACTTTGCAATTTTCATGGGCAAGAAGGTTCCCCAACCTGTTAACATTTTGCACAATCACCCTCTTATCAGCGGGTCGCAGCATATTGAAATCATGGGCAGCGTTGCTTGAGGCTGATCTGTCCCCTGTTCCTGGATAAAAAAAAATTTAGCAGAGAGTAGCAGTTAGTTTCCACAATGAGCTGATCCCAGCGGTGATTAACAACTTGTCTAAATCCTTCAACGCACGTGATAGCCTTGCAGGCCTTCGCGGAATAAGCGTGTTTTATGACATTCCAGACAGAGAAAATGATCTCGCCTCTTGAGTTGCGTCCCACAGCACCCCAAGAACCCATCCCGGAGTTTTCCGAGAAACTTGCATCAATGTTAACCTTGATGCATCCCTCTTCTGGTGGCTTTCATGTAGGTTCTTGGTCGTTTCTTCTCTCATATCTATCAGCTGGCATCTTGTTGACCATTGGCTTTCAGTGTGGCTTGTATTTGTGTTGATTGACCAACCAGCTGACCCTGGTGGAAGCCCACGCACCTATATAGATGACTGTATAGATCGTCTATAGCAATTATCGAACAGTGCAGAGACGGCCCAAGGTCATGGACCAATGACCACGGCTACTAGGACTTACAATTTTAAACACACAGCCACACAGGCGTGGCATGTGCAACACTTGTTGTCTACACAAGTGAATTAATTCATCCATGCCCTCGTCCTCTTTCATCCATTTTTACTTTTTTTGCTTCCCTTCCTGCACAACAGAGAGACACCGCCATTGTGTCATTATTTTCTTTTTCCTACAATCAGGGAAGGGGACAACAAATTTTTCGCAATAAAAAAAGTTCACACATGTTTATTTTCCATGCTGCCAAATAGAACACTGCGAGGGAACATTCCATTTCTAAAATTTCAGTGCAGTACAGTTTTCTAAAATTCAATACAGTATTCTAAAATTCAGTACAATTTCCTAAATTTTCACTACAGGAAAGAACTAAGGCGCCGACGGCCGGCCGGCTACGCCGACGGCTAAAGGTCGGGGCCGTCGGCGTAGCTGCCTTCCCTGGCCAGCCGATCAGCCCGGCCATCGGCGTAGGGAAGGCCGTCGGCGTAGATGACGGTGCCGAGGGTAGCCCTCGACGTAGCGTGGCCATCGGCGTAGTAGCGAGGTCTGTGCCGACGGTGACTCTCGGCAAGATATAGTCCTCGGCGTAGCCCCAGTTCAGACACGGCGGCGAAAACGGCGTTAGGCAGCCAAGCTGTACCGACGGCCAGTTCTTTGAAAAAATTTATTTGGTCTGTGCCGACGGCTAAGCCGTCGGCATAGGCCTCCAGATTTTTTTCCTTTTTCATTATTTTTTGAAAAATCATAACTAAATCATTCTAATTCAAAAAAATACAAATAATATATCAAAATTTGCAGAAAAAAAAGATCTATCTATCTACACTCAAATATTACACATTTATAAAAAAATTAAGTGAAATATAAAAGATTATATATAGTTTAAAATGGGCATTATAAATTCAAAAACGATCCAAACAATGCGAAACCTTCACGTGGTGTCATATTATGTGACAAAGTTAGAAGGAAAAATATCAAACTTGGTATATTGATTATGTCTCAAAAAAAACCTTCACAAAATGACCTATCTCGTTCGAGGTTTCTTGGCTTTCGGGTCAAATGACCAATGTTATGACTAAAATGAAGGCATAGTTTATGATAATGTGTCCATATTATGCATAACTGTGCATCATGGGATGGCGAACAATGTTTCAGGAGGAAGTTTTCCTTTTTGTCGCACCAAAAATCCGTTTTCTATTTTCTGAGTGCAAAAAACAGACGGTTTTGTGAAGCAACCACCAAATGGCTAATTCAAAATGCTACCGTCACATTTTTCAAAAATACTAGACCACCTTATATGGATAATATCATAACAGGGGGATCTCAAACATTTCCGTCTATCCCTGGTGAAAAAGACAAATTCCTGCCAAATCGGTAGGAAGTGTGTCAGATATGAACTACAGGTACATGATCAGATGCTCATGATTTTTTTACAAAAATCATTTTCAGGTTCAAAATATGTTGTTTCATTATAGATCCACTTCAAGTTTAGCGAGTCTCAGCCCTGAGCTAAGAATCTTCATGTCCGCCCTTCGACAAAGTATAACGATGGTTTAAAACGGGCATTATAAATTCAAAAATGTTCCAAACAATGCAAAACCTTCGCGTGGTGTCATATTATGTGACATAGTTAGAAGGAAAAATATCAAACTTGGTATATTGATTATGTCTCAAAAAACCCTTCACAAAATGACCTATCTCGTTCGAGGTTTCTTGGCTTTCGGGTCAAATGACCAATGTTATGGCTAGAATGAAGGCATAGTTTGTGATAATGTGTCCATATTGTGCATAACTGTGCATCATGGGATGAGGAACAATGTTTCAGGAGGAAGTTTTCCTTTTTGTCGCACCAAAAATCCGTTTTCTATTTTCTGAGTGCAAAAAAGGACGGTTTTGTGAAGCAACCACCAAATGGCTAATTCAAAATGCTACCGTCACATTTTTCAAAAATACTAGACCACCTTATATGGATAATATCATAACAGCGGGATCTCAAACATTTCCGTCTATCCCTGGTGAAAAAGACAAATTCCTGCCAAATCGGTAGGAAGTGTGTCAGATATGAACTACAGGTACATGATCGGATGCTCATGATTTTTTTACAAAAATCATTTTCAGGTTCAAAATATGTTGTTTCATTATAGATCCACTTCAAGTTTAGCGAGTCTCAGCCCTGAGCTAAGAATCTTCATGTCCGCCCTTCGACAAAGTATAACGATGGTTTAAAACGGGCATTATAAATTCAAAAATGTTCCAAACAATGCAAAACCTTCGCGTGGTGTCATATTATGTGACATAGTTAGAAGGAAAAATATCAAACTTGGTATATTGATTATGTCTCAAAAAACCCTTCACAAAATGACCTATCTCGTTCGAGGTTTCTTGGCTTTCGGGTCAAATGACCAATGTTATGGCTAGAATGAAGGCATAGTTTGTGATAATGTGTCCATATTGTTTATAACTGTGTATCATGGGATGACGAACAATGTTTCAGGAGGAAGTTTTCCTTTTCGTCGCACCAAAAAGCTGTTTTCCATTTTCCGAATGCAAAAAGCGGACGGTTTTATGAAGCAACCACCAAATTGCTAATTCAAAATGCTACCGTCACATTTTTCAAAAATACTAGACCACCTTACATGGATAATGTAATAACAGGGAGATTTCAAACATTTCCGTCTATCCCTGGTGAAAAAGACAAATTCCTGCCGAATCGGTAGAAAGTGTGTCAGATATGAACTACAGGTACATGATCGGATGCTCATGATTTTTTACAAAAATCTTTTTTAGGTTCAAAATATGTTATTTCATCATAGATCCACTTCAATTTTAGCGAGTCTCAACCCCGAGCTAAGAATCTTTATGCGTGCCATTTTAAACGGGCAAATAAAATTATGATAAGAATCACGACATAGTTTGTGATAAGTTGATATTGATATCATATTTGGATTCGTCTCATTTTTAATCAATTTAGACATATTATTCCGAATTCCAATTTACAGATTTAAAGATATTAACTATTACATATTAAATAAAAATACAAAATAAAATAAAATAAAATTATTATATTTTTATTTGAATTCAATAATATTTTTACTTATTCATTGTTGTTTACTTAAATAATTGCTTGTAATTTCAAAAAATACAACCATGTGACATGATGATATAAGAGTTAATAGGATTGATATCATAGTAATGCCAACAATGTGTAAATTGCTTTGCGGAAAGAGATTATGAAGGAACGAGGAAGTACTAGAGCTGGAGTAGTGCTAGGATGGGTGACCGACTGGAAACTTTGACTAAGACTGCAATTTAATCAATTATTAACTATAAATAGTGTTAAAAATGATCAAAGCGAGAGATTAACGAGTCAAGCAATTCAAAGACAAAAAAATTAAATTTTCTTTTTTAAAAAAATTATAAAATATTTTAGGCTATGTCGACGGCCAGACCGTCGGCGTAGCTCCCTTCCTGTGTCGACGGCTTGGCCGTCGGCGTAGCTCTAAATTTGGACCGTTATCGAGACGGCTGTTGCGACACGTGAGGCCTTGGAAGGCGTTGTCGAGGAGGGTTGTCTTACGACCGGAATTTGTCAGGCGAGGATGTACGCCGACGGCCACCGTCGGCATAGCCTGTGCCGACGGCAATTTGGCGCTGTGCCGACGACAGCCAGCCTTCGGCGTATCAATTCTTTCTTGTAGTGTTTAGTGCAGCACTCTACACGTGGATGATCTTTCATCTAAATCCCTACAAGCAGATGGTGTCAGCAAACGGGAAAGAACACATCAAAAAATCTAAGCCGAACCAGGAATACTAGGGGCATCACAGTCGTTCTAATATGCCAATTTTCTTGCATATGCAACAAAATCTCGATTTTTACCCGTTTCCACGTACGGTGCTCTGGGTGACTTCTTTTGGGCTCATGTAGCTGCTTCTAGGTGCCAAACGAGTGAAGCCAAAAGAACTCTCTAGCTTAATCTCAGCTTATTTCCACCGAGAAGCCAACATGTAGTGCAATTTCAGACTCTGTCCTGGACCAGTTTCCCGAGCTTCTGGCCAAGGAAAGCGAAGCGCTGTGTCAATCTACCCCTCCGATTCAGTACATATTACAGCATATTGCCACTCCACCTGAGAAACCGTTCGTACACCACCAATCTATACTATTAAAAAGAAGATTGATTGGGGCAGTTCGTCACCTAGAAAATTTCCGTCTGCGTTGAAAAGACGGTTTTGCCCCTGAGTGTTTGAATGTACTACATGGTATGCCACCGCCAAGACACCGGAAAGAAAAGGGCAACGGCCCGAGCGAGCTCCGCGCACCCTTCCGGCCGCCACCGCTGCCCCCCGCATAGCCGGAGCTTCGCCGTCCCCAGTGCCTCAGCGCCCTGCGGAGATGGCGCCTGGACCTGGCACGGCCCCCGCTTATAGCCGGGAGCGACCACCCCTGCAGCCCTGCCGCCGAGATCCCGCCGCCGTCGGTCCGTCCCCGCCCTGGATTTGTTTGCTAGCCACTCTAGCGACCAAGGACCTCCACGAGGTCTCCTCCGAGGCCGCCCCATCTTGCTGCCCTGTGCGCTCGGCAACCGGCAAAGCTCGCGGCCAGGACCTCCATGGGGTCTCCTCCGAGTGCGGCGACTGGGTACGTTGACTTAAAAACTCCTAGCTTCGCTATCCCCGATGCCTCAGCACCCTGCAGAGATGGCGCCTGGGCCTGGCCCGCGGCACGACCCTCGGCCCCGGCGAAGTCATTGGCTTGGGGAGGGCTCCACTGATGCGTCGTTCCAGTTCAGCTTCATCGCGTCTTTGAGGTACGAGCCGCGTTCCCTTTGTCATCCACAAGTTCTCGGTAATCTAGATCCACCTCCTCCATTATAAACAAAATCTGGATGGGTTCGTGGCTGCTGAGGCTCGGGATCCCGTTGATCTGCATGTCTGGATGGAGAAACAGTGTTCGGCAGTCGATCTAGGTGAGCTGGGTGAGAAAATTGATCGTGGTGAGCTGGGTGAGAAAATTCGGCGTCTCTGGCGTGTCCCTGCCAAAGTTCCGATCTGTCCGAAGGTGAGGGTGACCAACACTATGGGCAGGTACATGGTACGTGGGCTGCCTCAGCCGCCCCGACGATCCAGCACGGCGAGGACGACCGGCTAGGTGCACAGTAGCACAAATGCCGCCGCCATCAAACTGAGGTCTCCGCTGCTCGCGGAGAAGAGAGTTGGTGTTAGGCAGGCGGGTCATGGTGACCTGCGGCAAGTGGGAGGGAGGCTCGACTCCCTTCGTTCAGTTCTTTAGGTAGATTTCTTTCTCCAAATATTTCGTTTTGCCAATGGAGGCTAAGGTGGAGGTCGTTGGAGGGGACCTTGTAACCGGATTTGTGGTGTGGTTCTCAGCCCTATTCATGTGGTGTTCGATTAGCCTTTGCCCTGTTCCCCTGCTCGCTCACCTTCTTGCCTCCGATTGTTGTGGCTGCAAGGCCCGTGTCAGCATCACCTACGAGGATCAGTCTGCATCCACGACCATGTCTACGGATCATGGATGCAATTTTTTCTGTTCATGTTCTTTGAACCGAAGAAATAGTAGCAGGATGCTGATGATTTTGTGATTATCTCTACCGAATGTTGATGGTTCTTTGACCGGAAAGTTCTTATACTAGCAAGAATTTTGGTCAAAATCAAATGAAGTGGGCTGGAGCTGCAGTGCTCACCTGGGGCTAGCTTGAGCTGATTAGTACTAATGTGCACTTGATAGGTTAAATTATTGCTCGCTGGACATGCAGTTGGATAATGAATGTGGCATGTCACAAATGGCATCGTTATTTAACTTAAAGCATGGCTTTCTTTCAGATGTAGTTTCATATCTTTTTCAAACATGTTAGTTCACCTCTCTAATAGTGTGTCAGTTCTTTATTCTATATTAGAACAACTCTTCTTCTTCTAATTTAAAAAGAATACATATCTGGTAGCAACAATGCCCTAAGAATCATCCTTTTCCCTCCTTTTTCCCTTTCCCGAAGAGATATCTTTAATTAATTCTTTGTTGAAGTGTATCCTCTCAAAGTTTCCATTGGCTTGCAGCTAAATTATTGGTGCTAAACTTTTCCGTTTCTTTTCCTGGTTCAGGGAATGCAAAGATCTCAAAGAGGCAATATCCAGCATCTGTTTTGCTGCTCCAAACTGTTCACATTGTATGTTAAGAAAAATCTGATTTCCTGAACTGATATTCAAGGGACCGTAGGCATTTGGGAAAACAAGCATAGTGCTGGCACTTTAAATGCACATAGTTGGTATGAACTGAATTATATGTGCAAGATTATCTGGATTTAACATCACTTTTCTGGCTGTCAAATTGGTTTGACAATATGCAAGTTTGGTTCTCTTATTTTATTCATGTTAAAAGCTGCATGTGTGGAACTGCCTGTTGAATTCATGACAGAACCCTCAGTAAGCCCTCTTGATTTGTAACATCTCATCAATGAAAATCCTTTTTGTCGATGTTATATAGCACAGCTCTTGACCAAATTATGGGTTATATGGAGCGCAGAGGACCGCTAGGAATATATCAGTACAGTCAAAGTCCAGAGTAGCGCAAAAAGAAGAAATCCTAGAACAGCGTTGGACATGCACGAGCCGGCCTATCTCCCATAGCACACACGCTACATGTACAAGAAGAGGAAAGATGGGAGGAATGAGAACAAGGAAAAAGAATTATATTTGTGTATTTCACAGTTCAACACTAGATGATAAAATGATTATTGGAGAGATGAGAAATAGATTCATGGATTTCATAATTTCGTGTTTAACCTTAGATGATAAAATCATTATTGGATAGACGAATGACCACTCTGCAAAGGTTGTTTATGCTTATCATTTTTTGTAGCTTACAATTGTTATTTTCACTGAATTTCCATGAGTATCATGTCTATGCATGTGATGCAAGAAATTTTTTCACTGAATTTCTATGTATGTTATGTCTATGCATGTGATGCAAGCATTTTTTTACGGAGCCGTAGCAACACACGGGCATTATGCTAGTCGAAAAATAAAGAAAACTCACCTGACCCTCGCACGCACCTTGGAGTCATGTCTGCCCGCTGCCGCTATGATTCATCCAAGCCGCCGCAGCTCCACCACCGCCTACCCTGCTGGCGCCACCTCGCAGCCTTCCCCGCCCCTCGCCGATGCTGCCTCGCGGCTCCACGTCTCGCGGCTGCCTCTCCACCGGCAGATCGGACCAGCGCTGCCATGGACGCCAAATTCTCCGATCCCGCCGGTTGACATCTTGGCCGCTCGATCACGACCCCATTGTCCCCTGTAACTAGCTAGAATCCTTCCATTTTCCAACATCTTTTGCACCATGGACTACTTTCGATTACATCATACTCATGGTCAATTTGTTCCTACAGATTGAATAGCCGTGCTAGCGATGCTTCACAGATATGCGTGCGCTCTGAAATTGAATTATGGGGGAAAACAAATACGTATACTATCCAATGTGTGTGAAGCTCTCTGAATTCTGAACACAATTTCAGATTAGCAGATAAGACATCAGTTTATTGCACGGTGTTTATGATAGCATCTTGCACTTGTATACCATTGTATTACAAATCATATTTAGGACACATATCTAATTTAGGAGCACTACAGAGAATTCACAGCTCAACACATCAAATAAACAAAATCTCTAGAAGCCCAAAAGAAGTCGTCCACACAGTTTCTAGTAGCTTCTTCTCACCACAATTTCTTCCCACCGTTTTTTATAAGCCTACTTATGCATAAGCAGGAGCCCAAAAGAAGTCACCCTCTGTCTCTGCTTGTACTTGGCCTCCTAGCTTGTACTCCCTCTGTTTCAAAATATAAGTGTTTTAGCTATGTGAAATAAATTTATTTAGACTTTTTTTTAATATGTAGGTTCACTTAGCTTTGGAATGAATCTACACACTAAAAAATGTCTAGATACATTTTCTTCACAAATCTAAAACATCTTATATTTTGTAACGAAGGGAGTAGTTTCTTGCATGGAGCCACCAGACCAGCTAATGGGTTGCCATTTGCGTCACTGCCATCTGCAAAACATCTGGGTCCTTACTCTCAGGTCATCGAAAGCCTTTTAGGACTCTAGTCTAACTTGACTTATACTTCAAGATGAGGCTTAATAATATATCCAACATACGCAGGGTCAATAATATATCCAACATATTCCGCCAATCTCATACTCTTACATGGTATCAAAATCCTAGCCGCCGCCGGCACGCTTCCGTCGCGCCGCCCCCGGGGAGGTCGATCTCCATGATCTCCGCCGGGGGCCGCGCAACCCGTACGCAGGGTCCGTCCGTCGATCCGTGATCGGATGCCCTGCAAGTCTTTTTTTTCGATCTCTTGATCAGTTTTCTTTTTTGGTTTACCGATCTTAGATCGGATTGCGTCGCCCATCGCCGTCGTCATCGCCGCGCCTCTACTACGACCATCGGCATCGACGATCTACACCGCTTTGCTGCGCCTCTCTGCTGCTTCTTTGCCTCGGCGGGCTGTTCACCTCCGGATTTGTCGCGCACCACGGACGGCTGCTATGCCTTCCTTGGAAGGCTGCCGCGGCTGCCCCCCCTTCTCGGATCGTCTTCGTCGTCATCGTCCGGGACTTCACCGACAACGCCGCCATCGACTCTGATCTATGCGTCGTCCACGCCATGGGGCATATGGCGCACCGTTAGTCTGATCAACCGATCTCGCGCCTGTCTACGCCAAGCACGTCCCTGAGCACGTGCCTACCACCGATCGAGCTACGGGTTGCCGCTGCGTCGCCCCATTGGGCCGCAGCGCCGTCGCCTTTGGTACATGCTACCGGCTTCCAACGCGCCTTCCTTGGTGTGTACGTCATTGGTGGTCTTTCAGCCGCTGCACCGACTTGCGCCCTGCAGCTATGCCGCCCCCTCAGGTCGTAGCATCGCTGGACGTAGTCTACTTCGCTGTCCCCGCGCACTGACATTCTCGGTTTCCACCGCGCCATCTCCTTCGGTGCGTATCACCGCCGTCTGCGCATGGTCTTCGTTATGCCGCAGGGTTCTTCTTCGCCTACTTCGAGTATCGCCGCTGCGCCTCTCTAGGCGTCCAGCATGACCACTTCAGGTCGCCGTTGGTTTCGTCGCCTTCTATGTCTTCTCCACATTGAACTCGTCGGCATCGTCATACGATACTGGCGCACAGGTTCATGATGGAAACTACCCCTGCATGCCTGGTACTGGCAACACCGGTGCGTGCCTTCGTCCCCGACGCGTTCCCGAGTCTGGAAAACTCGCGCCGCCGGACGCCTCGTCTTCGTCGGCATGATAACGTCTTCTTCGGCATCGACACCTTCCTCTACGACTGCCTCGACCGCATCAGCGACGCATTCTTCTTGGCATACTAGGTTCTGGCAGAACCAAGTTGTGCCTTCGTCCCCGACGTGCGCCTAGTTCTAGCAAAATTTTGGCGCCGATCGTACCCGACGGCTCGGACTGCATCGACTCCGGCATTGATCGACACCTTCGACCTGCCTCGACGCGTCTCCGACATCCTCTTCACGCACTATGCGCTTGCGGCTACATGTGTGGCTACATCGACACCGGCAATCCCAGCCATGACATCGACCACGGCGACCCCTCGTGCGGCTACCTCGACCATGGCACCGCCTCACGCTCTCGGCTCCCTCGACATCGGCACAAGGCTACCACCTCGCTTGAGCATCATTAGCTCCCTCTACAGTCCAAGCTACCGCGACGCAACACCGTCCACGACGTTCCCGCTCCTACCGCGGGGGGATGTCAGCCCACTAGTTCTACGTCGGTTTATATCCAGTCTGATCGTCCGCGATGTTCCAGTTGTTCACGACGCTATCGCTACGACTGCGGGGGGATGTTAGAGTATTGTACGTATACGGTTGTTATGGTAGTTTAGGATAGTTAAGACTCTAGCCTAACTTGACTTGTACTCTAAGATGATCCATGTACGTCTATATATACTCGCCCATTAGGCTCAATAAATACATCGAACATATTTCGCCAATCTCATACTCTTAGAGCCTCGACTCTTTTCTGCATGTCATCATATACCTGCTGCTAGCTGCTCACATAAGTTTCTTAGCGATCTCTTGGTGAACGGCACATTGCCAGTGCTCCCAAAGAATGCTAAGGTTATAGTGTACACCTTTCTAATGTTTATGTTGTTGTCACTCAGTTGACGATTAAGGTCCTTGGTGTATAGGTTAACGTGCTTGTGTGATGACCATATCACTTTCTACCACACGTCTCGGTCATCGTGTGGTTATGCTTCACTCTGTGATCTGTAATATACCAAACATTGTTCCGTGATCACAGAAACCTGACCATTGCGGGACACTCACACGGGAAGGATTTAGTATTCTCCCCCTTGGGCTTCCCCTACAAGAACAAAGTAGAGAAAATGGCAACGGAAAATTCAACAGTCAATTCAGAAAGTAGTATGTACAAGAAGCAAAGACAAGAAAGCATCATTTTTGGGCTATGATTTTGTATACAACACACCAGCATTTTGTCTTCTCGGCATTCATTCGGCTCTTCCCACATCGAATTCCGAATCCATGTGTCACATGAATACAGGTTGTAGAAGTTGTAAGCATCACCAAGCGAATCAAAGGTAGTGCCGACACAAGGATCAACGAATTTGTCCCTCGGCTTTTCTGCATAACCACCTATTGATTTCTCGAGCGCACTCGTCCTCTGAGGGGCACACTTTTCTGTTCTGTCAGACGGCGCTCGATCAAGCCACACCCTGCACGAAAGCAGCAACAATTCATCACCTCTAATTTTCAGTTTCCTGTCCCATGGATTTTTCAGCATACTCATTTGGTTGTCATGTTATTTTACAATTTTCAGTTCAGATACCCACAGCTAACTATATCGCCTATCCAATTATTTGAGAGATGAAGACAAAAAGTTCAGGCCATAGAATTCCATAAAATACATGCACAAGCGCAGCGCCTTTTTATTTCTACACTGCAAACACTAATGGAAAACAAGTCGACCAAAGCCTGGATGAAAAGCAGTTCGATAAATCAAGTGACATTTTTTGAGTTTGCATCTCCCACCCCCGCGGTGTTAAACTGTCTTCAGTTTGCATCTCCCACGGCCGTACACGGCGCTAGGAACATATCCATATTTACGCGTTGTTCGCACGGCAATCCCGAGGCGAGATCCAATGGTCCAGGTCGCGAGATCAAATGAAACCGGGGGCCAAAATTGATGGGTTCACGTATTCTCTTTTCTGTCGGCAGTCATAGTTGATGATTGCCTGCAACTCCGGAGCACACCGAAACCTTCGGTTGCTTAGGCAATGGCGTCGGGGCTAAACAACAACCTTCAACGTCACCTCATCGACCACTTTGCCCGACCTGCTATCAAACATATCTTCCATGACATCCTGAGCGGTGAGGCCCTCATCCACAGCGGCGCACCGCAAGACGAACTCGTCCTTGCAGATGATAGCATGCGGCGCCCTCTCCCGTGGCTGCAGTATTACCACGACATTGCACCTGGATCGTGGGGGCACAACACCTTTGTCCGGCTCTACGCAGTACTGCAGTACGCCTGCCATTTCGATGTCGAATGCGACGTAACCATCTGTTACGTTGGTTAGCTCAAGTGAGCATGGTATCGGCTTGTTTATCTCGAAGTCGAAATTCAGCTCGAGCTTGTCAAACTCAAGCAGCTCCCATGGATAAGGGCTTATCTGCACGAAAACATTATGCAGGCACGATACATAAGTATCTGTCTAAGCTAATGGTGACATGATGCACTGTGTGGGATTATTATGCATGGGGCGTACCGTGCCAACTGGAGGTTCATTCGTATTGTACAATTCACTAAGCATCCGGACTATATCCCAAGCATAAGGTCTTCTCTTTGGGGATTCTGCCAAGCACCTTAACGCAATCTCAATACACTTTGTTACTTGTTCATATCCCAGGGGTGGATACGTGGCTGATTTATTCCACCTGTATCTCCACCTTCTCAGTACCTACCATTTCACAAAGAAGAGTTATATCAACTCTGCAATATGCACAAATTGCGCAAGCGCGCTAACAACATTAACTAGATTCATGTATTAATAAAATATCATTGTTAATATACAAAGATAGTTTTATGAAGAAAGCATGTTCAACACAAAGTCAAGCACCAAACTCTTAATCCGAATTAAGCCCTAAAACCAAAGTTTATGTTAATATGATGTGTAGTTATATTACGTAGTAAAATTAACTTGAAATTTTTTCAAAAAATGTATATACTACTGCAATTATTTTTGAAATCCAGCGAAATTACCTCATATTTATTGGATGAGTAAAACACCATATCAAAATTCAGACATGCTTACTTTTCACATGAGGGACATCA
The DNA here is from genome assembly GCA_030063025.1 of Avena longiglumis. NCBI lineage: Eukaryota > Viridiplantae > Streptophyta > Magnoliopsida > Poales > Poaceae > Avena > Avena longiglumis. The sequence continues at coordinate 77,772,963 of CP125974.1, forward strand.
TGAATACATTGTGATCACTTAAAAACAAGTTTAAACATTTCCCTTTTCACTTAAACAACAAATCATAAACCCTTAAGCCATGATGAAAATACGAGTTAAATCTTGAGCAAGACATAAATTTGGGAGATCTCTTTACTGTAATTTGTACTCTAAACACCTTATCATGTAAAACAACATATTTTATTGAAACTAAATTTCAAATTTCACCTTCAGGAAAATTCTAATATCCAAATCATTGAATATTTTATCAAAGTTCAAGATTTATAGAAGTGCAGCATGTAATTTTCCATTTGTTGGTCTCTTCAGCATAGTTTGACTTACTCATTGTATTTTATTCTGGAGTAATATTAGATATAAATAGAAGTATAGCATACTTCAGATCCAAAACATAACATGACAAGATGTGGCATCCACAACGACTGTGTACAAAGTACGTAGATGAAATAGTAAACTTAATCATAGACAATATGAAACAGTGAGGAAATAATTCGTACATGTTTATTATCGGGGTCAGCCTTACATCCAGTCATGAGCTCTATAATTATAACACCAAGACTGTATATATCTGACTTGATTGACACCACGCCACGGTGTATGAGTTCTGGAGCGCAATATCCACTGCATTAAAGCATGACATAAAGTCATATTATATGTTGTATTGCATGAAAAAATAATTGTGCAAATGAGGAAGAGAAATTGAATTCTCTATATGCAAGCTTACAATGACCCTGTGGAGTTACTAGTGACAGCGTGTGTTGCTCCTTCAAGGAGTTTTGATATACCAAAATCTGTAATTTTTGGTATCATAAGATCATCAAGAAGTATATTCGCAGGTTTCATATCCCTGTGAACAATACCCTTTTCCTTGTGAAGATAAACCAGACCGTCACAAATTCCTCGAATTATTTGGTAGCGTGTATGCCATTCAAGTCCCCTTAGTTCATCTACATAAGTAAAACAAGTGTAAAGGTAGGAAATAGAACATAATGCAATACAGAAAAGAGCTTGCATTGTCATACCACTAAGATATTTGTCGAGGCTTCCATTAGCGAAATACTCAAAACATAGTAATCTTTCCCTTATCTCGGCAAAAACATACTTCGAAGTTCCTCCTGATTCTGTATGTAGCATCGCTTTACACTCCGTATTAGCACAATAGCCCAGAAACCGTACTATATTTTGGTGCTTAACACCAATAAGAGAGGTAGCCTCGCGACGAAATGGCTCCTCTTCGATTGTATGGCTATTTAGAAGTCTTTTCACAGCAACACTCCTATTTTGAAGATCTCCCTGTCTTAACTTCTCTTGTCAGCACGATCAAGACATTTCAAATGAAGGCCAGCTCTGATGCAAGAAAGATTTTATGATTGGGGATTTGGGAGCTTAACTTTACCTTGTAAACGACTCCAAATCCACCACGACCAATTTCCCGCTCATCAGCGAATTCCTCCGTGATGTGTCGTAGAAGTTGTAATGGCAGATTCGTCGGCTCCGCACTTTCGTCGAATATTATATGCTCCAGAACATTAGATAAAGATGTCATGTCCACCCTGATCACAGTGTACTTCCATTACCATAAGACGGTGGAATAAATTAACTTCCTCAACACAGTAAAGTTTATTGATAAATTGTAAGCATTTTTAGTTGAGATTAGTTTATTCACTGCACCATGAAACTATGCATAAGCTCTAAAAGAAGGTAAGCAACGTACTTCCATGACAAACAATATTTTATTCATAGCATACATTGTGATTAACAGAGGTACTCCCTCCATACTGGTTTGTTGGGCTAACACTATGTTCAAGAAAAATGTTTGACTATAAATTTGAACAATAAAATATGAATTGTATGTCACAAAACTATATCATTGTAAATGTATCTTATATATGAATCCAATAGTATAATTTTGCAATATATAATTCATGTTTTATTGACTAATTTTATGGTAAATTTTTTCTTGAACTCCGTGTTAGCCTAATAAACCAGTATGGAGGTAGTACTATTACTAAGCCAATAAATGAGAATTGCCAACATATTATTCTGGTTCACATCGCCTCCAAACTGTTCTGAGGTTCTCATAAAGCTATTTTAACCTAGTATAAACCCAGTAGATCCTCATACCTTATATGAAAAGCTTGGTCGAAAAGCCTTTTCTTGAAAAAAAAAGATCTAGTTTACATTGCTCTTGGATAACATTTAAACAACATGAATCATGCAACAAGACCGAACAGTGAGGAGGGCATTGGTGAAATTCTACAAATTGTAAGAGAAGCATTGTGACTCTGTTGAGGCTTCCACTACCAAAGGAGAGCATGTACAGATGACTCAACAATCGATGGATGTATTAGGTTTTAAGTGTTTTGGAGCTAATTCAACTATCGATATATACTATAGCTGTCATACCATTTGGACAAGCTAGGTCCAGTCACCAGGGTCGCCAGATTCTCCTCTTTGATCGCCAAGTCACCCATGAAGTTATCTTGGTTCAGCAAGACGATAACAAGGATTTACTAACCAAGATCATGTCCCGATCAATCGCTTATGTAATATAACCAAGGCGTTGTGGGTGCACTTACCACCAGGAATACTTTCTTTACTATCTAGAGTAGGTTCAACGGCAGGCTGTGACGGTTCTTCCATCTCGGATTCATCGGTGTAGGCTGGACCAAGAGAGATTAAATAAGAAAAATCATGTCCAAATCGAGCGCATTTGTAACATAACAGAAGCATCGTTTACATCAGGATCAAGTCTGGGTGAACTGCCAATTAAGTAGCCTACAGTCAGACAAGAACCAGATTTGTTTAAAAGTACACCTTAAGTGCATTATCAACAAAAATCTCATCTTATCCTCTTAAGTGCATGATGCTGCAAAACTGAATCAACTTCAGAAAATTGTACTACTTAAGATCCCATGCAAATACACACCTTTCTATATGGTCAGTATGTTAACTGATTAAGCAGGTCCTTTTAGGTGGTCAATCTGAATTGTACCTTTTTTCGATAAAAGGAATATTTTAATACCAAAATGGTATCAATTTACAGCCGGCCTCTGAAAAAAATATAATGACTAGAGAAAATCTAGAGCTTAAGGATACAAAAAACCAAAAAAATATAAAAGAAGAAAATAAAGAAAACAAAGATCTGCCGAGCCAAACAAAGACTCGAAGTAACAATAGCGGCACTGGTGGTAACGACGTCTCAACTCTAAGAAAACTTCTCAAAAATGACTCCTCTAGGAAGGTAACAGTACAGAAACACCGTCATCGCCAGTCTAACCAACATGGTTAGGTCCTGTGTTTTCACCCTAGAGAAGATTCAATCCCCGAACAATGCCTTCACCAAAAAGAATGACCAGGGAGTCACCATTGCCAAGTACAACCAATGAAGATCGAATTCAGGGTTTTAATTCAGGGTTTTCATCCTGGAGACCGAGACACGGAGCTCAAAGAGCAACACCAAGAAATAATTCCTTTGTGACCCCACTTGTCGACAACTGCTACAAACAAATCGTTGATCGTCAGGCATACATATGTCATCACCCCATCCTTTTTATCCATACCACTGCAGCAGCACCTAGCGGTCTCACTTAACATGAGCATGGATACCCACTTGGCGTTGAACCATCTTGACATACCCATCTCCACCAGGACCATGATAAACACATCTGATATATACCCAAAGGTGTCGGCGAAAGTGGATCTTAGTACCTGACGGCATCAGCAGCAAGTGACAACATTCCTGCCACATGGGCTCGAATGGCCGCGATACGAGCAGCCGCGATGACATGGGAGCCATCGATCGCCGGAGGATCTCTTGGACGCGCCTTCTTCCGAGAGATCATGCTCGATGGACACAAGGAATCCCGGGTTGAATAGCGGTTTGAGGCACCGGCATGACGACAACCTCCCACCAGTCTCGACGGGTCGAGCTTCCGGGCGGAACTTGCCGAGGAGAACTACGACTCCCTAGTCGTGAGCGCTGGTAGTCCCAAGACTAGGCCTCAACGTGATAGTTTCCGACTCACCGAAGTTAGCGCCCTATAGCCCGATCGTCGCCCGAAGCACACTGGTAAGACAAGATCATGGCTGATGGCACTTGGATTAGATCTTGGGGGATTAAGGAGATGAGAAGCTTCGTAGAGACAAAATAAAACGATGAGGCCCAAGATCATGGCCTCATGTCAATGACCCTGGCTCACCTGCAAGGGAAGATGGCAGCCCAAGCCCGGAGCGCAAAAGGCCCAAGAGACAAAAGAGGCCACTGTTCTGGTTAGCTAGCAGTAGCTAGGTTACCTAAGTAATTCGTTGTGTATTAATAGGAGGATCCTACCTCCTTTGCAACTCAGCTTGTAACTGAACTGTATGAACAACACTGCCATCTGGATTGGCTCAAAGGGTAGTTGGGTGGAACCGGACAAGGCAATAGAAATCTCACCACAATTTGCGTGTTGTAGATCCTGTGATTCGAGAAGAGAGATCTAGTCCAATACAAGTGGTAATCAGAGCCTATCCGATCCACCGATCTCGAGATTCCGTCCCATTCTTACTCCACCAGATTTGCTTCTCGCTGCCGCTCGAAAGTGATGGATTCCCTATCATCGGAGTCGAAGGCTCTTTGCGACCTCCTGATGGTGGACTCCAAGGAGGAGTATGAGAAGCGCTTCCTCGACTACAAGGAGGTCCTTGATGCCATGAAGGCCTTGGTCGCCGACACAGGCAATCAGTTCAGGGAGATGCGTGCTACGGTGGAGATGATCAAGGCATCGGTCAGCTCCAACCTCGAGGCGGCACGAGCTCAACTCGGCAGCGAGCTCGTCGCAGTGTGGACTTCCCTCATCTTCGAGATCTCGCAATTGGCGGCCGCGGTTGGGCGCATATCGCGCCCAGTTCCTGGCGTGATGGCAGGCAGACACTTCATCGACCCCGATCTCCCGCGGGCGTGGAGAAGACACCTGGAGAAGACACCGCCGGCCCGGATAGGCACTGCTGTGAGCACCAATTCCGGGGGAAGACATGTGTTGACTCCATGTCTCCTCTGGTCGGAGGTATGAACTTCGGTCAAAACTTCAGTAATATTCAGAACTGTTCTTCTAGTGCTACACCTGGTACTAATTCTGGGCATGGACCGCGCACTGAGTTGCCACAAATCGACGGTTCCGACCCTAAGCTATGGGAGCAGCGTTGCAAGGAATTTTTTTCGCGCTGGCAAACTCCATCAGCTTCGTGGGCATCTTTTGCTTCAGACCAGTTTCTGGGAGCAGCAGCTACTTGGCGCTAGTCTTATTTGCAGCAACACCCGACACCGACTTGGACAGAGTTTGTGGCCGCGACTCTGGCTTATTTTAGTTGTAATCAGCAACAAATTTTGGTCAGGAGACTGTTCCATATAAAGCAGACCACCACCGTGGAGGATTACGTCTCCAGGTTCTCTACTCTAATGGATCAAATTGCAGCATATGAGTCCAGTTTAGACCAAATTCATTACACCGCCAAGTTCCTGGATGGGTTGCGGTAGGTGCCGATTGCTTGTAATTCAAAGAACCTCGCGACTGATACCGCTACTCCCAGCCTGTATGAGGAACTGGGAGAAGAGACCGTCCCTGCATCATGTCCTACTCCGTTAGTACAGGTGCCTCACCGCTCATTTCAGCCGGTTTCTTATTCACCACCACCACAACCACCACCACAGCCTACACATTGGGTCAGTAAGACAGTCGAAGAGGAAAAAGCGACTAATCCTCAGAAGCAAGCTAGTGAGGAAAAATGGAAGAGTCTGAAGGCTTACCGTCGTTCTAAGTAGTGTAGGAGATGATCGAGTATATGCAGTCTTCAGATCAAAGTGATTCTGAACCTCATGACACTGAACAAAGTGGCCAGCCTCCACATCAACTGATGCTACTATCTGCTGTAGCTCTGAACCCTAGTGCTAATGCTCCGAAGACGATGCAGTTGCAAGTCTAAATCCAAGGACAACAGTTCCTGTTCTTTGAGAACCTTGGCAGTTCTTCACGGAGATGCTGACAGTTAAGTCCCAGTTACCTAGTCCCAAAGCGGTCAAATTGGCTGGGAGAGCAATATTACAGAGTAAGGAGTTCTTTCCGTCTCTCCACTAGAAGGCTAACGGTTATTTACGGATGCCTTCAAGGTCCTCGACTTGGTGAGTTATGATGGGATTTAGGGCTCGATTGGCTTGGTAAATACAGTCCAGTGTTGACTCATTGGGTGCAAGCTTGGCTAGTGATGGCTGTGAAAATAGCCATATTTCTTCGCATTTAAACCACATTTTTAGTCAAACTAATTATTGCAAAGATGTTAAATCCACTGCTTTGAATTTTGTTGTGCAGGAAATCATGCTTTTAAGACGAAATCAGGAGCTATTAATGAAGATTTTGAGGTTGTCTACACAACCAAGCAAACCAGGGTCGAAAACTCATCGTCAGAGGGCTTAACGACCGCTGGTACGAGCAAGCCCCACCCGTACGGCCTGCCCGTACCAGGTGGCGTTGGCTTCATCTCGTCAAACCCTATGACTTTCATGAAGGCACCTATATATTGCGAGGTCTCAACCGCCACGCAGAGGGTTGCCATTCTTAGATTGCATCACAACACCACTAAAGAAGATCCACCACCATAGTTCATCCTCTCCACCCTCCATCCACTCCATAGCCATAGCTATTAGCTTGTACTTGAGATTTACTTATGATTCGGCGACCATTGTAAGAATATTTGATTTTAGTCCAAGTATTTTGTACAATGCTTTCTATTCTTGATCTTATTGTTATGAGTGAGTAGCCCTCACGGGTTGCGGGTTGGGTGAAACCTCGCAGCGATTATGTGCATTTAATTCATGGGAGTATTGTGTATTGATTGAATAGATATTTGTATCTTTGTTTCTTTGCCTCTTGTCTCGATCTATGGACTTGTAGGTACCCAAGATCTCAGAGATTGATAAAGGTTTAAGGTGAGATACTTGGCGAGCGGCGATCTCGTATAGGAAACCCAGTGACAGAAAGGAGAGTATGGTCTTCGTTTAGCGATACATTTGGGAACAACAGCAACATCACTTCTTAAGGCATTGATTTGTGTTTTCACTTAATAATTTTTGTAGCCCGGTATTTTGTGGTACAATGGTTGGATCAAAAGACTATTGTTATGCATGTGACTCGCAAGGGCTCTAGTATATCACAATGTGTTGCCCACAAATTTTATCTTTATTAAATCATTACATATGAATATGCGTATTACTATCTTTATCCCATAAGATGTGCAGCTGCATGTGAATCTTCAACCCTGGTCTATCGCTATCCATTGCAACAAACAAGTAAAACGAACAAACAAGTCTTGTAGACATGCCTCATGTAATTTCCATTTAGCATTGTTTTCCAAGGTTCAATTAAACCTATGTCTACTAGGGAAAAAGCTACTATACTGCATCCGTAAATCCGGATCAAATGTATCAGCTAGCGTTTCACCATGAAGGGTGGCAAGTGGTTATCCACAATGAAGGACCAAATCTTTTCACGCATGCTCCAGTCGAACTCCAATTGTTATACTGAACCGTTTCGCTTTTGTCTTTGAAGCTTCAGTTGGATTACCCCTGCAGCGCCGTTATGACCATCAGATACCGCTGATTCCAGGGCCGCAACTTATTTCTGTTCGACCATCGTTTCTCTCCCGATCTCAAGGACGAGATTGAAAGTCAAATCAGGGAATTACTAGACCAAGGCGTGATTCGTTTCTCTCCCGATCTCAAGGACGAGATTGAAAGTCAAATCAGGGAATTACTAGACCAAGGCGTGATAACCTACATCAGTAACTCGTTCAGCTTCCCGGTTCTGCTTGTGTAAAAAGAGGAGGTTAATTGGAGATTGGTTGTTGATTATCGTCACTTAAATGCGCTGGCAGTTAAGGGGAAATACCCCTACCACTAATTGACACTCTTATATGAGCTTGCTGCTACTCGTTGGTTCTCCAAGTTGGACCTCAAGGTTCAGCTTCCCGGTTCACCAGATTCGCCTTGCGCCGGGGGAGGAGCATAAGACGGCGTTCCAGACCCATAACGGGCACTATGAGTTCAAGGTAATGGCATTTGGGTTGACAGGGGCACTGGCCACGTTTCAGCATGCCATGAATGCTACACTAGAGCCAGTCTTACGCAAGTTCGAAGTGGTATTCTTTGACGACATTTTGATACAAGTCCCAGCTATGAGAAACATTTGTGTCATCTCGATCAAGTGCTGACAATTTTGCAAAAGGACAAGTGGCAAGTCAAATTAGTAAGTGTGTGTTTGCCCAGCAAAAAGTAGCTTACCTAGGACATGTTGTATCGGCGGAAGGAGTTGCCACTGATGATTCAAAAATTTATACAATCAAAGAATGGTCCACGCCCACTAATCTGATGGAGCTCCGCGACTTCTTTGGTTTAACTGGGTACTACCGTAAGTTTATTAAGCACTATGCGATCACCGCCAGCCGCGGACAGCTCTTCCGAAGAAAGGAGTGGTCTATCAATGGACGCCCAACACTGAATCTGCCTTTCACATCCTGAAGCAAGCCCTCATTTCTGCACCTGTACTTGCGCTTCCTGATTTCAGCCAACAGTTTATAGTTGACACAGAAGCTTGTGATGTAGGGATTGGAGTTGTGCTATCTCAAAGCGAACACCTTCTTGCTTATGTGAGCAGGGCGCTTGGGCCACGTAATAAAGGACTATCGGTGTATGAGGAGTATCCTGCGATCCTTCTAGCGGTGGAACAATCGCGATCCTATCTACAATTGGGGGATTTTGTGATTTGTACAGATCATTAGAGCTTGACGCACTTGACAGATCAGCGTCTTCACACAGAGTGGCATAAGAAAGCTTTGACCAAGCTAATGAGACTGCAATATACTGTCCAGTATAAGCAGGGGGCAACGACGCTGCAGATGCTTTGTCGCGCAAGCCACCGGACTGCTCTCAGCTGTTCTCTATTTCTACCTTACAGTCTGTGTGGTTGTCATCATTAATTGCAACCTATGCTACTAATCCTAAGGCGCAGGAATTGCTGCGGAACCTAGCCATTGATCTAGCAGCTGACAGTCAGTTTACTCTCGATCATGGCATTCTCGTCGCCATGGGCGCATTTGGGTCGAAGCAGATATTGCCTTGCAGACTAAGATCATCTCTGCCTTTCATGAAAGACCTCAAGGTGGCCACTCTGGGTTTCCTGTCACTTATCGTCGTCTGGTATCACTCTTCAGTTGGCCTGCGATGAATACCATGATTCGAGAGTACATGCGTTCCTGTCACGTTTGCCAGCAGGCCAAGCCTGAGCGCCTTCCGCCAGCTAGGCTCTTGTAGCCGTTCCTTATGAACTTCATTGATGGGTTGCCTACCTCGCGCAACTACAATTGTCTGCTGGTTTTTGTTGTTGATAAGTTCTCCAAGTTTGCCCACTTCATTCCTCTTAGGCACCCCTACACTTCTAGCAAGGTAGCTGATATGTTCGTGGAGCATGTGTACAGGCTTCACAGCGTGCCTTTGTCTTTGGCACCTGATAGGGATCCTATCTTTACCAGCACGTTTTGGCAGTGAGTGTTCAGAGCAACTGGGACACAACTGAAATTGAGCACAGCTAATCATCCTGAAACACACAGACTGAGAGCGTGAATCGGTCGACTGAGTGTTATCTGAGATGCTTTGCTAGTGCTCACCCGCAACAATGGCCCAAGTGGATTTCCTTGTGTGAGTTTTGGTACAACACCAACTGGCATGCTTCTCTAGGGAAATTTCCTTTTGAAATCTTGTATGGTCGCTAGCCAAGGTACTTCGGCATCACAACTTCGGATAAGATTGCATCAACTGATGTGCAGGAAGGGACCGTGCTCTCGTGCTTGCTTCAGTGCGGCAACATTTGTTGTGCATGCAGCAACGCATGAAGCACCAGGCTGATAAACATCGTTGTGAATGCACCTTCTTTGTTGGGGATAAAGTTTTCCTACGGTTGCAGCCTTATATCCGTCACAATCTTTCCTTCAAGTTCTTCAGACCATTTCTTGTGCTAGAACGCGTTGGTTAGGTGGCATACAAATTGGAGTTGCCGTCGTCAAGCAGAGTGCACCCCGTTTTTCATGTGTCCCAGCTCAAGCCGTGTGTTGGCCCCGGCACACAGCTACTCCAAGCTTTACCCCATCCTGATGATTTGTTTCAGGTTCCCGTTACGTCCTCTGTCAGCGTGTCAGGCAGCAAAGGCACCACGTCATGATGCAGATCTTGGTCCAATGGAGTGGACAGGTGAGGAGCAAGCTACCTGAGAGAACCTTAACACTCTTCGTCAGCAATTTCCTCTTGCACCTGCTTGGGGGCAAGCAGGTTTGCAAGGGGAGGGGATTCCCAAGCAGGTTTGCAAGGGGAGGGGATTGTCAACGACCCTGGCTCACCTGCAAGGGAAGACGGTGGTCCAATCCCGGAGCGCAGAAGGCCTAAGAGACAGAAGAGGCCACCGGCCTGGTTAGCTAGCGGTAGCTGGGTTCACCTAAGTAATTCGTTGTCTATTAATAAGAGAATCCTGCCTCCTTTTGCAACTCGGCTTGTAACTGAATTGTATGAACGGCAGTGCCGTCTGGATTTGCTTGGAGGGTAGTTGGATAGAACCGGCCAAGGCAATAGAAATCTCCCCACAATTAGCATGCTCTAGATCCTGTGATTCGAGAAGGGAGATCTAGTCCTTTACCCCCTCACCGGAATACCAAAGAATCTGAGAAAAAAATCAATACATGTATTCGGTTGTATTAGTCCCAATAGGCCAGAGCGCTAGGCTAGCCCACATCCAGACGCCCGCTTGCTCGCTGGAACATGGAAGCCTCGCATCGCAACTTCTTGAACACTCGACCAGATGTGAACACAGGAGCAGGCCCTAGCGAGTCGGCCAGCGCCGGCGGTGGAAAATCGGGTCAGCGGACCAGGCGGCTGGTGGGAAGCGGAGCAAGCGACCGCAGTGGCAACTAGCGGCCAGGGCCAGGTACTTGCAGATCCCCACTTCATGTCTTCAAACTTCAGCAATCAGCAGACTAGTATAGTACTACTACTAGATCGATTGATCCAATTTTACAGATCCAATGTAGGTGAAGAAGAATGTTGCTGGCAGTAGCATATTTGCATTGTGGGAAAATGCTAAGCTACACGTGTCATGACTACTTGAACAATTGTATCATTACATTTGTTGAGAAAGAATTCTTCAATCAAGTAACCTATGAGGATGTCTTCAATCTCTTCTAACAATGTGATCACGGAGTTATATTGTAATTTGTAATATGGGGATATGATCAAGGTTTCAATCAAGAGGTATTGTCTCAGTGCTGAATTGCTATTGTACTTTGTGGTTATTGTTTATAAAATTATGTCTTATCTCTTATGATTTATGAATTGTTACTTCAATAAAAAATTGTTAGTGTCGTATACTGTTTTGTGCTGCTTCTATCAATTGTTTTAGTTTATATTATGCATTAAGAAAAAACAATTGTACAATAAAAGCCACCCAGACATTTCCTGGCACCACCACTGGGTGGTACCCCTGTGTCGTCGTCGCCTCTCAGAGGGACGCAGGGGTGGGGTAATACCTAGAATATGTAATCACGTGATATCAATGTATGAAAAACTATCACGTCGAGATGCCATGCAAAACTAGTTAAGATAGCATATGCATATATATTTACCTGGGCTTGTGTATTGATTCTTGGCCTGCTTGTGTGTGTCGCCTCTCTTGCGTAAGGATATATCTGACAAAATGAATCAACAAAAGCTTCAAGCTCAAAAAACCATCACAATCATCACATTGACATCAGAGAAAGTACATCATACATCCTAAGCTGAGCAGCATTGCTTCTTCTCACCATCAGCGTCAGTGGCAGCCACGTTGATGGTCTTACCCTCTTTGACTCCTGCACCAGCCCCTGCCGCCATGTCTTCCTCTGAGGCCACCGCCTTCTTGCTGATGGTGTGGTATATGTCACCGAGGATCAGCTGGAACGCCTCCTCGACATTCATGGCCTCAAGGGCGGACGTCTCGATGTAGGACAGCCCCTCCGCCTCAGCATAGTTCTGAGCGTCGTCTGTGGTGACAGCCCGGAGGTTCTTCAGGTCGGTCTTGTTGCCAACGAGCATGATTCTGATGTTTGCGTCGGCGTGGTCGCGCAGCTCCTTGAGCCACCGGCTGATGTTCTCGAAGGTGGTGGGCTTGGTCACGTCGTAGACCAGGACCGCTCCGAGGGCTCCGCGGTAGTAGGCGCTCGTGATTGCCCGGTACCGCTTCTGCCCCGCTGTGTCCCATATCTGCGCCTTAATTATCTTGCTCTCCACCTGCATTCAGTCAAAATAATAACAGATCAGATACAGTTTCGCTGTGCCTACTGAGATTATACATCCAGGAAAGACAACTGAAGTTAATAGTGCACTGTGTCACCGTGTCTGAATTGAGAGGGATTAAGAGCGGTTACCTGTTATTATAATCTACTTAAATCGTACCAGGTTGAAACTGTAAAAACAGCAGGTAAAAAAGCAAACAAGAAGCAAAGTCAGGTTATGATCATGCTGTACCTCTAGACTCTAGTAGATTGCTGTTACACAATAATGGGTGTCAATTAGTCTATGGACATATTAAACACGAGTTGACAGTGCCACTTGGAAAGGCAGCTACTGAATTGAGTGTGACACTCTCTGAAGTAAAGCCTAAACTAGCACTAATCAAGGCGGTGCAGGTTGGATATGCGCCATCACAAGCAAAAAGCCCGTAGCAATCAGATGAGCAGGCATCTAGTCATTCAAATCCAATCCGTCGTTCAAATCAAATCCAATTCAAATCCAGTGTGCATGGCAGCGCTACAGCAGCATGAGTTTCAAATTCACGTGCGGGTTTAGATGGGCATGCAGCCCGTTCTAGACCGGGGAGCATGGTAGCCCAGTTAGCTTGGACCTGGCCCAGCATGGAGCCCCTTCGGGTGCGACGGCACCTCGGCCTATGTCCTGTACATAGGGTACCGATGGAAGCGTTCCATTGGTATCGCTTCTTGTATTTGGGCGGTCACGCTATCTGGGGCTGTGACGGATTTTATGACCACGGAAGCATGCTTGCAATGTGCTACTTAAGCAACAGAAAGGAAAATCACTCAACAACTCAAAGCTGGGCGCCTGAGGCAGTGCAAATTTCACGCAGATATGGCACTCTCACAGTTTGTGTTGCGTGTGCATAGGTACTGCATGACTACAAAATGTCTTGGTTGCTCATGCGTGTTGACAGGGGGGGGGGGGGGGGGGATATATTGGATATATTAGCCTGAGGAAACATGGACACAGTTTATAAATTAGAGAGCCATGGCAAGTCCATCTTAACCTAGCAGCACAAAGATAGGTTATATAGGTTGAAAAGAGATTGATGGGAACACAATATAGTGAGATGTTGGAGGGAACTGATATTGTAGTGTATATCATCCTAGGAAAATCCATGTTGAGTAGTGCTGACTTGCTACTATCAAGCAGATCAAGCCTTTAAGCAGTGTCTTCACCATAGAGAGCCAAGGCAAGGTTTTGTTCTGCGCAGCCATTGCATCCCTGAACACCATTTTCCAGGGGAATAAAATTATTTTTGACCAGGCGTCACTGTTGGTCTTTGTCATATTTCTGTCGCAGGTAAGCATTTTAGCTTTTTGTTCATAGTAATCTTCTGTCTTGGAATAGTGATAACATTCTTCTCATTGCTGCTCTTTAATTACCAGCTGATAGTCAGGCTCACGGCTGATCCGATAGATGGGGCCTTCAACAATGGACTTTGGTATTGGGCACGGCAGATCATACATGTCGCATGGCTGATTTCCATCCAACCCGAATTATTGGGATTTTCAGCAAGAAAGGCAGCAACTTTACCTGTCTGTCAAATCCTCCAAAAAATTCCCCTTTTGTAATGTAGATTTTTGTCGTTTCTCCTCCTATAGTTCTATTCTCTTTTAATATTAGAGAGCAGTATCAGCAGCAATCTGAACAGGTAGTGTTAATCTGTATGTAGCTAGACAGCTAGTGCCGAGGTGGGTGTGTAACTGGAAAAGTTGTTTGGTTCATTAGAGCCTAAGATTGTGTAGCTAGCCTGAAAAGTAGAATCGAACAAGGGGTGGTTAGGTAGATCTAGCTAACTGGCTGGGCACAGTGAGAATCATGTTGGCAAGAAATTAAGCATTTCTGAATCTGATCTATGTCCCCAGACCAGTGATCCACCTACTCACTACTAGTATCTGCAGCGAAATTACACCTGGGGTGCAAGCAAGAAAAGTGCAGATCCTGAGAGGGATCCGAGTTATAGATTTATCGGATCTAGCAAGGAATCAACAAAGAGAAGAATCAGTTTCGGTTTCACTGTGCCTCCTGAGAAAATTGTGCACCAAAAGATAACAACAAAGGATAAGTTAACAGGGCCCTGAGTTCCCATTTAAAAGTTGAGAGGGGTTATGACTTAAGAGTGGTTTCTTGTCATGGACTCATGGGTTGCAGGTTGCAACTGTAAAAATAGGAGAGCAGGTCGCCCTCCACCTATGTCAAGTCAAAGTAAGAACAGATCAGGTACGGTTTCACGGGAACGTATCAAGTGAAAACGGACAGATTCCGCAAATCTGAAAATCATGACCGAAGCCGTTGGATCTTGATCCAAGGGTTAGATTTCGCACCACCATCCCACCTTCGTCTGTATTGCAAAAGGCCCCCTAAATCACGCCATCTTCTCACTCTCACGTCCTCCCCTAGCAACCTACTGTTCTCTCTCCCCTGTCAAAAATGCTAGCTCGAGTTGCCTTGGTATCACATGCATCAAGCACCTCCCGATCTGGCTGCTGCCGCATTCTTTGCCGTCGGATCTTTCCGCAATAGAGACTAACATCTTGTTCTTGGAAACGAGGTCTATTTTGTTGTTGCTTTTTTCGATTTTTGATCTGAATCTTTTGTTTTTGGAGAAAACGTCCATCTCAGCAGAAAACTGCAGTTTATTTGTCTCTTGAACATAATTAATTTATGGTATCCTGGTAAAGTTCTTAGCTCCAGTGGATTGTACATGTAGGTTCCAGAGTCAATTTGATACAGGATCCATATTGTTGGGTTCTTTTGGTGATGAACCTTGACAAGTTGAGATTCGAATGTTTTGTTCGCAATGGTGAACCGAAGCTCAACTATATCCTGCTGTTCTTCAGATTGTAACGGCCAAAAGAAAGCGTGATTTTTTTCTTCAAGTTTCATGGTGTATGCTTTAGTTGCTCTTTTGGGTCCATGCCACAAATCCAGCGATAAGTGAACATATGCAGGGGCGAAGTTTGCAGAATATAACCTAGCTCCAGGGTTTTTCTGCATAAATGTGGTGGTGGGATGAGGTGTAACATCTGGCAGTTGGTACACAATCTAGTGGTTCAGATCCAAAATTTTCAGATATTCAGGAAGTGGCCTATTTTCACCTGATACGACCCCACGGTTTCACTGTGCCTCCTGAGAAATTATACAACCGGGAGAGATAACAACTGAAGAACAAGTTAATAGTGCCCTGTATTCCTATTTATACGTTGAGAGGGATCAAGAGTGGTTTCTTGCACAGAGAAAATAAAAAAGAGTGGTTTCTTGACATGTTTCTTTAGGGATTCCTGTCATGAGTTTTTTTAGGGGATTCCTGTCATTAGTTTTTGAAATCCTTACAGGTTGAAAGTGTATAATGGGCATAAATGCAAGTTGACAGTGCCACTTGGTAAGCATAAGCCAGCTACGAGTTGAGTGTGACACTCTCTGAAGTTAAGCCTAAAGTAGCACTAATTTTTTTTCTGATACTGGTAGGACATGGCCTATCACAAGCAAGCCTGTTCTGGATCGTTGAGCATGCGGGGCTCGGCCGGCATATAGTCACCCCAAATCCAACCCAACAGGCACAGGGATCACGGCAGATCGATCCAAAAAGCACCCCGGCAGGATTATTGGGATCTCAGCAGGAAAGAAAGACAGCAGCTTTACCTTATTGTCATTTTCTTTTCTCCAAAAGGGGCACCTTTGGGTAATGTAGCCTTTCATGTTTTCTCCTCCTGGTCTCTTTTAAGATTAGAAAACAGTACTACTAGTAGTAACCTGCTAGTAGTGTTGATTAGTGATACTACTATGTACTGTAGTAGCTAATGTGGAAGTGAGCGTGTGATTGGAAAAATTGAGTGGTTCATATTGTAGCTTGATGATATCGTGTAGCAAGCAAGCAAGCAGGTAGCGTAAGAACTGGAATTCAAACAGGTGGTGGTGGCAGATCTAGCTAGATGGGCACAGTGAAATTGAAGCGGCCGATCGGGTGTATAATACAGCGTATCTGAATCTGATCTCTGCCCCCCACAGCGATCTACCTACCGACCGACCTACTTGCTTGCTAGCTGTTATCTGCAGCAAACTGGATCTGGGGCGCACGGAACGGAAGAAAACTGCAGATCCGAGGAAGAGGGATCCGTCGATCGGATCTACTAGTTGCAAGTACTAATTGAGGAATGAAGCAGAGGGGGGCAGCGCACGTACGTGTAGCGTTCTTGTTGCGAACTCGACGCCGATGGTGGACTTGGACTCGAGGCAGAACTCGTTGCGGGTGAAGCGGGAGAGGAGGTTGGACTTGCCGACGCCGGAGTCCCCGATCAGGACCACCTTGAACAGGTAGTCGTACTCCTCCTCGCCGCGCCCGCCGCCACGCCCGCCGCCCGCCATTGCTGCCTCTGCTCTGGCGATGCCCTGCCTGCCTAGCTTCTTCCTTCTTTGGGCTAATCAATCCACGGACACCTCCCACGCGTGTCTGTGGCCGAGAGAGAGTACTGTGCGTAGGTAATACTGGAACTGGAGTGGATCAAGTCGAGAGTGGAAAGGAGCTTGCTTTGCTTGGCAGCTTGGACTGCTCAGCTCAGCTCAGCTAGCTGGACTCTAAAAGCTAATCTAAACCGCCCCAAAGAGTATTTACGGAGCTAAAACGAACTTTTCTCGCAAAGTGTATTTGGTTCCCTGCTCTAGCTCTCTATATTAAAATCTAAAAAAAATCATATAATACTCGTTCCAAATTAAGTGACTTGGGTTTACTAAATTTAGATGTATCTAGACACGTTTAATTACGTAGATACATCCAAATCTAGATAAACTCAAGTCACTTATTTTAAAACGGAGGGAGTATAAAAGTAAAAATAATTCTGGACTTTGTCAATGATATACTCCCTCCGTTTCAAAATATAAGATGTTTTAAGTTGGAGTGAATCTACATACTAAAAGTAGTCTAGATACAAAAAATTAACAAAGTCTGGTGATTTTTTATACTCGGATCCACGGTTTTGCTACTTTTGTGTAGCTCAAAATACACATTATTTTTAATTGATAGTTTGTATATTTGTGGCTTAGCGGAGTTGCTATCTTGCCCCGGAGTGGCTTAGCGGAGTTGCTATTACACCGAAAGTTGATGTTTACGGATTCGGCATGGCACTGATGGAGATCATATCTGGAAGGAGGAATTCCTCACCTGAAACAACACACGACACTAGCAGTAGCAGCAGCAGTAGGTATGATGTTGAATATTTCCCTGTACAAGCCATCAACAAGCTTCATTACGGTGATTTGAAGAGTTTGGTAGATCCCTAGTTAAATGGTGACTTCAGTCTGGAAGAGGCTGTAAGGGTATGCAAAGTTGCATGTTGGTGCATCCAAGATAATGAGTTTGATCGGCCGGCGATGGGTGAAGTGGTCCGTGTTCTCGAGGGTCTACAGGAGATTGATATGCCCCCGATGCCAAGACTTCTTGCAGCTATAACTGAACAATATGGCGATGTGACTTCATTGTAATAGTAATTCGCATTTGATGTTACTAATCTATGTTTCAGCAAATTTAGAGTTGTAATGTGGAATGTAAAGAATAAGTTTTCTTTTTTTCGCTGCAAATTACTGTAGCCAAACATTCAAGCAAAATTACTGTAGACATACAGTAAGATTCATAATAGTGTTCTGGCTCCTTCAGTCCATGCTGAGACAAAGCAATGAAGAATCATCCTCCTACTGCAAAGATGACATATGGAAATTATCACCTTTTGAGTTTCTTGGAGATTATAGTTATGATGATATAATTCTCATTTGATATTCACCATACTAGGCAAAGCAACGAGTGCCATGTAATTATTATTTCTTTCTGAAGAATGTTTTTTCTCCAAAGTAACTGAGCTAATCATGAGGTTATTATATATGTATATGCAGACTCCTAGAGGAAAGCGGCCGCCAGTGGATGAGAATGTCACATAAAGACATACAGTAAGATTCATAATAGTGTTCTGGCTCCTTCAGTACATGCTGAGACAAAGCAATGAAAAATCATCCTCCTACTGCAAAAATGACATATGGGGTTCTAAGCATTCTAAATATTACAAATTTGGTGAAGATTCCCAACTAGCAGAAAAAAAACCGTTTCTCTTCGATTGCTGCATCTTTTTTTTTCCTTTATACAGTTCTTAATTTTTCTGATGAATTTGTAAGCTCTGTTGATTTGTTTTCCTTGCGAAGCATAGGCATCTGGAAGGAGTATGAAGCACAGGATTTTCAAGGCACTGCTTTGCACTGTGCTTATGGGTTCATATTGAAAGGAAAAATCTACAGCTATTCGCTCTTAGTGTAAACATCTAGGTGATAGTTCAGGTGTTCTTTTCAGACTTGGATCGATACCTTCAGAACTTATAATTGCAGTGCAGACATAGGTTACCATTAGCATGCTTAGGGTAGCTTCCAAGTATGGAATAAATAATCGTTTTCAGACCATACCTAATCAAGATACCTCTTAAGCAGAAAACTGTCTGAAAACACTATGAAACAAAAGACATCAAGATGACATTCATTTGGGCGCGTGTTAGAGGAAGAGACTGCATAAGCTGTATAATTGTCTGGTGTTTTCAAGCTTCTGTCTCATTTTTGTAATAATCTTGGATAAGACAATCATGCCGTCCTGGATTATAAGAGCATGTAAATCGTGTCACTTGAGCAGTGTAAAGAATAATTCACTGTGTTAACCAATCACTCCGTGGAACCAGAGGCTGAGGAGCTCCTGTGAGGCACGGGCGTAGACTTAATCACCAACTCCTCCAAAAGGGTAAACTTGTAGTTGTTAGAGCATCTCTAGCCGAACCCATAAAAACCTTTGGATGAGCAATTTTTTTCGTTTAGACATCTAAACCACACCTAGCCGAACTCCTAAAGCATCAATCCCTCTCACTAGGTTAATCGATTTGCATTCCGCTTGTCCATCTCTTGTTCCTCCTCCATTCTGTAAATTCCTCTTCTCCTGATAGCAGCAGGGCATGCATCCAAACTATATACTAGTAAATGTTGATTTGTTTCAAATGTTAATTTTTCCATACCTGTAGCTAAATACGGAAAATGCAGAATCTATAGCTAATACTTTCTCCTCTGCTTGATGATGCCATGTCACATTAGGCTCTTATGTGACAACAGCTCGTTTGTCACCAGAACTGCGACTTGATCGCTAGTTGGCCCTGGTCACCAGGAGTCCCTATCAGATCCTTCAGGCGGCAACAAGACCGTCATGGCAAAGTTCCGTGACCCGGCTTCGTTAGCATTGCTTCCCTGCTTCCTCTGCCGACCCTCCTCCAGTGTGAGGTCACATTGCTGGACCTTTTGCCTCTTATGTAGCTCACCGGGTTATGTAACTCTAGAACATGCTGGACCTTTGCCTCTTAGGAGGCCTGTAACCGAACTCTCCCGCTTTTTAATGAAGTGAAACACAAAGGATTCTGCTGTTTTCTCGAAATTGCAATGAAATATAGCAAGACTTAAAGTAGCAGGACGAGGCAGTACTAACACCAAGAAAGTCAAATGCATGTGCATAAACATCATAGGTTCACCTTAAAAAAAACTTTATTCTGATACTGGCACTACTATTACTAATACTACATCCTTTTGATTAATTTGTGTTTCTCTTCTAGCTGTCCCTTATGTGTTTTAAGTTTGCCAACTTTTGCTCAACATTTGTTGTATTTCTTTCTGTGGTCACACTTTTTAGGGAGTTTCTTGTCAGTGTTTGATGTGATATCTCTTGAATTTGCATTTCTAATATTCATTGGACCAAATATATGTGGGTTAGATTTAAAACAAATGCAGGGTATGGTTATCACTTGCCAGATATCACCAAAATAGTCAAAGATCTGCCTGGTAAGCTTGGTGGAAACCTCGACTTGACCTTGTCCATGTTGTCCATGGGTGGCTCAACTGCTTTGTAGAAGCTTCATAGAAAGTCATCCTCATAGACAAGCAACTGTAGCACATGGTTTTTAATGATACTACTTCCTTTTTATGCATATTATAGAGATAGCGCCAAATGGGTATACAACTATCCAGTCCAAGTTGCAGCTCAAGTTGGTACGTAGCTCTGTGCTGTCCCAATCTGAATAATTGATCCCAAATGGTCTGTACTGGCTTCTTGGCCAGTCAGCTCAACATGCATTCCTGCTTGTTCACCTCTTTTTCTGTTCCATTGTATGAATACATCTTCCTCTTGTTTTTCCTGATAGCAGCAGGGCATGCATCCAAACTAAACAAGACTAAATATTAATTTTGTTCAACAGTAAATAGTTGGCCTTCCTTCACAGGTGACTCTGTCAGATTCTTCAGGCGGCAACGAGACTCTGTCGTGGCAAAGTTTCGCGATCCAGCTTCATCAGCATTGCTTGCCTGCTTCCTCTGCCGACCCTCCTCCAGGATATATCACTGCATCAAGAATAATAAAAGTGATTTACCTTGGAACACTAATACAATCAGATGCATGTAGTAAATCATAAAACTAAAATTTTGATGTCCCTCTGTATCAAGCAGAAATAACAGTGAATATCTGTATGAAATGAGCAAAAGCAACATATATAGCTCACCGGTTTATGTAACTCTATAGCATGCTGGAAAAAGCAGGGGCATGAAACATATAATCCAGACATCCGGTTTGCACACCCTTCGCGAAGAACAGAGATGAGTATACTTGTCTGAAATTACATGATCTGTAACCGGAATGTAGTTCCGAGTGACATGGCAATGCAGATATATGTCCGCTCACATTTTCTGTATTATAGTACTACTGGATCACAATCCTTCACAAGAAGAAGAAAAGTTCTCAATGCGCACTCTAGAGAACACCATACACATAAGTACATACACAGAGGATCTCATGCACAACTTGCAGTCCACTATGAACTTTTTGAGTATGTATCATCGAGTTTTGTCACCGAATGCGCAATTATTAGCTGAATTCTTATAATAGAACAATACTTAATATAGCAGGATGAGGCGGTACAAACACCAATAAAGTCAAATGCATGTGTGTAAACATCATAGGTTCACCTTTGAAAAAAAAACCTGTAGTTTTGGCAAAGCCAAAAAGAACTCTGCGTGCAGACGCAGTGTATATTCTGGCTGGGCATTCACATGTACCTAATCAAGAGACTGCATATATTCAAATTTCTTTCTGATGTCATTTTTCTAATTCTGCCAATGTAGAATAGGAAGCCTATTCTGATCTATGGGCGGGACGCTTTGTTTGCTTGACTCAGTACTTCGAAATGCTACAAAGGAAAAGCAAGTTGCTTTCTTTCTAACATTCTGTAGATTAACCACAAGTATTATGTACATGTATGATGCAGAGAATTGACTGCCTTCAAAAATAGGCGCGTGATTGACCGGATGAGTGGGATTGAGGGTTCTGTTCGCACTGAGCTCATATTGATCAAGACCTTGGTCCAAGAAGCGTAGGACGGTCCCATAGCTTCTATGGGTATTAGTTGAATTTCAGTCCTGAATAGGTGAGTCTTATATTTGTACTACTACTACTATGTCTCTTTTGATTAATTTTGTGTTCCTTTAGAGCTCTTTCTTATGTGTTTTAAGTTCGTCAACTTTAGCTTACAACATATGTAGTATTTCAGTGTGTAGTCACACTTTTTAGGGAGCTTTTGTCGGTCTTTGGTGTTGATATCTGTTGAATTTGCATTTCTTCATTGGACCAAATATATGTGGGTTGGACTTAAAAAAATGCATGGTATGGTTAGCACTTGCCAGATAGCACCAAAGTAGTGAAAGATCTGCCTGGTAAGCTTGGTGGAAGCTTCACCGAAGGTCCTCCGATCCTTATCGACAAGCAACTCTGGCATATGCTCTTTTTGGTAACATTTTCTTGTATTATGTATATACTGCGAGATAACGCCAAATGGGTATACATCTATCGAGTTCAATTTGCAGCACGAGTTGTTACGTAGCTTGTGCTGTCCCAATCTGAGGGTGTGTTTGGTTGAGCTGTGGATTCCTGAAAATCAGCTATAGAAAATCAGCTGTGGAAAATCTGCTGTGAGCTGACAATTGTGAGAAATCTGAAATTTGTTTGGTTATAACAACCGCTAACTGTGAATTCAAAACAAAATATTTGTAACGCCCCTAAGGCCCTGAGAGATTATTTATATCCTAATTGATTTCAGAACAATGATTTGTACGCTGATAAACATACAAATAACCATTTTGGGAAGGGATTTTTATTTTCTTAGTATTTTAAAATATAGCTAATAGAAATATAAAGTGGTGTCATAAGATTACTGCAGGAGAATTGGATTACACAAAAGACATATGGTTCGCAAAATGCTGCATAATATAACAGCTCACTCCATATTACTTATGACAAACAATAGGTTCGTGCAATCATTTTCACAAACACCTTGCAAGCAAGTAAGACCATGTCCAGTATGGACCACTTGCACATATACCAATTACAGGAAAAATCAAGAGAAATCGCAGCTATATTGCACATATTGATTGTCCATACCAATTGCATAGACCAACTACAAGTAATTACTGATAGAAGAAACGAAACAAAAAAGACCATGTCTTGCCGTGGATGAGGAAGGAGGAGGAAGGATATGTAAGGATGGAGAGGAGGGTAGAGAGAGGAGGGCAGAAATTGACATAGGGCTGGAGGGGGCAGCACATGTCGAGCTCCGGCCGGCCAACGGCGAGCGTCGTTCCTGGCAAGGACGGTGGGGACGATGGGTGGTAGCTTCGATTCTCATGAGGCCGAGGACGAGACGGAAGAGGGACGGTTAGGCGAGGACGGTAGGGGCGATGGGAAGCTGTCGAGCCGCCGGAGTTGGGGGAGGAGCAGGTCGTTTGGGAAAAAGAGGAGCAGGTCGTGTGGAGGAGAAAAAGAACATGCCAAACCGTGCAATTTTCACTTACCGGATGGCATTGCGGGTAATTTCTGCTGATTTGTCTCAACGCAACGCGGAGAAATCTGGGGGTTAGAACATCTCCACTTGCCTACTCGGGAGGCCGATTTGGACGCCGAATTTCGGTCCGGACGAGAAAATTGGCCCAGTCGCGTACCCAAGGACCTGTTTTCGTCCGGATTTCGGCGTGTTTTGGTCCAGCCTATCCAGGCCGAACCCAGGATCCTGGGTACGCCCTGGGAACGCCGGACGAAGCGAATTCGGCGAGTGGACCCACCTAGTCAGCATATATTCGCCCTTATTCATCCAAAGTTCGCCTATATTCGCCCAAAGTTCGCCTATATTCGCCCAAAGTTCGCCCATATAGACCATATTCGTTCAAAGTTCGTCCATATAGACCATATCCGCCCAAAGTTCGCCCAGAATTCGGGCATATTCGCCCAAAGTTTGTCCATATGGCCCATATTCGTTCAAATTTCACCCAAAGTTGTCCATATAGACCAGATTCGTCCAAAGTTTGCCCAAAATTCGGGCATATTCGCCCAAAGTTGGTCCGTATCGACCATATTCGCCCAAATTTCGTCCATATAGACCAGGTTCGCCCAAAGTTCGCCCAAAATTCGGGCATATTTGCTCAAAGTTCGTCTGTATCGCCCATATTCGCCCATAGTTCGTCCATATTGCCAAAGCTCGTCTGTATCGACCATATTCGTCCAAAGTTTGCCCAAAATTTGCCGAAAATTGTTAAATTTTAGCCAAACGCGGAAACTCGCCTGGGTACGCGAGTGGAAAATTGGGCGTACCCAGGCCGAAATCAAGCTCCGTCCGGTCAAAAAAAGTCCGGATTTTGGTCTAGGTTTGCCCCACGAGTGGAGATGCTCTTACTTAGCCCCCTTCCGTTTTATACGTCAAGAATCTGGTGCGTTGCCGAATCTGGGTCCGTTGTAGAACTCGTTTGATTCTGATTACAACTTCCGCGACGTGAATCTGCCCCACGAGTGGACTATGGTGACTTTTCTGGTCAATCGGCTCAATATGCATTCTTCTTGTTCAACTCTCAGCGTGGCCATGGGTCTAGCAAAAAAGTTTGAGAGGAGTCTAACCAAATAAAACCTCTCCACCGTTTAGATAAAGTCTAACACAACTTGTGGGACCCACTAACATAACACTTTCTCAGCCAACTCCTCTAGTCCAGCGACAGGTGTCAAGTACTAGAATGAAAATAATGTTTTATTCAGCTAGACCTTGTGTCTTATACTAGACACACTTCAGGAAATCTTTTTCTTAGCCACCTCTCTCCACCCGTTAGACACATGTCTAAGCTTTTTTAGACCTAGTATTTTTACAACGCTGCACTTGCTCATGGATCAATTATAATCTTGTTCCTATCCCATATTCCTTTTCCTGATAGCATCAGGGCATGCATCCAAACTAAACACGAGTAACTATCAAGTTTCTTCAAATGTTAACTTTTTTCATACCTGCAGCTAAATACGGAAAATACAGAATTCGTAGCTAATTCTTTCTCCTCTGCTTGATGATGCCATGGCACAAAATGCATTTACGTGACAGCAAATAGTTGGCCCTGGTTCACAATAGTCTCTGTCAGGTTCTTCAGGCAACAATGAGACTGCCGAGGCAAAGTTTCGTCATGCGGCTTTGTCAGCAACTAGGGATGACAATGGAGCGGGTTTGGACGAATAATAGATCCAAATCCGCCGGATATCTAGTATCCATGGATATCCATTGGTTTACACACTATATACAATAATCATAATAACATTCAGCTTAACTACGATATAATAGCAATTTCCGACAGCATTTCAGCAAATATTATATGGATAATACATAGGAATATCAAAGCTTAACATTCTGATATTTTTGGTGCAAGTCGACTACGATATGGACTAATTAGTCTCCCGATCGAGACCATGAAATTTGGATCATTTATTTAGTAAATATTGCATACATAAAAAATAATCTCACTGACATGTGGGTCCCATGTGTCAGCCGGGCATCCGTTGGATATCCGTGAAGCGAAACTACTACCCATACCTGCCCCATGAATTAGCGGATATCCACCCAATAAAATCCGTGGATGTAATTAGGACTCCATACCCTTTTTCACCGGGTCGGATATCCGTGGATACCTGGATCCATGGATAAAATTGCCATTCTTATCAGCAACTCAGCATTGCTTTTATGCTTCCTCTGCTGACCCTCCTCAAAGATGAGGTCACATTGCTCTCCCTCGCTCTTCTGTGCGTAGCTGGAGAAGATGTACACATGTTTATGTAATTCTGGAGCATTCTGGAAAAAGCAGGGGCAAGCATAAAAAGCTTTGCACCATTCTAAAGATCTCATTCCTGCAACTTAAACTCTTCAAACAAAGTTTCTGAACTGCAGAGAAGACCAAAGAAGAAACCGGCAGCACACATAAACAAAGTCATGATTTCAAATCTGAAACAGGTAAAAAAATGCAAAGAACAATGCAAAGAAATATACAAAGTTCTCTTAAAAACACATAATTGTAGACTTCAAGCTTTTTTGAAGTTACTCTGTTTGTTTCTATAATAACAAGTGTACAGGGAAACAGGGGCTGCCACGTGCCAGTACTAATACACATACAACCATAACATGATGAGCTAAGTGCATCACCTCGTGACATAAACATGCATATATAAATTCAGATCACACCTCGTGTATTTCACTCTTCATCCTCCTCCAATACCACAGCCGACTCCTCCGACACCATGGTCAACTCAGAAGTGAAATGGTACGAGTCCTCTACGTGGACATGCCCTTCGTCACAGAAAAACGGCCTCGAAGGCATCTGCAGGCCGTCGGCACCAGCTTCCAGCATGTCCATGACCTCACTCATCGTTGGCCGGTCGCGAGACCTCATCTGAATACACCATAACCCAACAACGCACAGCTTCTTCTCCAGCTCGTGCATGTCGGCAATAACAGGAGATATCTCACCTGCTTCTCCTTGCAGAGTCAGCTGGTCGTACACCCATGATGGATAGTACCCCTGGCTTGATGTCGCCGCGTTTGGGTCTGCGTTCCTTCTTCCACCGGCCATCTCCAGCAGCAGCATCCCGAAGCTGTACACGTCGGACTTGCTCGATATGACACCGAAGCTCCGGGATATCATCTCAGGAGCTATGTAGCCAATGGTTCCCCGCATGGCGCTCAGTGGGACAAAGCTGTCACCACGCGGGTACAGTTTGGCGAGTCCAAAATCGGCGACCTTCGGGACAAAATTGCTGTCAAGGAGGATGTTGTGTGGCTTGATGTCAAAGTGTAGAATCTGCATGTCGCATCCCTGATGCAAGTAGTTGATCCCCCTGGCAATGCCCAAAGCTATCTCATTGAGCTTGTCCCAAGAAAAGCTCTTCTCAGCAGAGAAGATGTACTTGTCCAGAGAACCGTGGGGCATGTACTCGTAGACTAGGGCCCTTCTCAATTCCTCTGAGCAGAACCCCACTAGACGTACGACGTTGACGTGGTGGATCCTGCCGAGGGTAGAGACCTCGCTGATGAAATCTTCTCCATTGCAGATGGAGTTTCCCTCAAGCATCTTCACGGCGACATGGGCACCGCCTGGGAGTAGCACACCCTTGTACACAGAGCCGTAGCCCCCTTGGCCCAATTTATCTCTGAAATGGCTCGTCAGGGCAACTATGTCTGTGTAGGCGTACCTCGTCGGGCCAATCATTTGTTGAATCCTGAGAAACTTCTCAACTGCATCAATTGTAATCCTTGTTTTCCAGTACTTGTAGACTAGGAATATCCATACAGCCAGGGGAGCCAACAAGAACCTACATAGTACTGGCCAACGGGTTGACATATACGGAAGTAAGTTAGATGAACACGTAGGTGTACGCATCCGTTTATGTCAAAGGTTGTGCCATGATGATTAGAAGCATGTAAAAAATATGAAAGGTAAAAGCATAACTACTCACGTACCAAAAAGGAACTTTGGGACAGCAATAAGTTGTGCCCCAACTGGCGATGGTATATGGTAGGACATGTACCTATCATCAACGCATCCATAGAAGTATATGTCACTCCAAAAAAAAGCACGAATCCAATTCACGAAGCTTGCATGAGATATTAGCCCCTTGAAGTAGCTGCAAACCATACAATTGTAAAGAAACGGATTTAGAAGGGAACACGGTTCTTAGAGAGGGTTAATCCCACTTCAATCGCTAATTTGGTCACATTCGCGCAAAACACCAGGGTTTGGCTTTCCCTGAACCATGGCACCATGCAATTCGACTATACATTACATTTTCCACTTTGTCTGTAGTGGACCTAGCCGCAGATGCCACACAAGCAGGTGCGGCCTGTCATGTGTGCCGGGACACAGGTCTAATCAGGTCAGAAAAAAAATAGAGCAAAGTGCAATATACAATCGAATATCATGCTATTGTGCACATAATATCATGTTTTGCGCAATTGGGGACACATTAGGTTGTGGAAAGTGCATTTTACTCTTTTGGACAGTTATAATAGAAACAAAATACTGGTATGACAAGCTATGTGGTGTACCTTGCAGTGTAAATATACTTGTTGAGGTCTGGTCGGCTTAACAGCCCAAAGTAATTTTTCAAAGAGTAAAGGAGAGAAACTAAATTTGGAAGGAAATTGTATTACAGGTATCACCTGATTGAACTGTTGAGGCATATATTCGTGACCATAGAGAGAGAAGGCCCCCTGCCATCCTTGGGAAATTGTACTGTAAACCCCTTAGTTATGAGTTGTATGATATCTGCATAACTTGCACCCTGTAGCTGCATATCAGAATGCCCCTCACCAAATGGAATCATGGCCAAGTATCCACAGTATGGTTCAAGTTCGTAAAGACTACATTCAGAGTAAAGAGACACCCAGACATAAACATGCGAATTGTTGGCACTCAGGCAATCAACAGGCTTGTATGCACTATTATTCGTTACTGCTCGCGAGCAATTAGCAAAGCACGCTTTTTGGTAGCTTCGAATCTCCAAATCCCAAAAGCCATGTGAATCAAGTATGCCTTCTTCATAAGGAAGATGATTCCACAATGGAAGAGGGCAGCTGCTATTGGTGTTGAAGTTGGTGTCCATGACCCAGAAGTAGGAACCGGTGTAGTTGATCGCAGTCACATAGTATATTCCTGTGTTGATGTGAATTGTAGCCTTACTACTGGTACAACCCAGCTCGTATGCTCCAACGCCGCACTCAAGAGGATCCCCTCGCCGTCGGAAAGGATATGATATGTCTTGGAGATGTCCACATGAGAAAGATGAGCACCCATCTTCCCATCCCTGGACATGATCTGCTGCAAAAACTGCAATAAGGGAGAAGACAGTTATGGTTTGTAGGGTAGCAGACCAATGAAATGCGCCGGGGTTCCCCATAACTGCTGGACAGATGCACTAGGGAGTTGATACCCTAGCTAGTCTGTTAAGAGTACTAAGGCTGGCAAGGGTTTGGCATTGACTAGTTGATCATGTCCACCTGCATGTACCAAGTAATAGTGCGATTGGATACTAATTATAGACTTTAATTTGTGTACATGGTGCACAAAATAGGAAAGATATTTTCTCAAACTATGTGGCTAGGAACAAAAGACGACTAAAGCTTGGAGTCTTCTGTCCCATGACATGGTAATTCATTTTTTCCACAGACGACAACAACAGTATCTAGAATTTCCACACTGAAAGCTACCAACAAAACATGCATTTAATGCTCAAGTAGCAGGGGACTGGACTGAACCAAGTCTACAATCACACTCAAACCACTAGAACACGGCATGTTGACTGCTGTATTTCCACTGTGTAGTATTTGAACAGCACACTAGAATTTTCACACCGAAAGCTTCCAATAGACTGCAGGTGACTGGACTGAACCAAGTCCGCAATCACACTCAAACCACTAGAACATGGCATGTATTAGTATGCGAGCTGTACGCCTCAGGGATAACTATCAGTAGAGCATGACTCTCTGACTGCTTACCTATAGACGACAAGGAATAAGAGCTGCCCTTTTTCTTGTTTTTCGCACTAGCCAGATTGTCTTCTTTCTAGTGCAATCCATCTTGGTTAATGTGGCATCCCGCAAACCACTACTAGAAAATCGCGTTGAATTTGTGCGTGATCGTCAACATCATGTTGTTTGTCTAAAACTATTTCGCAAAACCTTCTGTTTTCTAAAACGCCCCATCTTTATTCAAACACCAAAACCGGGTTAGGAATATTTTGCTTTGGCATTGTCGGTTTAACAGCCGTTTAAATCAAATAAAATTATATATTTTTTTTAGTGAGGCGTCGAGCAGACCGGCCGAACGACCACCCCCGTATAAAACAGAACGGTCCGCCCTTAATCCTATAGCTACCCAGCTACCTACCCACACTAGCCACATCACCCCATCCTATCATCTCGCCACCTCACCCTCCCCAAATCCCAACCCGCCACATCAGCTGGCCACCTCCTCTCACTCTCTCTCCCTCTCCCCGCCTCTCCCTCTCACCTGTGGCCCCTGCAGTCCCACTGTCCCACCACCGAGCCGCCGCCTGGATCATGAGCCAACCCGCCCGCTTTCTTCCCCGCCGCCTCTCTCCCTCCCCTCCTTCTCCCTCCGGCCAAAGGCTCGCCCGGCCGCCAATCCGGCGCCCTTCGCCGCCTCCGCCTCATCTCCTCCCGCCCAACCCCGCTCCTTCCATGCCGCCTTCCCTCCGCCTCCGCCAGCCGCCGCCTGATCCCGCCGCGCCATGCCCTCGCCGCGGTCTTCCCTCTCTCGCCCAGCTGCCGCCTCCTCGCCGCCCGCTCCAGCAGCTCGCCTCTCTCCGCCCGCGCCTTCGCCGCCTGTGCCCCCGCTTCCGGCTCGCCTCGCAAAGTTACATACAGCGCCTCGCTCGCCTTTCGCCCGCCTTGTCGCTCGCCCGCTCGCGCCCTCGCCAGCCTCCTCCTCCAGTGCTCCTCTTTCTCCTGGTCTGCGGCGCCGCTTAGCCCTCGCTGGGCGAACTCCTCTTCTCCGCCTTCTGGCGCCGCCTGCCCGCCTTGCGCTCGCCCGCCAACCGCTGCCCGCCCGCCCATGCCCCAGTCGTCCCGCCTCCAGCTCCTCCGTCGCGGGGCCGCCCGCGGTCGCGCCCATATCTGCCGCGCCGTCCCCGCCGCCGGCGCAGCGCCCGTCGTCGCCTCCCGCCGTCGCCTGGCGGCCGCCGCCCGGCCGCGAGCTCTGTCCGTCGTCGCCCTTCCGTCGGGTGCTCGACCACGCCACGTGGGCTCTCGTTGGTCGCCAAGGACCACCGCCAAGCTCTTCGCGAACCTCAAGACCGAGCTCGACATGCCATGTTTCCCTCTCGGACGCCATGATCTTCGTCACGGACGCTGAGACCCCTGAACCCCGGAGAACCGAACCTGAGATCATCGCCACAGGTCGTTAAGGATTCCACATGGATGCGACAAGTGCTTCACCCGAACGACAAGACCGCCGGCACGACCGCGGATGCGACAGGATCCGTTGCGCCCCCGGCGCCGAACCAAGTCCTGCTTCCCGGATGACGAGGTCACCGACACAGGACAACAAGATCTACCCCGATCCGAGACCCTAACCCCGGAGCCGAGAACGTTCGTCAACTCGAACCACGGACCCTCGAACCCCGGAAACCAAGATCTGCCGAACCCTAAATGTGTGAACCCCTTCCCGAAAACGCTATTTTATAACATAATAACAACTTGTTGCATATTGAATTGTCATACTCGCATGCATGTCTGTGGTTTGGGGGCCTTATACCGATTCACCTAATAATTAAATATGGGGCTCATATGCGGGCAAGTCCAGTCTCATATCGGCCTCATTTAAATTGGTGTAGCGAACCCGGTACTATCTTCTGCCATGTTATAACAACATTTAAATTGCGGGGTAGCTAAACAACTTGAACCATCTAATTGTTGTCGGGACCCTGGTTCCGCTTAACCTGACCTAATTGCATCGCATCTGTGCCGTGTCATTCATCATACATGCATCATGCCGATCTTCTGCCGTTGTATTAAATATTGCATCCGGTGTTTCTTCTAGTGTTTTGCTTCTTCGCGGATAAGGCCGTTGAGTTGATGTGAGCTTCGCCCGCTCTTCGGTTGAACCTTCGGCAATGTTTTCAGGCGAGCCTCTCCCCCTTTCTACCTATCTTACTTTCATAGTATTTACTTCCCTCCTGTTGATCTATTGCTATCGTGTTGCGTTGCTCTAGTTTTTCCGTAATATCCCTTGCAGCCATATATAGCCTTGGACACATCCTATTACCCGTTGTTTGGTAGATAGTTGGACCCGATGTCGTAGTCGCTTGCTCAAGTGTTTTGCTTGTCGTCAAGTACCACCATTGTTGGAGGATTGCCGCATGTTGACGTTGGAGATGATCATGTCTTTAATTATTGTTCACTTTAATTCCTGTTTAACAACTAAAATTGAATTAAGCAGAGGCATCGGTGGGTGGTAGGTAAGATTTGGTTTCCGACCGCCCACTTGTGTCCCGTAGGACCCGAGTTCTTGACACCTGTTCCGAGATCGAGCGCTAACCAGGTGGGGAGATATGGGCCCCCATTGATTATTACCTGATTTCAAAGTATTGTCTTGGGGCCACAACTAGTTTGAGGTGTTTTACTTTCTGTACTTATGCCATGCTACTTATGTATTTACGTTTGTGCGAGGAGCACCTGTCTTGTTTAGGAATTGTGACCCGTTACGTGGTATCGGCCTCCCGTTTGGGGACCGCTGTCGTTCTGCCCGGCCAAACCCTAAGTCCGTCTCGGACCGGCCGACCGTTGCGGGTGTACTTAGTGGGTGGCCCGTGCTTGCTTTGGGTGCAGGGCGTCGTGACTTAGGCCCCGCCGACATACCGATGGGCGTATGTTAACGATCCGGCAAAAGGGTCGAAGTGCATGGATACTTTGGTGCACCCTGCAGGGTTAAATCTTTTTGAGAAGCCGTGTCCGCGGTTATGGACGACTTGGAGCACAGTGCTTGATCATAGACAACTATAACTAAAGTTTACTATTATAAATTGACTTGTATTCGATATGACTAGTAATCAGCTTCACTACAACGGAATGGCTAAGTAAAAGTACCAACAACTGCTGGGTCTTGGGTTTATCTCATGCTAATTGTATCTGACTAGTAAGTGCTGCAACTGTCACGGAATGGTCAACTAAAAGTGCCCACTACTTATCTTTTTATCAGGATGATTATCTAAACCTGACTAGTAAAGTGCCGCAACTATAACTGAATAAGTAAAGCGCCTGTGTGAGTTCCTCGGTTGACTTCCTCGTTTGGTCTCGAGGAAACACCAGATGGGTTTGTTTGGTGATAGCTTCAGTTGGATCCAGTTAGGTCATTCTTATCCCTCTCTAATATCCGCCATTGTATCGAGTCTCTATAGGTTGTTTAGTGCATCTGCCGCCGCCCTGATCCACCATACCTATGTAGGCGAGGACCGCCGAATTCTAGTCTCGCTGCAGTAATCGCCTCGATCGACGCTCCTCTTTTCCTTTGCCCTTTGTCGGCACCCCTTTTGTTTAAGCAGGTTTTGAGATCGGCCGTTAGCGGGGTTACCCTTCCGGCTTTGGGCCGGGTTATGGACGCCATTGGTTATTCTTCAGGGCTCTTAGCCCCATTTGCATCTTGTCCGTAGCTGGACGCTCTATCGTTCTCAAGGTGATTTGGATCTTTGTACCGTATATTTGTATTCTTGACTCTTTGAGTCGCTGTTGTATATATATCTGTTCTGTGGGTCCCATCGAGGGCTGTTGTGTAATGTTATTACTTTGTTCTCCACCCGCACGAAAGTGCCTGGTGGGCACCTTCGAATCGTTTCTATGCGGGTTTGGCGG
This sequence comes from Avena longiglumis, assembly GCA_030063025.1. Classification (NCBI taxonomy): domain Eukaryota; kingdom Viridiplantae; phylum Streptophyta; class Magnoliopsida; order Poales; family Poaceae; genus Avena; species Avena longiglumis. Next base: position 77,806,095 of record CP125974.1, read on the forward strand.
GTTTTGCTAAAACTTGCATAGGGCCGATTCTGAGGGTGTTACAGTTAACAAAGATGAGTAAATTATTTGTCATAGCCATCCTGCTGCTTCCTCTTATCAGCCATGGAAGGGACTTGTCCACGATATGGGTATGGGATGATAAAGATTTCTTCAAATACTGCCCACCATTACAGTGCAGCCCACATGGCCCAGAGATAAGGTATCCTTTCTGCCTTGATTCAAGCAATACATCATCATGTGGATGTGGCAACAGATCAGTCATGAAGTTGGTCTGTTCTGGTCAAGACACCATCCTAGTTCACCCAGTTCTTGGCCCATACAATGTCAGCGCCATAGATTACAGATATTCTTCCATGAAGCTCACTCCCTTTGTAGAACCCTGTATGGTGCTCCAGAAGAAGTTAATCATCTCCAGAAGCTCATCATCTTCACAAGTTGATGATAACGACAACCCGACTTTTTTTTTTTACATCTGCAACCCTAGTATACTGTTCAAGAGAGTTCACACCTGGTGCAGCTGATGATCGAATTGCAGGCCCAGTCTCCTGCCTTAGCAACGCAACCCACTTCTTGTACTTTGTGGATAGTTATTCAGATATGTCTCTTCTTCCGTTGGACTGCAAGGTCATCCCAGTCTCAGATGGTGGCGGAGGCCGCAGGATAGCCATGTATATTTTTAATGATCCAATGCAAGACCTGCAACCAGAGCCTTTCAAAAAAGATACAGAAAGTATCCTCAGTTTTGCTGAGAAGACGGTGTATTGGTATGGTTACATTTGTAGCCAATGTGAACTCAGTGGGGGACGCTGCGCATTCAGCTCACAAAGGCTAGAGCAGTTCTGCATGCCTCACGGTATGATGAATTCAAATTGTCCAGAACCATATATGATCGTGCCATCTTGTATTATTTTTAATAAAGTAGCAAAACTCTATTAAGATTTTACTTGGCAGTTTAATAATTCGCTCGACAATTCCATGTGTTTGAATCTCCACAGGACTTTCCCTTAACTATATTTCTTTCAAACAGCACCACAAATAATTTCAGTGGCCACTTGAGCAATCACATTGAATTAAGCACCCAAACTCTCATAAAAACTGAGAAATTATTAAGTGGAAATAAAATGTTTTGTTCATCTACCAAACACTGGCTTTATAATATTCAAAACTCTTTAGTTGGTATTTGCTGTACAATTTTCTATACAATATTCAACTAATATTTTTTGAGATATCAGTCGATTTGTTTGCCTGGGAATTTAGCATCACTATCTTGTATCTTTTCCTGTAGTCTAATACTTCGGTAGAGATGTACAGGGACCACTTAGGTACAAAAGCACTGGTAAAGCTCAAGACTTCAGAATAACAAAAGAAAACAAAAATAGGTGTATAAATGAGTTTTTGTAAACATAATAAACCTTGGTGCAGTATGTTATTACCCATTGCCACATTAACCCACCTGGTAAACCCTAGTATGCCGTTTGCCCTATGTACGAAGCCTTCCATTCAGATTACACCAACCAAGAACAAACACTTGCCAGAGTTTTCCAAGGGGCACATGACATAGCATGGCCGAAAGCGAGAAAACAAATAAAAGTCCATCAAAAGCATAATTTTCAACCAGTAACACATACTTTTTAAGTATGTTTGCTGTATAATCTCTCGTAAAGGAAAGTTCTCTACTAAGAAATCTGACATTCAGGTCACTGATCATGCCAAGGACCAACCCTCGCCAAGTTTTTTAGGAAGCGCATTACACAGCCAGGCCAAAGGAAAGAAACTTCCAACTGGCACCACTTCCTCTGCAACATAACACAATCCCAGAGAAAAAATAGATCAAACAGAAAAACACACACATAGAACAGTTGGTTATTGGCTGCATTCTATTCTATTCTGTATTGGGATCTTAATTAATCTCCTTGTCTAAGTCTAATGTAAAGCTTGGAAGTACCACATTATATTTTTATGATCTCCTCGTTTTAATATGAAGGCCAGCAGTTCTCCAGTATATATGTTCTAGAAAAATAAAATATGCTTGGTCAGTCGTGACAAGATATTTTGTGTCTCTTCCAATAAGTCCTTAAATATTATTGCATGTTATTTCCAAATATTTAATACTCTCATGTTCCCGTTAGGGCAATGTATGAATGCAATGGTAGACAAAACTGATAACAATTTGTCGGTTCGACAATTTTTTTTCAACATGTATAATTCGTTTTATTTTATTATAAACCATCAACGGAGTCTCATTGTCATTTTTGGTATTCAGGTTCACGTACCAAAGTAATCGCAGGTACACTCTAACTTCAGATAAAGTTTTTTTTAAATCTATTATACCAATTCTTATCGCTGGTTACTCTGAATCTTGATATCCACTTATCCTTAGAATAATATTACTAACAACCTATTTTTTGTTTAGTTTCAGCTACATCATCGGTGGCCGCGTTTGTTGTTCTTTTGTTAACGGTGGCCACTGCGCTTTATCTTTCACTCAGGACAAGATATAATGAGGAGATACATTTGAAGGTTGAAATGTTTCTCAAGACATATGGCACATCGAAACCCACGAGGTACACATTCTCTGAAGTTAAGAAGATAGCAAGACGGTTTAAGGAAAAAGTAGGGCAGGGAGGGTTTGGAAGTGTATATAAAGGTGAGCTACCAAATAGAGTGCCTGTGGCTGTCAAGATGCTAGAGAACGCTACAGGAGAGGGAGAAGTATTCATCAATGAAGTTGCCACCATTGGGCTAATCCACCATGCCAATATTGTCCGCCTCCTAGGGTTTTGTTCTGAAGGAATGAGAAGGGCTCTTATTTATGAATTCATGCCTAACGAGTCGCTAGAGAAATACATATTCTCTCAAGACCCTAATATTTTTCAGAATATTCTAGTACCAGATAAACTGCTAGATATTGCTCTAGGCATTGCTCGAGGAATGGAGTACTTACATCAAGGGTGCAATCAGCGCATCCTCCACTTTGACATCAAGCCTCACAATATCTTGCTGGACTACAACTTTAACCCAAAGATTTCAGACTTTGGGCTTGCAAAGTTGTGTGCAAGGGACCAAAGCATCGTCACCTTAACTGCAGCAAGAGGCACAATGGGATACATTGCACCAGAACTATATTCTCGGAACTTTGGGGGGATATCCTACAAGTCAGACGTGTATAGTTTTGGCATGCTGGTTTTAGAAATGGTCAGTGGAAGGAGGAATTCAGACCCAAGTACCGAGAGCCAAAATGATGTGTACCTACCAGAGTGGATCTACGAGAAAGTAATCAATGGGCAAGAGTTAGCTCTTACTTTAGAAACGACTGAAGAAGAGAAAGAAAAGGTGAGGCAGCTGGCTATCGTGGCGCTATGGTGCATCCAGTGGAACCCGAGAAACCGGCCGTCAATGACAAAAGTCGTTAACATGCTAACAGGGAGGTTACAGAATCTGCAGATGCCACCAAAGCCTTCCGTCACATATGAAAATCAGCCCATGCCTTAAACTGAAACATGGAGCACACAGTACCATGGTTCAGTCGGCATTCAAGGGTTGAATTTGTTTACAAGCGTGTTACAAATTTATGCATAGCAGGCTATCTATTTCGGTATTACCAGCCCATTACTTCTGGAGATGTACGAATAATCATTAGTCGCCACCATGTAATAATATTATGCACTAGTTATTTGCAAGGTACATGATTCGCAATTGGACTTGACTTGTATCTGAACAGATCCTTCCACGTTTATCTCCAAAATTGGTGAATATATTCATGTGCAATACAGTAATCTGATGATTACCTTATTCAGCAGTTTGTCTCCACTCGGCATAATTTCTGAAGACACGTTGATGCTGCTTCCGTTTGTGTCTACCCCAATCTTTCATAAGCAACGACCTGACAAGGCCCCATTTTTCGATCAGGAAGTACTGGAAGGTAATGCTGGTCTATCTATTTTCCTTCTTCAGCCATTACACTTAATCCCTTCTTCCCAATTAGTACTAATATCTCCTGGCAGCAATGGGCCTGACAGAGCTTTTTTGTTTTCGGCACAAAACGATGTCCATTGTCCATGGACCTATCTGCAACACATCAAACAGTCACATCAAATTCTATCTCTATTTATCTTAACTGAACATGTAGATGGGTAGATGACCTAACCATAGCACACACCGGTTGTAAAAATAAAAAGAAATGGCAGCGGCCGATAAACAACTCGTGAAGCCCGGTGACCTAAGAAAAACAAAACCAGAAACTCTGAGATAAACCAGTACCTCTTATTCTCCACGGAATCGAAGCGCGGCTGCGGCTGCCTCTGGTGCGGCTGGGGGTGGCGGGGGACGTCGGAATGCTGGCCGCCGTCAAGTTGGTCACCAAAGTGGAGAGGCTACGGCGGGAGATCTGCTTGTGGCGGCCGGTGTCGTCGGCCGGGCGAGCAGAGTTTTATTTTTGTTTTTGTTTTCTTGAAGAACGGCGAGGCTTTGCGAGCGGCCCAAAGGTGGCGTCGCCTCTTCGTGCAAGGCTGCTGGTACTAAGGCCTGTTAGCAGAAGCCCAGAGTATTTCCCGGCCCAAGGCAAAAAAATCCCATCAGCGCTCGAACTAGCTCAAATCTCATCTTGTTCTCTGCCGAAGGCAATCATAATCAAGCTTGTTTGATCGGTAAGATACGAATGTTTAATCTCTTATTAATTCAGAAATGTCCTTAACCCAGGCGATCGCTTGTGCAGAATGTTCGATGGCACTGCACCCCAAACTAGGTGGGCCCTTATGTTTTTTGCTTATCCCTAAATAATAGGATAGCACAATGGCCTAATACATACCGAAAAGTAGCAGTACATTACAAGGATGACCGACTTGTTAAGTCGCAAGCAATTTCTCCGTGTTGGATTTTTTTTCCTTTTGGTTGCAGATTTGTTCGTCGGTCACGGGCACGTGTGCCGTTTGCACGATGAAATAAAAAAAACAAGTATAAAACCCCAAGAAAAGTATATATCACGATGACCCAGGTCAATTCTGGCGTCGACACGTACGTCAACAGGGTATAAATTCTGTGGATAGCATAAATAGGAGCAGCAAATCGATTGTTTGGCCATCAAATCAATTGTTGCCTTATTTGAAATACCCACGGACTTTGCAACCTCTGCATTCGCTATTTGCGCTTCTGTTACTTTTCTTTGGGATCTTAAAAAGTGGGTCATGGTTCCAGGAGCAAGAATGTGATTATGTGACGCCTCAAAATCATACACTTCATAAAATCCGTTGCTAGAGCCTATCTTCATACGGGCGATACACCCACATCGTTTTTCAGGCCTGTTGTAGCTGAATGTGTCCTCTCTTTTATCATCCCCACGATAGCCTATAAGATATAATAATTTTCTTAGTGCATCAAAATATATTGTCCGACAGATTCAACATTAGCAAAATTTAGTTAGAATGCCTATGCTCTATTTGCTAAATTAATTATCATTTGATCTTGTGCGTGGAGATGTTCCTAGAAATATTGCAACGTGTTCCTGCAAATTTAGGCTGACGATGGCATGCCTAATGAAAGGGAGCAAAGGGAGAGAATGGCAGGGTTGAAAGAACTCTCACAATCAGTTCAAAAGTAAGAAATTGGAAATTTCGCATATAATTCGCTATGAAGAGTAGGGTCAGATCTCTTACTGTCCGTGCATGAGATTCATCTTCTTCATGCCCATGAATAGTTGAAGAATCCATCGGCAACCACAGCTGATTGCTGCACTATTCAACTGGAGCCTGTGTATGAAGTTACTGTTCTTACGTTATTCAATTGGAAATTGCCTGTGTAGATTTCTGCGCCTTAACCTCTGGAATCTATTTGCATTAGCGGGGAATTAGTTTTTGGCGCGCAGCTGTATAGTCTGGCGATGTGTTCCCGCGCGTTGTGATTTAGTATCTCCGTTTTGTGTTTACTTTTAATAATAGTACGTGTATTACGAACGGTAATCAGGGAGAAGGATAAAGGCATACTACTTTTTTTTTCCAAAACAACCCGAGCTGGTTCGGGAGGGAGGGAGGGCCGTTCGATTAATTTTAGGCATCGGGTCGCAGGGATGATCGCATGGCGAGGCAACAGGCAAGCCGAGTCCGTACATTGCAAGGACGACCGACTTGCTCTTGAATGGTCTGATATGCCAATCATGGTGGAATCAGATTGTGCATACTTAGTGGAGGAGGCCTCAACTGGGACTCAAGATAGGTCATCTTTGATCCATATAATTTCAGAGATTAAGGCGTTAATGAGTGATAATAGAGTTGTGTCTTTTGTAAAAGTGGATAGATCGCAGAATAGGGCAAGTCACTGTCTCGCAAACTTTGCGAGGACAGATGCACGAACTGTCGTATGATTAGGGTCAGGACCTGATTGTGTTACTCAGGCACTTGATCTTGACCTCCTTGTAATCCCTATTGCGTAATATAATCCACTTTTACTCGCAAAAAAAAGTCGCATGCAATTCCTCCGTGTTGGATATTTTTTCTTTTGGTTGCAGATTTGTCGTTGGTCCTAGGCACGATGCTGACGTGGACGTGTCAACAGGGTATAAATTCTATGGATAGCATAAATAGGAGCAGCAATTCCTGCTGGGGATCTCAACTCCAGGTGACAAGCCAATAATACATAGCCAGCCTCCTAGTACTACTCGACTTGGAAGTCATGTATGGTCGTGTGGGATCGCCTTGCTCGAATTTGCACATTTTATAGCCCACATACGGCTATGGGATCACCGAATTACTTTCAGCTTGTACAGGAAAGGATAAGAGGAAAGAGAATACACGGGGGCATTAGAGCATCTCTCATAGATACCACATATCGGTTGGTCCGTAAATTTTGGGATGATATGTGGTATCGAGTCCGAGAAATGGTCTTTCCAGGTAACGTAAACGGGGCTAAGCCCCAAATTTTTTGCGGTCCATCGCGCATATATTCGGGATGTGAGGGCTCAGGTGCGGTAAACCGCGTCCCATTCTCCCCTTCCCCACGCACAGAAACCCTCCGTCCGTTCCGATTCCGGCCACATTCATCCCTGGCCGTCAAATCGCCACCGTCCACCACTTCCCAGCCACCCCTCCTAATCGTGGCTAGCCAATCGTACCGGAATATGGCCAAACGAGGCGGTGGTTCGGGGCACCGCGCCAGTTCGAGTAGGCGCGGGTCCGAGCAGGCGCGCCGTGGCATCCGCTCGTGCATCCACTTGACCTCCCGAGGTGGACCAGGTTCGGTTTGCATCCACTCAATGAGTCTAACCAAAGAACTTAATTGGTCAATTCGCTCAATGAGTCTAACCAAAGAACTTACTTGGTCACCCGTTAGCATATTCTTCCCGTTGAACTGCACCTCGGCCGTTAGCATATTCTTCCCGTAAAACTTGAGGTGTGCTTCAGTGCACATCCTCGTTGGAACTGCTAGGGGCATTTTAGTACGGCGTGTTTTATTGGCTTCGCTTTTATGGCCAATGCGGAAACCATATCTAAGCCTAGTATAGTCTCGTATCTAATACAGGGATAGACGACGTCGTACGACACGACCCCACGTGGGGCCCACTTAGACTTAATCATCGCGATTAGCTCCCACTTTCATGCATGCACCATTGTTGGGCGTAACTAAAGCTTTTTCTTCTCCGCCTGGTAAAACTCTCGCTCGTGCCCGTGGATCTGATTCCCTCGGCGCCGCCGATCTACCTCAGACGCTGCCACAGATCCTCATGTCCGCCTCTGCAGATCCTCGTGTCCGCCGCCATAGATCCTGGAAAGTAGAAGGCACGCCAGTAATCTCGGCGTCTTCGTCACTAGTGTTTTTAATCCAAATCATCGGCTTCATCTTCCGATCTTATAAGTTCTCATGCTTCGTCTCTAGTAATTTTTAGACACACGTAACATTGGTGATTCTAATAATGTGGCGTAATCACTCATAGAGGAGATGTAGGACTCTAGATCTAGTATGAAAGATGATCAAACCAGGTATGTCCGTGATAATTCCATTTCTGCCAATACGTATCCCAAAGACGGTTGGAGCGAAGAAGAGTTTGATGTATGGACACATTAGCTTCTTCTTTCATATTTAAATGTTATATTAAATAATATATGACATCTCATGGCTTGATTTATTTAGATTGTCTATGACGACGATTTTCACAATGGCCTTAACAACCATGAAGAAACATACATGTTTGTTGATAGTGAGATGGGTACAAAATGAATCTCGTATGAAGTATGAATATTTAGGTGAATCAGACTTGGAGATGGGTAATTATGATGATTGTAAAGATGCACCAAATTTTGATATGTTCGTTGACACGAGTGAGGTATTATTTATATGTTGTTTTTTAGCAATCAATGAACCGACATGCATACTACTATAATTCTAATGACTAGGTTTTGAATTTGTAGAAGTCACCATGTAATCAGACTGAGAGTCATCGCTGTCGGACTCATGGAAGGTCTTGACGTCGGTAGGCGAGTAGATCTTCTCCCCCTCTCCTTCCTCTCCTGATGCATCCTATTCTTCAAGTTCTTCTTCTTCCACCTGATCTGCGCCTCCGTCTCAAACTTCCGCTTCATTGGATGCACACGGAGTAGACGGCCGCCCACCCCAACCGGAACTCTGAAAAAATGGTTGCTAAATGTTGTTCACATTGTTTAAAAGACGACTAAAGCTTGGAGTCTTTTGTCCCATGACATGGTAATTCACTTTTTTCCACAGATGACAAGGACAGTATCTAAAATTTCTACACCGAAAGCTACCAACAAAACGTGCATTTAATGCTCATGTAGCAGGGAGTGGACTGAACCAAGTCTACAATCACACTCAAACCACTAGAACACCGCATGTTGACTACCGTATTTCCACTGTAGTATTTGAACAGCACACTAGAATTTCCACACCGAAAGCTGCCAATAGACTGCAGGTGACTGGACTGAACCAAGTCTGCAATCACACTCAAACCACTAGAACATGACATGTATTAGTATGCAAGCCGTACGTCTCAGGGATAACTATCAGTAGAGCATGACTCTCTGACTGCTTACCTATAGACGACAAGGAATAAGAGCTGCCCTTTTTTCTTGTTTTTTCGCACTAGCCAGATTGTCTTCTTTCTAGTGCAATCCATCTTGGTTAATGTGGCATCCCGCAAAACCACTACTAGAAAATCGCGTTGAATTTGTGCATTGCATCGTCAACATCATGTTGTTTGTCTAAAACTATTTCGCAAAACCTGTTCTGTTTTCTAAAACGCCCCATCTTTATTCAAACACCAAAACCGGGTTCCCGGAATATTTTGCTTTGGCCGCTATCGGTTTGCCAACGGCCCGTTTAAATCAAATAAAAATTATATTATTTTTTTAGTGGGGGCAGTCGAACGGGCCAACCCGACCCGAACGACCACCCCCGTACAAAACAGATCGGTCCGCCCTTAATCCTATAGCTACCCAGCTACCTACCCACACGCCCTAGCCACATCACCCCATCCTATCATCTCTCGCCACCTCACCCTCCCAATCCCCACCAACCCCAACCCGCCACATCAGCTGGCCACCTCCTCTCACCCTCTCTCTCTCCTGCCTCCTTCGCCTCTGGCCCCACCTGCAGTCCCACTGCCCCACCGAGCCGCCTGCCCTCATCACAAGACGTCATGAGCCAACCCCGCGCTTTCTTCTTGCCCGCCGCCTCTCCTCTCGCCTCCTTCCCCACTCCGCCGGCGGGCTCGCCCGGCCGCGCCCGCAATCCGGCGCCGCCGCCTCCGGCCTCCGCCTCCAGCCTCTGCCTCCGCCAACCCGCCCGCATGAGCTCTCCGCCCGCCGCCTTGGCGCCTCGCCCGCGCGCGCTGCCCCTCGCCGCGGTCTTCCTTCGCCGCCGCCCGCACTGCCGCCTCCTCGCCTCTTCCCCGCCTTCTCGCCTTCCGCTTCGGCACACAAGGCTTCGCCTTTCGGCCACCGCCAGCGCTCGCCGCCATGCTCGCGCTCGCCCGCTGCGGCCGCGGCCTTGGCGGCCTCCTTCTCCGCCGTGCTCCTCGCCTCTTTCCCAGATCTGCCGGCGCTTAGCCCCGCCGCCTGGCGAAGCTCCTCTTCTCCGCCAGCGCCCGCCTGCCCGCGCACCGCCCGCCGCCCGCCCGCGCCGCCGCCCGCCCGCCCCGTGCCGCCGCCTCGCCTCGCTCACTCCTCCGTCGGGCCGCCGCCGCCATGTCTGCGCCCGTCGCCGCCCGCCGCAAGTGGCGCCTGCCGCCGCCTCGCCGGCCTTGCAAGCAGCGCCGCCCGGCGAGGCTTCTGTCCAGGCGTCGCCCTTCCGTCGGTGCTCGACCACCACGCCTGGGCTCCTCGTTGGTCGCCAAGGACCACCGCCAAGCTCTTCCGCGAACCCGAAGACCGAGCTCGACATGCCATGTTTCCTCGGACGCCATGATCTTCGCCACGGACGCCGAGACTGAACCCGGAGAACCGAACACGAGATCATCGCCACAGTCGTTATGATTCCACATGGATCGACAAGTGCTTCACCCGAACGACCGCCGGCACGACGCGGATGCGAGTGATCGCCCAGGGGCGCGCCAAGATTGCCGAGAACGCGCTCGGCGCTAACACCGCCTCGATGGCGCGAGCACAAGACCCTCGCCCGGCAAGACCGACCCGTGGAACCGACAAGACCTACGCTGACGACAAGAACGGCGACGGGAGAGAATCCGTTGCCCCGGCGCGAACCAAGTCTGCTTCCGGATGCCGAGGTCACCGACACAGACAACAAGATCTACCCGATCCGAGACCCTAACCCCGAGCCGAGAACGTTCACGAACCTGACCTCGAACCCCGGAAACCAAGATCTGCCGAACCCTAAATGTGTGAACCCCTTCCCGAAAACGCTATTTTATAACATAATAACAACTTGTTGCATATTGAATTGTCATACTCGCATGCATGTCTGTGGTTTGGGGGCCTTATACCGATTCACCTAATAATCAAATATGGGGCTCATATGCGGGCAAGTCCAGTCTCATATCGGCCTCATTTAAATTGGTGTAGCGAACCCGGTACTATCTTCTGCCATGTTATAACAACATTTAAATTGCGGGGTAGCTAAACAACTTGAACCATCTAATTGTTGTCGGGACCACGGTTCCGCTTAACGACCTAATTGCATCGTACGCGTGTCATTCATCATACATGCATCATGCCGATCTTACCGTTGTATTAAATATTGCATCCGGTGTTTCTTCTAGTGTTTTGCTTCTTGGCGGATAAGGCCGTTGAGTTGATGTGAGCTTCGCTCTTGGTTGAACCTTGGCAATGTTTTCAGCGAGCCTCTCCTTTCTACCTATCTTACTTTCATAGTATTTACTTCCCTCTGTTGATCTATTGCTATCCGTGTTGCGTTGCTCTAGTTTCGCACGTAATATCCCTTGCAGCCATATATAGCCTTGGACACATCCTATTACCCGTTGTTTGGTAGATAGTTGGACCCAGCGTGTCGTAGTCGCTTGCTCAAGTGTTTTGCTTGTCGTCAAGTACCACCATTGTTGGAGGATTGCCGTTGACGTTGGAGATGATCATGTCTTTAATTATTGTTCACTTTAATTCCTGTTTAACAACTAAAATTGAATTAAGCAGAGGCATTGGTGGGTGATAGGTAAGATTTGGTTTCCGACCGCCCACTTGTGTCCCGTAGGACCCGAGTTCTTGACACCTGTTCCGAGATCGAGCGCACTAACCACAGGTGGGGAGATATGGGCCCCCCATTGATTATTACCTGATTTCAAAGTATTGTACTGGGGGCCACAACTAGTTTGAGGTGTTTTTACTATCCTGTACTTATGCCATGCTACTTATGTATTTACGTTTGTGCGAGGAGCACACTGTACTGTTTAGGAATTGTGACCCGTTTACGTGGTATCGACAGTCCCCGTTTGGGGACCTGCTGTCGTTTACCGCCGGCCCCACAAACCCTAAGTCCGTCTCGGAGACCGGCCGACTTCGTTGCGGGTGTACTTAGTGGGGTGGCCCCCCGTGCTTGCTTTGGGTCTGGGAACGTCGTGACTTAGGCCCCGCCGACATACCGATGGGTGTATGTTAACTGATCTGGCAAAAAGGGTCGAAGTGCCTGTGGATACTTTGGTGCACCCCTGCAGGGTTAAATCTTTTCGAGAAGCCGTGTCCGCGGTTATGGACGACTTGGAGCACAGTGTCTGATCATAGACAACTATAACTAAAGTTTACTGTTATAAATTGACTTGTATTCGATTTGACTAGTAATCAGCTTCACTACAACGGAATGGCTAAGTAAAAGTACCAACAAGCTTTGGGTCTTGGGTTTATCTCATGCTAATTGTATCGACTAGTAAGTGCAATCGTCACGGAATGGTCAACTAAAAGTGCCCATCGCTTATCTTTTTATCGGGATGATTATCTAAACCGACTAGTAAAGTGCCGCAACTATAATCGAATAAGTAAAGCGCCAACTGTGTGAGTTCCTCGGTTGACTTCCTCGTTTGGTCTCGAGGAAACACCGGATGGGTTTGTTTGGTGATAGCTTCAGTTGGATCCAGTTAGGTCATTCTTATCCCTCTCTAATATCCGCCATTGTATCGAGTCTCTATAGGTTGTTTAGTGCATCTCGCTGCCGCCGCTCATCCACCATACCTATGTAGGCGAGGACCGAATTCTAGTCTCGTGTACTGGGCTCGATCTTGGCTCCTCTTTTCCCTTTGCCCTTTGTCGGCACCCCTTTTGTTTAAGCAGGTTTTGAGATCGACGCCGTTAGCAGGGTTACCCTTCCGGCTTGGCCTGGGCCGGGTTATGGACGCCATTGGTTATTCTTCAGGGCTCTTAGCCCCATTTGCATCTTGTCCGTAGCTGGACGCTCTATCGTTCTCAAGGTGATTTGGATCTTTGTACCGTATATTTGTATTCTTGACTCTTTGAGTCGCTGTTGTATATATATCTGTTCTGTGGGTCCCATCGAGGGCTGTTGTGTAATGTTATTACTTTGTTCTCCACCCGCACGAAAGTGCCTGGTGGGCACCTTCGAATCGTTTCTATGCGGGTTTGGCGGGTTTTGCTAAAACTTGCATAGGGCCGATTCTGAGGGTGTCTGCTTAACAAAGATGAGTAAATTATTTGTCATAGCCATCCTGCTGCTTCCTCTTATCAGCCATGGAAGGGACTTGTCCACGATATGGGTATGGGATGATAAAGATTTCTTCAAATACTGCCCACCATTACAGTGCAGCCCACATGGCCCAGAGATAAGGTATCCTTTCTGCCTTGATTCAAGCAATACATCATCATGTGGATGTGGCAACAGATCAGTCATGAAGTTGGTCTGTTCTGGTCAAGACACCATCCTAGTTCACCCAGTTCTTGGCCCATACAATGTCAGCGCCATAGATTACAGATATTCTTCCATGAAGCTCACTCCCTTTGTAGAACCCTGTATGGTGCTCCAGAAGAAGTTAATCATCTCCAGAAGCTCATCATCTTCAGAAGTTGATGATAACGACAACCCGACTTTTTTTTTTTTACATCTGCAACCCTAGTATACTGTTCAAGAGAGTTCACACCTGGTGCAGCTGATGATCGAATTGCAGGCCCAGTCTCCTGCCTTAGCAACGCAACCCACTTCTTGTACTTTGTGGATAGTTATTCAGATATGTCTCTTCTTCCGTTGGACTGCAAGGTCATCCCAGTCTCAGATGGTGGCGGAGGCCGCAGGATAGCCATGTATATTTTTAATGATCCAATGCAAGACCTGCAACCAGAGCCTTTCAAAAAAGATACAGAAAGTATCCTCAGTTTTGCTGAGAAGACGGTGTATTGGTATGGTTACATTTGTAGCCAATGTGAACTCAGTGGGGGACGCTGCGCATTCAGCTCACAAAGGCTAGAGCAGTTCTGCATGCCTCACGGTATGATGAATTCAAATTGTCCAGAACCATATATGATCGTGCCATCTTGTATTATTTTTAATAAAGTAGCAAAACTCTATTAAGATTTTACTTGGCAGTTTAATAATTATCGACAATTCCATGTGTTTGAATCTCCACAGGACTTTCCCTTAACTATATTTCTTTCAAACAGCACCACAAATAATTTCAGTGGCCACTTGAGCAATCACATTGAATTAAGCACCCAAACTCTCATAAAACTGAGAAATTATTAAGTGGAAATAAAATGTTTTGTTCATCTACCAAACACTGGCTTTATAATATTCAAAACTCTTTAGTTGGTATTTGCTGTACAATTTTCTATACAATATTCAACTAATATTTTTTGAGATATCAGTCGATTTGTTTGCCTGGGAATTTAGCATCACTATCTTGTATCTTTTCCTGTAGTCTAATACTTCGGTAGAGATGTACAGGGACCACTTAGGTACAAAAGCACTGGTAAAGCTCAAGACTTCAGAATAACAAAAGAAAACAAAAATAGGTGTATAAATGAGTTTTTGTAAACATAATAAACCTTGGTGCAGTATGTTATTACCCATTGCCACATTAACCCACCTGGTAAACCCTAGTATGCCGTTTGCCCTATGTACGAAGCCTTCCATTCAGATTACACCAACCAAGAACAAACACTTGCCAGAGTTTTCCAAGGGGCACATGACATAGCATGGCCGAAAGCGAGAAAACAAATAAAAGTCCATCAAAAGCATAATTTTCAACCAGTAACACATACTTTTTAAGTATGTTTGCTGTATAATCTCTCGTAAAGGAAAGTTCTCTACTAAGAAATCTGACATTCAGGTCACTGATCATGCCAAGGACCAACCCTCGCCAAGTTTTTTAGGAAGCGCATTACACAGCCAGGCCAAAGGAAAGAAACTTCCAACTGGCACCACTTCCTCTGCAACATAACACAATCCCAGAGAAAAAATAGATCAAACAGAAAAACACACACATAGAACAGTTGGTTATTGGCTGCATTCTATTCTATTCTGTATTGGGATCTTAATTAATCTCCTTGTCTAAGTCTAATGTAAAGCTTGGAAGTACCACATTATATTTTTATGATCTCCTTGTTTTAATATGAAGGCCATCAGTTCTCCAGTATATATGTTCTAGAAAAATAAAATATGCTTGGTCAGTCGTGACAAGATATTTTGTGTCTCTTCCAATAAGTCCTTAAATATTATTGCATGTTATTTCCAAATATTTAATACTCTCATGTTCCCGTTAGGGCAATGTATGACTGCAATGGTAGACAAAACTGATAACAATTTGTCGGTTCGACAATTTTTTCAACATGTATAATTCGTTTTATTTTATTATAAACCATCAACGGAGTCTCATTGTCATTTTGGTATTCATGAGGTTCACGTACCAAAGTAATCGCAGGTACACTCTAACTTCAGATAAAGTTTTTTTTAAATCTATTATACCAATTCTTATCGCTGGTTACTCTGAATCTTGATATCCACTTATCCTTAGAATAATATTACTAACAACCTATTTTTTGTTTAGTTTCAGCTACATCATCGGTGGCCGCGTTTGTTGTTCTTTTGTTAACGGTGGCCACTGCGCTTTATCTTTCACTCAGGACAAGATATAATGAGGAGATACATTTGAAGGTTGAAATGTTTCTCAAGACATATGGCACATCGAAACCCACGAGGTACACATTCTCTGAAGTTAAGAAGATAGCAAGACGGTTTAAGGAAAAAGTAGGGCAGGGAGGGTTTGGAAGTGTATATAAAGGTGAGCTACCAAATAGAGTGCCTGTGGCTGTCAAGATGCTAGAGAACGCTACAGGAGAGGGAGAAGTATTCATCAATGAAGTTGCCACCATTGGGCTAATCCACCATGCCAATATTGTCCGCCTCCTAGGGTTTTGTTCTGAAGGAATGAGAAGGGCTCTTATTTATGAATTCATGCCTAACGAGTCGCTAGAGAAATACATATTCTCTCAAGACCCTAATATTTTTCAGAATATTCTAGTACCAGATAAACTGCTAGATATTGCTCTAGGCATTGCTCGAGGAATGGAGTACTTACATCAAGGGTGCAATCAGCGCATCCTCCACTTTGACATCAAGCCTCACAATATCTTGCTGGACTACAACTTTAATAAAGATTTCAGACTTTGGGCTTGCAAAGTTGTGTGCAAGGGACCAAAGCATCGTCACCTTAACTGCAGCAAGAGGCACAATGGGCTACATTGCACCAGAACTATATTCTCGGAACTTTGGGGGGATATCCTACAAGTCAGACGTGTATAGTTTTGGCATGCTGGTGTTAGAAATGGTCAGCGGAAGGAGGAATTCAGACCCAAGTACTGAGAGCCAAAATGATGTGTACCTACCAGAGTGGATCTACGAGAAAGTAATCAATGGGCAAGAGTTGGCTCTTACTTTAGAAACGACTGAAGAAGAGAAAGAAAAGGTGAGGCAGCTGGCTGTCGTGGCGCTATGGTGTATCCAGTGGAACCCGAGAAACCGTCCGTCAATGACAAAGGTCGTTAACATGCTAACAGGGAGGTTGCAGAATCTGCAGATGCCACCAAAGCCTTTCGTCACATATGAAAATCAGCCCATGCCTTAAACTGAAACATGGAGCACACAGTAGCATGGTTCAGTCGGCATTCAAGGGTTGAATTTGTTTACAAGCGCGTTACAAATTTATGCATAGCAGGCTATCTATTTCGGTATTACCAGCCCATTACTTCTGGAGATGTACGAATAATCATTAGTCGCCACCATGTAATAATATTATGCACTGGTTATTTGCAAGGTACATGATTCGCAATTGGACTTGACTTGTATTTGAACAGATCCTTCCACATTTATCTCCAAAAGTCGGTGAATAAATGTATGTGCAATACAGTAATCTGATGATTACCTTATTCAGCAGTTTGTCTCCACTCGGCATAATTTCTGAAGACACGTTGATGCTGCTTCCGTTTGTGTCTACCCCAATCTTTCATAAGCAACGACCTGACAAGGCCCCATTTTTCGATCAGGAATTACTGGAAGGTAATGCTGGTCTATCTATTTTCCTTCTTCAGCCATTACACTTAATCCCTTCTTCCCAATTAGTACTAATATCTCCTGGCAGCAATGGGCCTGACAGAGCTTTTTTGTTTTCGGCACAAAACGATGTCCATTGTCCATGGACCTATCTGCAACACATCAAACAGTCACATCAAATTCTATCTCTATTTATCTTAACTGAACATGTAGATGGGTAGATGACCTAACCATAGCACACACCGGTTGTAAAAAGAAAAAGAAATGGCAGCGGCCGATAAACAACTCGTGAAGCCCGGTGACCTAAGAAAAACAAAACCAGAAACTCTGAGATAAACCAGTACCTCTTATTCTCCACGGAATCGAAGCGCGGCTGCGGCTGCGGCTGCCTCCTGGACTGGGGGGGGGGGGGGCGGGGGACGTCGGAATGCTGGCCGCCGTCGAGTTGGTCACCGAAGTGGAGAGGCTACGGCGGGAGATCTGCTTGTGGCGGCCGGTGTCGTCGGCGGCGGCCGCCGGGCGAGCAGAGTTTTGTTTTTGTTTTTGTTTTTCTTGAAGAACGGCGAGGCTTTATGGCGGCCCAAAGGTGGCGTCTTCGTGCAAGGCTGCTGGTACTAAGGCTTTTTAGGAAAAGCCCAGAGTATTTCCCGGCCCAAGGAAAAAAAATCCCATCCGCCCTCAGACTCGCTCAAATCTCATCTTCTTCTTCTTTGCCAAAGGCAATCATAATTAAGATTGTTTGAATGGAGAGATACAAATTTTTAATTTCTTAATTCAGAAATGTCCTTAACCCAGGCGATCGCTTGTGCAGAATGTTCGATGGCAATGCACCCCAAAATAGGTGGGCCCTTATGATTTCTGCTTATCCTAAATAATAGGATAGTACAATGGCCTAATACATACCGAAAAGTAGCAGTACATTACAAGGATGACCGACTTGTTAAGTCGCAAGCAATTTCTCCGTGTTGGATTTTTTTTCCTTTTGGTTGCAGATTTGTTCGTCGGTCACGGGCACGTGTGCCGTTTGCACGATGAAATAAAAAAAACAAGTATAAAAACCCCAAGAAAAGTATATATCACGATGACCCAGGTCAATTCTGACGTCGACACGCACGTCAACAGGGTATAAATTCTGTGGATAGCATAAATAGGAGCAGCAAATCGATTGTTTGGCCATCAAATCGATTGTTGCCTTATTTGAAATACTCACGGACTGTATTCGCTATTTGCGCTTCTGTTTTCTTTGGGATTTCAAAAAGTGGGTCATGGTTCCAGGAGCAAGAATGTGGTTATGTGACGCCTCAAAATCATACATTTCATAAAATCCGTTTCTAAAGCTTATCTTCATAGGGCGGTACACCCACATCGTGTTTCAGACCTGCCGTAGCTGAATGTGTCATCTCTTTTATCATCCCCACGATAGCCTATAAGATATAATAATTTTCTTAGTGCATCAAAATATATTGTCCGACAGATTCAACATTAGCAAAATTTAGTTAGAATGCCTATGCTCTATTTGCTAAATTAATTATCATTTGATCTTGTGCGTGGAGATGTTCCTAGAAATATTGCAACGTGTTCCTGCAAATTTAGGCTGACGATGGCATGCCTAATGAAAGGGAGCAAAGGGAGAGAATGGCAGGGTTGAAAGAACTCTCACAATCAGTTCAAAAGTAAGAAATTGGAAATTTCGCATATAATTCGCTATGAAGAGTAGGGTCAGATCTCTTACTGTCCGTGCATGAGATTCATCTTCTTCATGCCCATGAATAGTTGAAGAATCCATCGGCAACCACAGCTGATTGCTGCACTATTCAACTGGAGCCTGTGTATGAAGTTACTGTTCTTACGTTATTCAATTGGAAATTGCCTGTGTAGATTTCTGCGCCTTAACCTCTGGAATCTATTTGCATTAGCGGGGAATTAGTTTTGGCGCGCAGCTGTATAGTCTGGCGATGTGTTCCCGCGTTGTGATTTAGTATCTCCGTTTTGTGTTTACTTTAATAATAGTACGTGTATTAACGGTAATCAGGGAGAAGGATAAAGGCATACTACTTTTTTTTTCCAAAACAACCCGAGCTGGTTCGGGAGGGAGGGAGGGCCGTTCGATTAATTTTAGGCATCGGGTCGCAGGGATGATCGCATGGCGAGGCAACAGGCAAGCCGCGTCCGTACATTGCAAGGACGACCGACTTGCTCTTGAATGGTCTGATATGCCAATCATGGTGGAATCAGATTGTGCATACTTAGTGGAGGAGGCCTCAACTGGGACTCAAGATAGGTCATCTTTGATCCATATAATTTCAGAGATTAAGGCGTTAATGAGTGATAATAGAGTTGTGTCTTTTGTAAAAGTGGATAGATCGCAGAATAGGGCAAGTCACTGTCTCGCAAACTTTGCGAGGACAGATGCACGAACTGTCGTATGATTAGGGTCAGGACCTGATTGTGTTACTCAGGCACTTGATCTTGACCTCCTTGTAATCCCTATTGCGTAATATAATCCACTTTTACTCGCAAAAAAAAGTCGCATGCAATTCCTCCGTGTTGGATATTTTTTCTTTTGGTTGCAGATTTGTCGTTGGTCCTAGGCACGATGCTGACGTGGACGTGTCAACAGGGTATAAATTCTATGGATAGCATAAATAGGAGCAGCAATTCCTGCTGGGGATCTCAACTCCAGGTGACAAGCCAATAATACATAGCCAGCCTCCTAGTACTACTCGATTTGGAAGTCATGTATGGTCGTGTGGGATCGCCTTGCTCAATTTGCACATTTTATAGCCCACATACGGCTATGGGATCACCGAATTACTTTCAGCTTGTACAGGAAAGGATAAGAGGAAAGAGAATACACGGGGCATTAGAGCATCTCTCATAGATACCACATATCGGTTGGTCCGTAAATTTTGGGATGATATGTGGTATCGAGTCCGAGAAATGGTCTTTCCAGGTAACGAACGGGCTAAGCCCCAAATTTTTGCGGTCCATCGCATATATTCGGGATGTGAGGGCTCAGGTGTAAACCGTCCCATTCTCCCCTTCCCCACGCACAGAAACCCTCCGTCCGTTCCGATTCCGGCCACATTCATCCCTGGCCGTCAAATCGCCACCGTCCACCACTTCCCAGCCACCCCTCCTAATCGTGGCTAGCCAATCGTACCGGAATATGGCCAAACGAGGCGGTGGTTCGGGGCACCGCGCCAGTTCGAGTAGGCGCGGGTCCGAGCAGGCGCGCCGTGGCATCCGCTCGTGCATCCACTTGACCTCCCCGAGGTGGACCAGGTTCGGGTTTGCATCCACTCAATGAGTCTAACCAAAGAACTTAATTGGTCAATTCGCTCAATGAGTCTAACCAAAGAACTTACTTGGTCACCCGTTAGCATATTCTTCCCGTTGAACTGCACCTCGGCCGTTAGCATACTCTTCCCGTAAAACTTGAGGTGTGCTTCAGCACATCCTCGTTGGAACTGCTAGGGGCATTTTAGTACGGCGTGTTTTATTGGCTTCGTTTTTTATGGCCAATGCGGAAACCATATCTAAGCCTAGTATAGTCTCGTATCTAATACAGGGATAGACGACGTCGTACGACACGACCCCACGTGGGGCCCACTTAGACTTAATCATCGCGATTAGCTCCCACTTTCATGCATGCACCATTGTTGGGCGTAACTAAAGCTTTTTCTTCTCCGCCGCCTGGTAAAACTCGGTCGCTCGTACCCGTGGATCTGATTCCCCTCGGCGTTGCCGATCTACCCCGCGTGCGCCGCCACAGATCCTCATGTCCGCCTCTGCAGATCCTCGTGTCCGCCGCCATAGATCCTGGAAAGTAGAAGGCACGCCAGCGGCTCGGCGTCTTCGTCACTAGTGTTTTTAATCCAAATCATCGGCTTCATCTTCCGATCTTATAAGTTCTCATGCTTCGTCTCTAGTAATTTTTAGACACACGTAACATTGGTGATTCTAATAATGTGGCGTAATCACTCATAGAGGAGATGTAGGACTCTAGATCTAGTATGAAAGATGATCAAACCAGGTATGTCCGTGATAATTCCATTTCTGCCAATCGTATCCCAAAGGCGGTTGGAGCGAAGAAGAGTTTGATGTATGGACACATTAGCTTCTTCTTTCATATTTAAATGTTATATTAAATAATATATGACATCTCATGGCTTGATTTATTTAGATTGTCTATGACGACGATTTTCACAATGGCCTTAACAACCATGAAGAAACATACATGTTTGTTGATAGTGAGATGGGTACAAAATGAATCTCGTATGAAGTATGAATATTTAGGTGAATCAGACTTGGAGATGGGTAATTATGATGATTGTAAAGATGCACCAAATTTTGATATGTTCGTTGACACGAGTGAGGTATTATTTATATGTTGTTTTTTAGCAATCAATGAACCGACATGCATACTACTATAATTCTAATGACTAGGTTTTGAATTTGTAGAAGTCACCATGTAATCAGACTGAGAGTCATCGCTGTCGGACTCATGGAAGGTCTTGACGTCGGTAGGCGAGTAGATCTTCTCCCCCTCTCCTTCCTCTCCTGATGCATCCTATTCTTCAAGTTCTTCTTCTTCCACCTGATCTGCGCCTCCGTCTCAAACTTCCGCTTCATTGGATGCACACCGGAGTAGACGGCCGGCCCACCCCAACCGGAACTCTGAAAAAAATGGTTGCTAAATGTTGTTCACATTGTTTAAAAGACGACTAAAGCTTGGAGTCTTTTGTCCCATGACATGGTAATTCACTTTTTTCCACAGATGACAAGGACAGTATCTAAAATTTCTACACCGAAAGCTACCAACAAAACGTGCATTTAATGCTCATGTAGCAGGGGAGTGGACTGAACCAAGTCTACAATCACACTCAAACCACTAGAACACCGCATGTTGACTACCGTATTTCCACTGTAGTATTTGAACAGCACACAAGAATTTCCACACCGAAAGCTGCCAATAAACTGCAGGTGACTGGACTGAACCAAGTCCGCAATCACACTCAAACCACTAGAACATGGCATGTATTAGTATGCGAGCTGTACGCCTCAGGGATAACTATCAGTAGAGCACGACTTTGACTGCTTACCTATAGACGGCAAGGAATAAGTGCTGCTGTTTTTCTTTTTTTTTACACTAGCCACATCTTCTTCTTTCTATTGCTATCTATCTTGGTTACAGTACAACACAAAGATGAGTAAATTATTTGTCATAGCCATCCTGCTGCTTCCTCTTATCAGCCATGGAAGGGACTTGTCCACGATATGGGTATGGGATGATAAAGATTTCTTCAAATACTGCCCACCGTCACAGTGCAGCCAACATGGCCCAGAGATCAGGTATCCTTTCTGCCTTGATTCAAGCAATACATCATCATGTGGATGTGGCAGCAGATCAGTCAGGAAGTTGGTCTGTTCTGGTCAAGACACCATCCTAGTTCACCCAGTTCTTGGCCCATACAATGTCAGCGCCATAGATTACAGACATTCTTCCATGAAGCTCACTCCCTTTGCAGAACCCTGTATGGTGCTCCAGAAGAAGCTAATCATCTCCAGAAGCTCATCATCTTCACAAGTTGATGATATCGACGAGGCGGCTATTTTCATTATATCAGCAACCCTAGTATGCTGTTCAAGAGAGTTCACACCTGGTGTTACCGATGGAATTGAAGGCCCAGTCTCCTGCCTTAGCAACGCAACCCACTTCTTGTATTTTGTGGATAGTTATGAAGATATGTCTCTTCTTCCGTTGGACTGCAAGGTCGTCCCAGTCTCAGATAGCTTAGTCAGCCAGATACCCATGTTTTATATGATTGACGGCCCGGAGTACCTGATTCCACAGTCCTTCAAGGAAAGCGCAGAAAGTATCCTGAGCGGTGCTGAGAGGAAAGTGTATTGGTATAGTTATACTTGTAGACAATGTGAACACAGTGGGGGACGCTGCGCATTCAGCTCACAAAGGCTAGAGACATTCTGCATGCCTCACGGTATGATGAATTCAAATTGTCTAGAACCATATATGATCGTGCCATCTTGTTTTATTTTTAATAAAGTACTCAATCCGACCCATAATAGTGTCGCTCGGTTAGTACAAAATTAGCAACACTTATTATGGATCGGAGGGAGTATTAAACTCTATTAAGATTTTACTTTACAATTTCATAATTCGCTCTACAATTCCATGTGTTTGAATCTCCACGAGATGTTCCCTTAACTAATTTTCTTTCAAATAGCACCACAAATCATTTCAGTGGCCTCTTAAGCAATCACGTTGAACTAAGCACCTGAACTCTCATAAAAACTGATAAATTATTAAGTGGAAAAAAGTTTTGCTCATCTATCAAACACTGGCCTTATAATATTCAAAACTCTTTAGTTAGTATTTACTCTATATTTTGCTATAGAACACTCAACTAATCCTCTGGAGATATCAATCATTTTTTTTTCCTGGGAATTTAGCATCACCATCTTGTATCACTCCCTGTAGTTTAATACTTTGGTAGAGATTTACAAGTACCACTTCAACTACAAAAACACTGCTACTCCTCCGTTTCAAAATATAAGTTGTTTTAGATTTGTAAAGAAAATGTATCTAAACTTGTTTTAGTGTCTAGATTCACTCCAAACCTTAGTGAACCTATCTATTAAAAGTAGTCTAGATAGATTTGCTTCACAAATCTAAAACATCTTATATTTTGAAACGGAGGGAGTACATCATAAGACTTCTAAATAACAAAATAAAACAGAAACATGTGTATAAATGAGTTTCTATAAACATAGTAAACCTTGGTGCAGTAGGTAATTACCCATGGCCACATTAACCCACCTGATAACCCTAGTAAGCCAAGTGCCCTATCTACGAAACCTTCCATTCATATCACACCGACCAAGAACAAACCCTTGCCGAGTTTTTGATGGGGCACATTACACAGCCAGGCCGAAAGCGAGAAACAAATAAAAGACCATCAAAAGCATAATTTTCAACCAATAGAACATCCTTTGCAACATAACCCAATACCAGAAAAAAACACCAGACAACAAGAACATGCAAGAACAGTTGGTTGCTTGCAGCACTAGATCATGTAGGTGTCGCGCCCGTCCAATTCTTCAATGAAATGGTAGGAATATGTATAAACATTTGGACGCATGAAACACGAAAGATAAGATATTATATGCAGTACAAATATAGACCAAGGGGAATTCAAATGGACGACACCAATGGAAATTCAAATGGATGATTGGATATTGGTTCCAACATATATGTTGTCCAAAAAAATTGTACCATTCAAATGGGCCAAATGGATGATATTTGACCCTACTGGACGGTCTTTCCTATGTCGTTCTGACCCAGATGGGATTTAGCATGCATTTAGGCTCAATCAAAAAAGAAAGAAACTTTTAACTGGCACCACATCCTCTGCAACATAACATAATCCCAGAGAAAAAAAGAACAAACAGAAAA
This sequence comes from Avena longiglumis, assembly GCA_030063025.1. Taxonomy (NCBI): domain Eukaryota; kingdom Viridiplantae; phylum Streptophyta; class Magnoliopsida; order Poales; family Poaceae; genus Avena; species Avena longiglumis. Next base: position 77,830,531 of record CP125974.1, read on the forward strand.
ACACACACACTGCGTTCTATTATTCTGTAGTGGGATCTTGACTAATCTCCTTGTCTAAGTCCAGTGTACATCTTGGAAGTACCACAATATGTTTTTATGATCTTCTCTTTTTAATATGAACGCACGCGGTTCTCCTGCATGTTCTAGAAAAATGAAATACGGTTGGTCACTCGTGACAAGGTTTTTTTTTGTCTCTTCCAAAAAGGCCATATATATTATTGCATTTTTTTCAAATATTTATTACAGTCGGTATTTCAGTAAGGGCAATATATATGGCTGCAATGGTAGACAAAACTGATAACAATTTGTCAGTTTGACAACCTTTTTTCAACACACATAATTCGTTTTAGTTTATTATAAACCATCAACAGAGTCTCATTGTCATTTTTGGTATTTGCAGGTTCACGTACCAAAGTAATCGCAGGTATACTCTAACTTCAACTGTTTTAACTTCAGACGAAGATCTTTTTAAGTATATTATACCAATTCTTATCGCTGGTTACTCTAAAACTTGACATCCATTTATCCTCAGAATAATACGCTAACAACCTATTATTTGTTTATTTTCAGCTACAACATCGGTGGCCGCATTTGTTGTTCTTTTGTTGACGGTGGCCACTGCGCTTTATCTTTCACTCAGGACAAGATACAATGAGGAGATACATTTGAAGGTCGAAATGTTTCTCAAGACATATGGCACATCAAAACCCACGAGGTACACATTCTCTGAAGTTAAGAAGATAGCAAGACGGTTTAAGGAAAAAGTAGGGCAGGGAGGATTTGGAAGTGTATATAAAGGTGAGCTACCAAATAGAGTGCCTGTGGCTGTCAAGATGCTAGAGAATGCTACAGGAGAGGGAGAAGTATTCATCAATGAAGTTGCCACCATTGGGCTAATCCACCATGCCAATATTGTCCGCCTCCTAGGGTTTTGTTCTGAAGGAATGAGAAGGGCTCTTATTTATGAATTCATGCCTAACGAGTCGCTAGAGAAATACATATTCTCTCAAGACCCTAATATTTTTCAGAATATTCTAGTACCAGATAAACTGCTAGATATTGCTCTAGGCATTGCTCGAGGAATGGAGTACTTACATCAAGGGTGCAATCAGCGCATCCTCCACTTTGACATCAAGCCTCACAATATCTTGCTGGACTACAACTTTAACCCAAATATTTCAGACTTTGGGCTTGCAAGTTGTGTGCAAGGGACCAAAGCATCGTCACCTTAACTGCAGCAAGAGGCACAATGGGATACATTGCACCAGAACTATATTCTCGGAACTTTGGGGGGATATCCTACAAGTCAGACGTGTATAGTTTTGGCATGCTGGTTTTAGAAATGGTCAGTGGAAGGAGGAATTCAGACCCAAGTACCGAGAGCCAAAATGATGTGTACCTACCAGAGTGGATCTACGAGAAAGTAATCAATGGGCAAGAGTTAGCTCTTACTTTAGAAACGACTGAAGAAGAGAAAGAAAAGGTGAGGCAGCTGGCTATCGTGGCGCTATGGTGCATCCAGTGGAACCCGAGAAACCGGCCGTCAATGACAAAAGTCGTTAACATGCTAACAGGGAGGTTACAGAATCTGCAGATGCCACCAAAGCCTTTCGTCACATATGAAAATCAGCCCATGCCTTAAACTGAAACATGGAGCACACAGTACCATGGTTCAGTCGGCATTCAAGGGTTGAATTTGTTTACAAGCGTGTTACAAATTTATGCATAGCAGGCTATCTATTTCGGTATTACCAGCCCATTACTTCTGGAGATGTACGAATAATCATTAGTCGCCACCATGTAATAATATTATGCACTAGTTATTTGCAAGGTACATGATTCGCAATTGGACTTGACTTGTATCTGAACAGATCCTTCCACGTTTATCTCCAAAATTGGTGAATATATTCATGTGCAATACAGTAATCTGATGATTACCTTATTCAGCAGTTTGTCTCCACTCGGCATAATTTCTGAAGACACGTTGATGCTGCTTCCGTTTGTGTCTACCCCAATCTTTCATAAGCAACGACCTGACAAGGCCCCATTTTTTCGATCAGGAAGTACTGGAAGGTAATGCTGGTCTATCTATTTTCCTTCTTCAGCCATTACACTTAATCCCTTCTTCCCAATTAGTACTAATATCTCCTGGCAGCAATGGGCCTGACAGAGCTTTTTTGTTTTCGGCACAAAACGATGTCCATTGTCCATGGACCTATCTGCAACACATCAAACAGTCACATCAAATTCTATCTCTATTTATCTTAACTGAACATGTAGATGGGTAGATGACCTAACCATAGCACACACCGGTTGTAAAAAGAAAAAGAAATGGCAGCGGCCGATAAACAACTCGTGAAGCCCGGTGACCTAAGAAAAACAAAACCAGAAACTCTGAGATAAACTAGTACCTCTTATTCTCCACGGAATCGAAGCGCGGCGGCGGCTGCGGCTGCCTCCTGGTGCGGCTGGGGTGGGTGGGGCGGGGGACGTCGGAATGCTGGCCACGTCGAGTTGGTCACCGAAGTGGAGAGGCTACGGCGGGAGATCTGCTTGTGGCGGCCGGTGTCGTCGGCGGCGGCCGCCGGGTGAGCAGAGTTTTGTTTTTGTTTTTGTTTTTCTTGAAGAACGAGCGAGGCTTTGCGAGCGGCCCAAAGGTGGCGTCGCCTCTTCGTGCAAGGCTGCTGGTACTAAGGCCTGTTAGGAAAAGCCCAGAGTATTTCCCGGCCCAAGGAAAAAAAATCCCATCCGCCCTCAGACTCGCTCAAATCTCATCTTCTTCTTCTTTGCCAAAGGCAATCATAATTAAGATTGTTTGAATGGAGATACAAATTTTAATTTCTTAATTCAGAAATGTCCTTAACCCAGGCGATCGCTTGTGCAGAATGTTCGATGGCAATGCACCCCAAAATAGGTGGGCCCTTATGATTTCTGCTTATCCTAAATAATAGGATAGTACAATGGCCTAATACATACCGAAAAGTAGCAGTACATTACAAGGATGACCGACTTGTTAAGTCGCAAGCAATTTCTCCGTGTTGGATTTTTTTTCCTTTTGGTTGCAGATTTGTTCGTCGGTCACGGGCACGTGTGCCGTTTGCACGATGAAATAAAAAAAACAAGTATAAAACCCCAAGAAAAGTATATATCACGATGACCCAGGTCAATTCTGACGTCGACACGTACGTCAACAGGGTATAAATTCTGTGGATAGCATAAATAGGAGCAGCAAATCGATTGTTTGGCCATCAAATCGATTGTTGCCTTATTTGAAATACTCACGGACTGTATTCGCTATTTGCGCTTCTGTTACTTTTCTTTGGGATTTCAAAAGTGGGTCATGGTTCCAGGAGCAAGAATGTGGTTATGTGGCCTCAAAATCATACATTTCATAAAATCCGTTTCTAAAGCTTATCTTCATACAGGCGGTACACCCACATCGTGTTTCAGACCTGCCGTAGCTGAATGTGTCATCTCTTTTATCATCCCCACGATAGCCTATAAGATATAATAATTTTCTTAGTGCATCAAAATATATTGTCCGACAGATTCAACATTAGCAAAATTTAGTTAGAATGCCTATGCTCTATTTGCTAAATTAATTATCATTTGATCTTGTGCGTGGAGATGTTCCTAGAAATATTGCAACGTGTTCCTGCAAATTTAGGCTGACGATGGCATGCCTAATGAAAGAGCAAAGGAGAGAATGGCAGGGTTGAAAGAACTCTCACAATCAGTTCAAAAGTAAGAAATTGGAAATTTCATATAATTCGCTATGAAGAGTAGGGTCAGATCTCTTACTGTCCGTGCATGAGATTCATCTTCTTCATGCCCATGAATAGTTGAAGAATCCATCGGCAACCACAGCTGATTGCTGCACTATTCAACTGGAGCCTGTGTATGAAGTTACTGTTCTTACGTTATTCAATTGGAAATTGCCTGTGTAGATTTCTGCGCCTTAACCTCTGGAATCTATTTGCATTAGCGGGAATTAGTTTTTGGCGCGCAGCTGTATAGTCTGGCGATGTGTTCCCGCGTTGTGATTTAGTATCTCCGTTTTGTGTTTACTTTTAATAGTACGTGTATTACGAGCGGTAATCAGGAGAAGGATAAAGGCATACTACTTTTTTTCCAAAACAACCCGAGCTGGTTCGGGAGGAGGGAGGCCGTTCGATTAATTTTAGGCATCGGTCGCAGGGATGATCGCATGGCGAGCAACAGGCAAGCCGAGTCCGTACATTGCAAGGACGACCGACTTGCTCTTGAATGGTCTGATATGCCAATCATGGTGGAATCAGATTGTGCATACTTAGTGGAGGAGGCCTCAACTGGGACTCAAGATAGGTCATCTTTGATCCATATAATTTCAGAGATTAAGGCGTTAATGAGTGATAATAGAGTTGTGTCTTTTGTAAAAGTGGATAGATCGCAGAATAGGGCAAGTCACTGTCTCGCAAACTTTGCGAGGACAGATGCACGAACTGTCGTATGATTAGGGTCAGGACCTGATTGTGTTACTCAGGCACTTGATCTTGACCTCCTTGTAATCCCTATTGCGTAATATAATCCACTTTTACTCGCAAAAAAAAGTCGCATGCAATTCCTCCGTGTTGGATATTTTTTCTTTTGGTTGCAGATTTGTCGTTGGTCCTAGGCACGATGCTGACGTGGACGTGTCAACAGGGTATAAATTCTATGGATAGCATAAATAGGAGCAGCAATTCCTGCTGGGGATCTCAACTCCAGGTGACAAGCCAATAATACATAGCCAGCCTCCTAGTACTACTCGACTTGGAAGTCATGTATGGTCGTGTGGGATCGCCTTGCTCGAATTTGCACATTTTATAGCCCACATACGGCTATGGGATCACCGAATTACTTTCAGCTTGTACAGGAAAGGATAAGAGGAAAGAGAATACACGGGGGCATTAGAGCATCTCTCATAGATACCACATATCGGTTGGTCCGTAAATTTTGGGATGATATGTGGTATCGAGTCCGAAATGGTCTTTCCAGTAACGTAACGGGCTAAGCCCCAAATTTTTTGCGGTCCATCGCGCATATATTCGGGATGTGAGGGCTCAGATGCGGTAAACCGCGTCCCATTCTCCCCTTCCCCACGCACAGAAACCCTCCGTCCGTTCCGATTCCGGCCACATTCATCCCTGGCCGTCAAATCGCCACCGTCCACCACTTCCCAGCCACCCCTCCTAATCGTGGCTAGCCAATCGTACCGGAATATGGCCAAACGAGGCGGTGGTTCGGGGCACCGCGCCAGTTCGAGTAGGCGCGGGTCCGAGCAGGCGCGCCGTGGCATCCGCTCGTGCATCCACTTGACCTCCCCGAGGTGGACCAGGTTCGGGTTTGCATCCACTCAATGAGTCTAACCAAAGAACTTAATTGGTCAATTCGCTCAATGAGTCTAACCAAAGAACTTACTTGGTCACCCGTTAGCATATTCTTCCCGTTGAACTGCACCTCGGCCGTTAGCATATTCTTCCCGTAAAACTTGAGGTGTGCTTCAGTGCACATCCTCGTTGGAACTGCTAGGGGCATTTTAATGCGTGTTTTATTGGCTTCGTTTTTATGGCCAATGCGGAAACCATATCTAAGCCTAGTATAGTCTCGTATCTAATACAGGGATAGACGACGTCGTACGACACGACCCCACGTGGGGCCCACTTAGACTTAATCATCGCGATTAGCTCCCACTTTCATGCATGCACCATTGTTGGGCGTAACTAAAGCTTTTCTTCTCCGCCTGGTAAAACTCGGTCGCTCGTACCCGTGGATCTGATTCCCCTCGGCGTCGCCGATCTACCCCGCGTACGCTGCCACAGATCCTCATGTCCGCCTCTGCAGATCCTCGTGTCCGCCGCCATAGATCCTGGAAAGTAGAAGGCACGCCCGGTATTCGGCGTCTTCGTCACTAGTGTTTTAATCCAAATCATCGGCTTCATCTTCCGATCTTATAAGTTCTCATGCTTCGTCTCTAGTAATTTTTAGACACACGTAACATTGGTGATTCTAATAATGTGGCGTAATCACTCATAGAGGAGATGTAGGACTCTAGATCTAGTATGAAAGATGATCAAACCAGGTATGTCCGTGATAATTCCATTTCTGCCAATCGTATCCCAAAGGCGGTTGGAGCGAAGAAGAGTTTGATGTATGGACACATTAGCTTCTTCTTTCATATTTAAATGTTATATTAAATAATATATGACATCTCATGGCTTGATTTATTTAGATTGTCTATGACGACGATTTTCACAATGGCCTTAACAACCATGAAGAAACATACATGTTTGTTGATAGTGAGATGGGTACAAAATGAATCTCGTATGAAGTATGAATATTTAGGTGAATCAGACTTGGAGATGGGTAATTATGATGATTGTAAAGATGCACCAAATTTTGATATGTTCGTTGACACGAGTGAGGTATTATTTATATGTTGTTTTTTAGCAATCAATGAACCGACATGCATACTACTATAATTCTAATGACTAGGTTTTGAATTTGTAGAAGTCACCATGTAATCAGACTGAGAGTCATCGCTGTCGGACTCATGGAAGGTCTTGACGTCGGTAGGCGAGTAGATCTTCTCCCTCTCCTTCCTCTCCTGATGCATCCTATTCTTCAAGTTCTTCTTCTTCCACCTGATCTGCGCCTCCGTCTCAAACTTCCGCTTCATTGGATGCACACGGAGTAGACGGCCGGCCCACCCAACCGGAACTCTGAAAAAATGGTTGCTAAATGTTGTTCACATTGTTTAAAAGACGACTAAAGCTTGGAGTCTTTTGTCCCATGACATGGTAATTCACTTTTTTCCACAGATGACAAGGACAGTATCTAAAATTTCTACACCGAAAGCTACCAACAAAACGTGCATTTAATGCTCATGTAGCAGGGGAGTGGACTGAACCAAGTCTACAATCACACTCAAACCACTAGAACACCGCATGTTGACTACCGTATTTCCACTGTAGTATTTGAACAGCACACTAGAATTTCCACACCGAAAGCTGCCAATAGACTGCAGGTGACTGGACTGAACCAAGTCTGCAATCACACTCAAACCACTAGAACATGACATGTATTAGTATGCAAGCCGTACGTCTCAGGGATAACTATCAGTAGAGCATGACTCTCTGACTGCTTACCTATAGACGACAAGGAATAAGAGCTGCCCTTTTTTCTTGTTTTTTCGCACTAGCCAGATTGTCTTCTTTCTAGTGCAATCCATCTTGGTTAATGTGGCATCCATGAAACCACTACTAGAAAATCGCGTTGAATTTGTGCGTTCGATCGTCAACATCATGTTGTTTGTCTAAAACTATTTCATAAAACCTGTTCTGTTTTCTAAAGCGCATCTTTATTCAAACACAAAACCGGGTTAGAATATTTTGCTTTAGCCATATCGGTTTGCCAACGACCGTTTAAATCAAATAAAATTATATTATTTTTTAGTGGGGCAGTCGAGCAGGCCAACCCGAACGACCACCCACCTCAAAACAGATCGGTCCGCCCTTAATCCTATAGCTACCCAGCTACCTACCCACACGCCCTAGCCACATCACCCCATCCTATCATCTCTCGCCACCTCACCCCTCCCCAAATCCCCACCAACCCCAACCCGCCACATCAGCCTGGCCACCTCCTCTCTCACCCTCTCTCTCTCCCTCTCTCTGCCTGCTGTGGCCCCACCTGCAGGTCCCACTGTCCCCACCGAGCCACTGGGCCCCGACGCGCTTCATGAGCCAACCCAGCGCCCCGCTTTCTTCCCCGCCTCTCTCTCTCCCCTGCCTCCTTCCCGCCTCGGCCAGGCGGGCTCGCCCGGCCGCGCCCTAATCCGGCGCTCGCCGCTGCCGGCCTCCGCCTCTCCTCCAGCCCCGTCTCCTCCGCCGCCCGCCCATGGCTCCTCGCCTCCTTCGCGCTTCCGCCCTCGCCCGCCGCGCCGCCGCCTTCCCGCCTGGTCTTCCTCTCGCCCTTCGCCCGCCTTCGCCTCTTCCCGCCTCAGGCAGCTCGCCCTCGCTTCGCCGCCCGCCGCTTCCCTCACCTGCGCCAGCCGCGCGCAGCCCTCGCTTCGCCCGCCGCGCGGTCGCGCTCCGCCCGCTGCGCCTCGCCCGGTCGCGCCGCTGCCTCCTTTCTCCGTGCTCCTCGCCTCTCTTCCCAGATCCTGGCCGCTTCGCTTAGCTCCTCTTCTCCGCCTCGCCGCTCCCGCCGCGGCCCGTCTTGAACGCCCGCGCTCCGCCCGCCTGCGCCCGCGCCGCCGGCCCGCTCCGCCCAGTCGCCGTCCCGCCTCGCCAGCTCCCTCCGTCGCGGGGCCGCCGCCTTCGGTCGCGCCCATGTCTGCCTGCCCGTCCCGCCGCCCGTGGCGCAGGCGCCGTCGTCGCCTCCCCTCGGCCGTCCTTGCAAGCCGCCCGGCCCGCGAGGCTCTCCGTCGCCCTTCCGTCGGTGCTCGACCACCACGCCCGTGGGCTCCTCGTTAGTCGCCAAGGACCACCGCCAAGCTCTTCCGAGAACCCGAAGACCGAGCTCGACATGCCATGTTTCTCGGGACGCCATGATCTTCGTCACGGACGAGACCCGAACCCCGGAGAACCGAACACGAGATCGCCGCCCGCAGTCGTTAAGATTCCACATGGATGCGACAAGTGCTTCACCCGAGCGACAAGACCGGCACGACCGCGGATGCGGCAGATCGCCCGGGCGCCAAGATTGCCACGAGAACGCTCGGCGCTAACACCGCCTCGATGGCGCGAGCCCGACAGACCTCGCCCGGCAAGACCGACCCGTGGAACCGACAAGACCTACGCGACGACAAGAACGGCGCGACGGGAGAATCCGTTGCCCCGGCGCGAACCAAATCTGCTTCCGGATGCGAGGTCACACAGGGACAACAAGATCTACCCGATCCGAGACCCTAACCCGGGCGAGCGTTCGTCGAACCACGGACCTGTCGAACCCCGAAACCAAGATCTGCGAACCCTAAATGTGTGAACCCCTTCCCGAAAACCCTATTTTATAACATAATAACAACTTGTTGCATATTGAATTGTCATACTCGCATGCATGTCTGTGGTTTGGGGGCCTTATACCGATTCACCTAATAATTAAATATGGGGCTCATATGCGGGCAAGTCCAGTCTCATATCGGCCTCATTTAAATTGGTGTAGCGAACCCGGTACTATCTTCTGCCATGTTATAACAACATTTAAATTGCGGGGTAGCTAAACAACTTGAACCATCTAATTGTTGTCGGGACCCTGGTTCCGCTTAACCTGACCTAATTGCATCGCATCTGTGCCGTGTCATTCATCATACATGCATCATGCCGATCTTCTGCCGTTGTATTAAATATTGCATCCGGTGTTTCTTCTAGTGTTTTGCTTCTTCGCGGATAAGGCCGTTGAGTTGATGTGAGCTTCGCCCGCTCTTCGGTTGAACCTTCGGCAATGTTTTCAGGCGAGCCTCTCCCCCTTTCTACCTATCTTACTTTCATAGTATTTACTTCCCTCCTGTTGATCTATTGCTATCTGTGTTGCGTTGCTCTAGTTTCGTACCCGTAATATCCCTTGCAGCCATATATAGCCTTGGACACATCCTATTACCCGTTGTTTGGTAGATAGTTGGACCCGCGTGTCGTAGTCGCTTGCTCAAGTGTTTTGCTTGTCGTCAAGTACCACCATTGTTGGAGGATTGCCGCATGTTGACGTTGGAGATGATCATGTCTTTAATTATTGTTCACTTTAATTCCTGTTTAACAACTAAAATTGAATTAAGCAGAGGCATCGGTGGGTGATAGGTAAGATTTGGTTTCCGACCGCCCACTTGTGTCCCGTAGGACCCGAGTTCTTGACACCTGTTCCGAGATCGAGCGCTAACCACGGTGGGAGATATGGGCCCCCATTGATTATTACCTGATTTCAAAGTATTGTCTTTGGGGCCACAACTAGTTTGAGGTGTTTTACTTTCTGTACTTATGCCATGCTACTTATGTATTTACGTTTGTGCGAGGAGCACTGCTGTCTTGTTAGGAATTGTGACCCGTTCGTGGTATCGGCAGTCCCGTTTGGGGACCTCTGTCGTTACCGCCGGCCTAAACCCTAAGTCCGTCTCGGAGACCGGCCGACTTCGTTGGTGTACTTAGTGGGTGCCCCCGTGCTTGCTTTGGATGCAGGAGCGTCGTGACTTAGGCCCCGCCGACATACCGATGGGCGTATGTTAACGATCGCAAAAGGGTCGAAGTGCCTGTGGATACTTTGGTGCACCCCTGCAGGGTTAAATCTTTTCGAGAAGCCGTGTCCGCGGTTATGGACGACTTGGAGCACAGTGCTTGATCATAGACAACTATAACTAAAGTTTACTGTTATAAATTGACTTGTATTCGATATGACTAGTAATCAGCTTCACTACAACGGAATGGCTAAGTAAAAGTACCAACAACTGCTGGGTCTTGGGTTTATCTCATGCTAATTGTATCTGACTAGTAAGTGCTGCAACTGTCACGGAATGGTCAACTAAAAGTGCCCACTGCTTATCTTTTTATCAGGATGATTATCTAAACCTGACTAGTAAAGTGCCGCAACTATAACTGAATAAGTAAAACTGCCAACTGTGTGAGTTCCTCGGTTGACTTCCTCGTTTGGTCTCGAGGGGGAAACACCAGGATGGGTTTGTTTGGTGATAGCTTCAGGTTGGATCCAGTTAGGTCATTCTTATCCCTCTCTAATATCCGCCAGTTGTATCGAGTCTCTATAGGTTGTTTAGTGCATCTTTGCCGCTTGATCCACCATACCTATGTGGCGAGGACCGCCAATTCTAGTCTCGCCGTGTCTTGGGCTCGATCTTGGCGCTCCTCTTTTCCTTTGCCCTTTGTCGGCACCCTTTTGTTTAAGCAGGTTTTGAGATCGGCCCGTTAGCGGGGTTACCCTTCCGGCTTGGCCTGGGCCGGGTTATGGACGCCATTGGTTATTCTTCAGGGCTCTTAGCCCCATTTGCATCTTGTCCGTAGCTGGACGCTCTATCGTTCTCAAGGTGATTTGGATCTTTGTACCGTATATTTGTATTCTTGACTCTTTGAGTCGCTGTTGTATATATATCTGTTCTGTGGGTCCCATCGAGGGCTGTTGTGTAATGTTATTACTTTGTTCTCCACCCGCACGAAAGTGCCTGGTGGGCACCTTCGAATCGTTTCTATGCGGGTTTGGCGGGTTTTGCTAAAACTTGCATAGGGCCGATTCTGAGGTGTTCTGATTAACAAAGATGAGTAAATTATTTGTCATAGCCATCCTGCTGCTTCCTCTTATCAGCCATGGAAGGGACTTGTCCACGATATGGGTATGGGATGATAAAGATTTCTTCAAATACTGCCCACCATTACAGTGCAGCCCACATGGCCCAGAGATAAGGTATCCTTTCTGCCTTGATTCAAGCAATACATCATCATGTGGATGTGGCAACAGATCAGTCATGAAGTTGGTCTGTTCTGGTCAAGACACCATCCTAGTTCACCCAGTTCTTGGCCCATACAATGTCATCGCCATGGATTACAGATATTCTTCCATGAAGCTCACTCCCTTTGTAGAACCCTGTATGGTGCTCCAGAAGAAGTTAATCATCTCCAGAAGCTCATCATCTTCAGAAGTTGATGATAACGACAACCCGACTGTTTTCTTTACATCTGCAACCCTAGTATACTGTTCAAGAGAGTTCACACCTGGTGCAGCTGATGATCGAATTGCAGGCCCAGTCTCCTGCCTTAGCAACGCAACCCACTTCTTGTACTTTGTGGATAGTTATTCAGATATGTCTCTTCTTCCGTTGGACTGCAAGGTCATCCCAGTCTCAGATGGTGGCGGAGGCCGCAGGATAGCCATGTATATTTTTAATGATCCAATGCAAGACCTGCAACCAGAGCCTTTCAAAAAAGATACAGAAAGTATCCTCAGTTTTGCTGAGAAGACGGTGTATTGGTATGGTTACATTTGTAGCCAATGTGAACTCAGTGGGGGACGCTGCGCATTCAGCTCACAAAGGCTAGAGCAGTTCTGCATGCCTCACGGTATGATGAATTCAAATTGTCCAGAACCATATATGATCGTGCCATCTTGTATTATTTTTAATAAAGTAGCAAAACTCTATTAAGATTTTACTTGGCAGTTTAATAATTCTCGACAATTCCATGTGTTTGAATCTCCACAGGACTTTCCCTTAACTATATTTCTTTCAAACAGCACCACAAATAATTTCAGTGGCCACTTGAGCAATCACATTGAATTAAGCACCCAAACTCTCATAAAAACTGAGAAATTATTAAGTGGAAATAAAATGTTTTGTTCATCTACCAAACACTGGCTTTATAATATTCAAAACTCTTTAGTTGGTATTTGCTGTACAATTTTCTATACAATATTCAACTAATATTTTTTGAGATATCAGTCGATTTGTTTGCCTGAATTTAGCATCACTATCTTGTATCTTTTCCTGTAGTCTAATACTTCGGTAGAGATGTACAGGGACCACTTAGGTACAAAAGCACTGGTAAAGCTCAAGACTTCAGAATAACAAAAGAAAACAAAAATAGGTGTATAAATGAGTTTTTGTAAACATAATAAACCTTGGTGCAGTATGTTATTACCCATTGCCACATTAACCCACCTGGTAAACCCTAGTATGCCGTTTGCCCTATGTACGAAGCCTTCCATTCAGATTACACCAACCAAGAACAAACACTTGCCAGAGTGTTCCAAGGGCACATGACATAGCATGGCGAAAGCGAAAAACAAATAAAAGTCCATCAAAAGCATAATTTTCAACCAGTAACACATACTTTTAAGTATGTTTGCTGTATAATCTATCGTAAAGGAAAGTTCTCTACTAAGAAATCTGACATTCAGGTCACTGATCATGCCAAGGACCAACCCTCGCCAAGTTTTTTAGGAAGCGCATTACACAGCCAGGCCAAAGGAAAGAAACTTCCAACTGGCACCACTTCCTCTGCAACATAACACAATCCCAGAGAAAAAATAGATCAAACAGAAAAACACACACATAGAACAGTTGGTTATTGGCTGCATTCTATTCTATTCTGTATTGGGATCTTAATTAATCTCCTTGTCTAAGTCTAATGTAAAGCTTGGAAGTACCACATTATATTTTTATGATCTCCTTGTTTTAATATGAAGGCCATCAGTTCTCCAGTATATATGTTCTAGAAAAATAAAATATGCTTGGTCAGTCGTGACAAGATATTTTGTGTCTCTTCCAATAAGTCCTTAAATATTATTGCATGTTATTTCCAAATATTTAATACTCTCATGTTCCCGTTAGGGCAATGTATGACTGCAATGGTAGACAAAACTGATAACAATTTGTCGGTTCGACAATTTTTTTTCAACATGTATAATTCGTTTTATTTTATTATAAACCATCAACGGAGTCTCATTGTCATTTTTGGTATTCGCAGGTTCACGTACCAAAGTAATCGCAGGTACACTCTAACTTCAGATAAAGTTTTTTTTAAATCTATTATACCAATTCTTATCGCTGGTTACTCTGAATCTTGATATCCACTTATCCTTAGAATAATATTACTAACAACCTATTTTTTGTTTAGTTTCAGCTACATCATCGGTGGCCGCGTTTGTTGTTCTTTTGTTAACGGTGGCCACTGCGCTTTATCTTTCACTCAGGACAAGATATAATGAGGAGATACATTTGAAGGTTGAAATGTTTCTCAAGACATATGGCACATCGAAACCCACGAGGTACACATTCTCTGAAGTTAAGAAGATAGCAAGACGGTTTAAGGAAAAAGTAGGGCAGGGAGGGTTTGGAAGTGTATATAAAGGTGAGCTACCAAATAGAGTGCCTGTGGCTGTCAAGATGCTAGAGAACGCTACAGGAGAGGGAGAAGTATTCATCAATGAAGTTGCCACCATTGGGCTAATCCACCATGCCAATATTGTCCGCCTCCTAGGGTTTTGTTCTGAAGGAATGAGAAGGGCTCTTATTTATGAATTCATGCCTAACGAGTCGCTAGAGAAATACATATTCTCTCAAGACCCTAATATTTTTTTCAGAATATTCTAGTACCAGATAAACTGCTAGATATTGCTCTAGGCATTGCTCGAGGAATGGAGTACTTACATCAAGGGTGCAATCAGCGCATCCTCCACTTTGACATCAAGCCTCACAATATCTTGCTGGACTACAACTTTAACGCAAAGATTTCAGACTTTGGGCTTGCAAAGTTGTGTGCAAGGGACCAAAGCATCGTCACCTTAACTGCAGCAAGAGGCACAATGGGATACATTGCACCAGAACTATATTCTCGGAACTTTGGGGGGATATCCTACAAGTCAGACGTGTATAGTTTTGGCATGCTGGTGTTAGAAATGGTCAGCGGAAGGAGGAATTCAGATCCAAGTACTGAGAGCCAAAATGATGTATACCTACCAGAGTGGATCTACGAGAAAGTAATCGATGGGCAAGAGTTAGCTCTTACTTTAGAAACGACTGAAGAGGGGAAGGAAAAGGTGAGGCAGCTGGCTATCGTGGCGCTATGGTGCATCCAGTGGAACCCGAGAAACCGTCCGTCAATGACAAAAGTCGTTAACATGCTAACAGGGAGGTTACAGAATCTGCAGATGCCACCAAAGCCTTTCGTCACATATGAAAATCAGCCCATGCCTTAAACTGAAACATGGATCACACAGTACCATGGTTCAGTCAGCATTTAAGGGTTGAATTTGTTTACAAGCGTGTTGCGAAATTTATGCATATCAGACTATCTATTTCGGTATTACCAGCCCATTACTTCTGGAGATGTACGAATAATCATTAGTCGCCACCATGTAATAATATTATGCACTAGTTATTTGCAAGGTACATGATTCGCAATTGGACTTGACTTGTATCTGAACAGATCCTTCCACGTTTATCTCCAAAATTGGTGAATATATTCATGTGCAATACAGTAATCTGATGATTACCTTATTCAGCAGTTTGTCTCCACTCGGCATAATTTCTGAAGACACGTTGATGCTGCTTCCGTTTGTGTCTACCCCAATCTTTCATAAGCAACGACCTGACAAGGCCCCATTTTTTCGATCAGGAAGTACTGGAAGGTAATGCTGGTCTATCTATTTTCCTTCTTCAGCCATTACACTTAATCCCTTCTTCCCAATTAGTACTAATATCTCCTGGCAGCAATGGGCCTGACAGAGCTTTTTTGTTTTCGGCACAAAACGATGTCCATTGTCCATGGACCTATCTGCAACACATCAAACAGTCACATCAAATTCTATCTCTATTTATCTTAACTGAACATGTAGATGGGTAGATGACCTAACCATAGCACACACCGGTTGTAAAAAGAAAAAGAAATGGCAGCGGCCGATAAACAACTCGTGAAGCCGGTGACCTAAGAAAACAAAACCAGAAACTCTGAGATAAACCAGTACCTCTTATTCTCCACGGAATCGAGCGCTTGGCTGCGGCTGCCTCCTGGTGCGGCTGGGGGGTGGGGGGGGTGGGGCGGGGGACGTCGGAATGCTGGCCGCCGTCGAGTTGGTCACCGAAGTGGAGAGGCTACGGCGGGAGATCTGCTTGTGGCGGCCGGTGTCGGTGGCGGCGCCGGGTGAGCAGAGTTTTGTTTTGTTTTGTTTTCTTGAAGAACGAGCGAGGCTTTGCGAGCGGCCCAAAGGTGGCGTCGCCTCTTCGTGCAAGGCTGCTGGTACTAAGGCCTGTTAGGAAAAGCCCAGAGTATTTCCCGGCCCAAGGAAAAAAAATCCCATCCGCCCTCAGACTCGCTCAAATCTCATCTTCTTCTTCTTTGCCAAAGGCAATCATAATTAAGATTGTTTGAATGGAGAGATACAAATTTTTAATTTCTTAATTCAGAAATGTCCTTAACCCAGGCGATCGCTTGTGCAGAATGTTCGATGGCAATGCACCCCAAAATAGGTGGGCCCTTATGATTTCTGCTTATCCCTAAATAATAGGATAGTACAATGGCCTAATACATACCGAAAAGTAGCAGTACATTACAAGGATGACCGACTTGTTAAGTCGCAAGCAATTTCTCCGTGTTGGATTTTTTTTCCTTTTGGTTGCAGATTTGTTCGTCGGTCACGGGCACGTGTGCCGTTTGCACGATGAAATAAAAAAAACAAGTATAAAAACCCCAAGAAAAGTATATATCACGATGACCCAGGTCAATTCTGACGTCGACACGTACGTCAACAGGGTATAAATTCTGTGGATAGCATAAATAGGAGCAGCAAATCGATTGTTTGGCCATCAAATCGATTGTTGCCTTATTTGAAATACTCACGGACTGTATTCGCTATTTGCGCTTCTGTTACTTTTCTTTGGGATTTCAAAAAGTGGGTCATGGTTCCAGGAGCAAGAATGTGGTTATGTGACGCCTCAAAATCATACATTTCATAAAATCCGTTTCTAAAGCTTATCTTCATACGGGCGGTACACCCACATCGTGTTTCAGACCTGCCGTAGCTGAATGTGTCATCTCTTTTATCATCCCCACGATAGCCTATAAGATATAATAATTTTCTTAGTGCATCAAAATATATTGTCCGACAGATTCAACATTAGCAAAATTTAGTTAGAATGCCTATGCTCTATTTGCTAAATTAATTATCATTTGATCTTGTGCGTGGAGATGTTCCTAGAAATATTGCAACGTGTTCCTGCAAATTTAGGCTGACGATGGCATGCCTAATGAAAGGGAGCAAAGGGAGAGAATGGCAGGGTTGAAAGAACTCTCACAATCAGTTCAAAAGTAAGAAATTGGAAATTTCGCATATAATTCGCTATGAAGAGTAGGGTCAGATCTCTTACTGTCCGTGCATGAGATTCATCTTCTTCATGCCCATGAATAGTTGAAGAATCCATCGGCAACCACAGCTGATTGCTGCACTATTCAACTGGAGCCTGTGTATGAAGTTACTGTTCTTACGTTATTCAATTGGAAATTGCCTGTGTAGATTTCTGCGCCTTAACCTCTGGAATCTATTTGCATTAGCGGGGAATTAGTTTTTGGCGCGCAGCTGTATAGTCTGGCGATGTGTTCCCGCGCGTTGTGATTTAGTATCTCCGTTTTGTGTTTACTTTTAATAATAGTACGTGTATTACGAACGGTAATCAGGGAGAAGGATAAAGGCATACTACTTTTTTTTTCCAAAACAACCCGAGCTGGTTCGGGAGGGAGGGAGGGCCGTTCGATTAATTTTAGGCATCGGGTCGCAGGGATGATCGCACGAGGCAACAGACAAGCCGTCCGTACATTGCAAGGACGACCGACTTGCTCTTGAATGGTCTGATATGCCAATCATGGTGGAATCAGATTGTGCATACTTAGTGGAGGAGGCCTCTACTGGACTCAAGATAGGTCATCTTTGATCCATATAATTTCAGAGATTAAGGCGTTAATGAGTGATAATAGAGTTGTGTCTTTTGTAAAAGTGGATAGATCGCAGAATAGGGCAGTCACTGTCTCGCAAACTTTGCGAGGACAGATGCACGAACTGTCGTATGATTAGGGTCAGGACCTGATTGTGTTACTCAGGCACTTGATCTTGACCTCCTTGTAATCCCTATTGCGTAATATAATCCACTTTTACTCGCAAAAAAGTCGCATGCAATTCCTCCGTGTTGGATATTTTTTCTTTTGGTTGCAGATTTGTCGTTGGTCCTAGGCACGATGCTGACGTGGACGTGTCAACAGGGTATAAATTCTATGGATAGCATAAATAGGAGCAGCAATTCCTGCTGGGGATCTCAACTCCAGGTGACAAGCCAATAATACATAGCCAGCCTCCTAGTACTACTCGACTTGGAAGTCATGTATGGTCGTGTGGGATCGCCTTGCTCGAATTTGCACATTTTATAGCCCACATACGGCTATGGGATCACCGAATTACTTTCAGCTTGTACAGGAAAGGATAAGAGGAAAGAGAATACACGGGGGCATTAGAGCATCTCTCATAGATACCACATATCGGTTGGTCCGTAAATTTTGGGATGATATGTGGTATCGAGTCCGAGAAATGGTCTTTCCAGGTAACGTAAACGGGGCTAAGCCCCAAATTTTTTGCGGTCCATCGCGCATATATTCGGGATGTGAGGGCTCAGGTGCGGTAAACCGCGTCCCATTCTCCCCTTCCCCACGCACAGAAACCCTCCGTCCGTTCCGATTCCGGCCACATTCATCCCTGGCCGTCAAATCGCCACCGTCCACCACTTCCCAGCCACCCCTCCTAATCGTGGCTAGCCAATCGTACCGGAATATGGCCAAACGAGGCGGTGGTTCGGGGCACCGCGCCAGTTCGAGTAGGCGCGGGTCCGAGCAGGCGCGCCGTGGCATCCGCTCGTGCATCCACTTGACCTCCCCGAGGTGGACCAGGTTCGGGTTTGCATCCACTCAATGAGTCTAACCAAAGAACTTAATTGGTCAATTCGCTCAATGAGTCTAACCAAAGAACTTACTTGGTCACCCGTTAGCATATTCTTCCCGTTGAACTGCACCTCGGCCGTTAGCATACTCTTCCCGTAAAACTTGAGGTGTGCTTCAGTGCACATCCTCGTTGGAACTGCTAGGGGCATTTTAGTACGGCGTGTTTTATTGGCTTCGTTTTTTATGGCCAATGCGGAAACCATATCTAAGCCTAGTATAGTCTCGTATCTAATACAGGGATAGACGACGGCATTAAATGCGACCACGACCCACTTAGACTTAATCATCGCGATTAGCTCCCACTTTCATGCATGCACCATTGTTGGGCGTAACTAAAGCTTTTTCTTCTCCGCCGCCTTGTAAAACTCGGTCGCTCGTACCCGTGGATCTGATTCCCCTCGGCGTTGCCGATCTACCCCGCGTGCGCCGCCACAGATCCTCATGTCCGCCTCTGCAGATCCTCGTGTCCGCCGCCATAGATCCTGGAAAGTAGAAGGCACGCCAGCGGCTCGGCGTCTTCGTCACTAGTGTTTTTAATCCAAATCATCGGCTTCATCTTCCGATCTTATAAGTTCTCATGCTTCGTCTCTAGTAATTTTTAGACACACGTAACATTGGTGATTCTAATAATGTGGCGTAATCACTCATAGAGGAGATGTAGGACTCTAGATCTAGTATGAAAGATGATCAAACCAGGTATGTCCGTGATAATTCCATTTCTGCCAATACGTATCCCAAAGACGGTTGGAGCGAAGAAGAGTTTGATGTATGGACACATTAGCTTCTTCTTTCATATTTAAATGTTATATTAAATAATATATGACATCTCATGGCTTGATTTATTTAGATTGTCTATGACGACGATTTTCACAATGGCCTTAACAACCATGAAGAAACATACATGTTTGTTGATAGTGAGATGGGTACAAAATGAATCTCGTATGAAGTATGAATATTTAGGTGAATCAGACTTGGAGATGGGTAATTATGATGATTGTAAAGATGCACCAAATTTTGATATGTTCGTTGACACGAGTGAGGTATTATTTATATGTTGTTTTTTAGCAATCAATGAACCGACATGCATACTACTATAATTCTAATGACTAGGTTTTGAATTTGTAGAAGTCACCATGTAATCAGACTGAGAGTCATCGCTGTCGGACTCATGGAAGGTCTTGACGTCGGTAGGCGAGTAGATCTTCTCCCCCTCTCCTTCCTCTCCTGATGCATCCTATTCTTCAAGTTCTTCTTCTTCCACCTGATCTGCGCCTCCGTCTCAAACTTCCGCTTCATTGGATGCACACCGGAGTAGACGGCCGGCCCACCCCAACCGGAACTCTGAAAAAAATGGTTGCTAAATGTTGTTCACATTGTTTAAAAGACGACTAAAGCTTGGAGTCTTTTGTCCCATGACATGGTAATTCACTTTTTTCCACAGATGACAAGGACAGTATCTAAAATTTCTACACCGAAAGCTACCAACAAAACGTGCATTTAATGCTCATGTAGCAGGGGAGTGGACTGAACCAAGTCTACAATCACACTCAAACCACTAGAACACCGCATGTTGACTACCGTATTTCCACTGTAGTATTTGAACAGCACACAAGAATTTCCACACCGAAAGCTGCCAATAAACTGCAGGTGACTGGACTGAACCAAGTCTGCAATCACACTCAAACCACTAGGACATGGCATGTATTAGTATGCGAGCTGCACACCTCAGGGATAACTATCAGTAGAGTATGACTCTGACTGCTTACCTATAGACGGGAAGGAATAAGCGCTGCTGTTTTTCTTTCTTTTTTTACACTAGCCGCGTCTTCTTCTTTCTATTGCTATCCATCTTGGTTACACTACAACACAAAGATGAGTAAATTATTTGTCATAGCCATCCTGCTGCTTCCTCTTATCAGCCATGGAAGGGACTTGTCCACGATATGGGTATGGGATGATAAAGATTTCTTCAAATACTGCCCACCGTCACAGTGCAGCCAACATGGCCCAGAGATCAGGTATCCTTTCTGCCTTGATTCAAGCAATACATCATCATGTGGATGTGGCAGCAGACCAGTCATGAAGTTGGCCTGTTCTGGTCAAGACACCATCCTAGTTCACCCAGTTCTTGGCCCATACAATGTCAGCGCCATAGATTACAGACATTCTTCCATGAAGCTCACTCCCTTTGTAGAACCCTGTATGGTGCTCCAGAAGAAGCTAATCATCTCCAGAAGCTCAGCATCTTCACAAGTTGATGATATCAACGACGCGGCTATTTTCCTTTCATCAGCAACCCTAGTATGCTGTTCAAGAGAGTTCACACCTGGTGTTACCGATGGAATTGAAGGCCCAGTCTCCTGCCTTAGCAACGCAACCCACTTCTTGTATTTTGTGGATAGTTATGAAGATATGTCTCTTCTTCCGTTGGACTGCAAGGTCGTCCCAGTCTCAGATAGCTTAGTCAGCCAGATACCCATGTTTTATATGATTGACGGCCCGGAGTCCTTCAAGGAAAGCGCAGAAAGTATCCTGAGCGGTGCTGAGAGGAAAGTGTATTGGTATAGTTATACTTGTAGACAATGTGAACACAGTGGGGGACGCTGCGCATTCAGCTCACAAAGGCTAGAGCCATTCTGCATGCCTCACGGTATGATGAATTCAAATTGTCTAGAACCATATATGATCGTGCCATCTTGTTTTATTTTTAATAAAGTACTCAATCCGATCCATAATAGTGTCGCTCGGTTAGTACAAAGTTTGTACTAGCTTAGTACAAAATTAGCAACGCTTATTATGGTTCAGAGGGAGTATTAAACTCTATTAAGATTTTACTTTACAATTTCATAATTCGCTCTACAATTCCATGTGTTTGAATCTCCACGAGATGTTCCCTTAACTAATTTTCTTTCAAATAGCACCACAAATCATTTCAGTGGCCTCTTAAGCAATCACGTTGAACTAAGCACCTGAACTCTCATAAAAACTGATAAATTATTAAGTGGAAAAAAGTTTTGCTCATCTATCAAACACTGGCCTTATAATATTCGAAACTCTTTAGTTAGTATTTACTCTATATTTTGCTATAGAACACTCAACTAATCCTTTGGAGATATCAGTCGATTTTTTTTGCCTGGGAATTTAGCATCACCATCTTGTATCACTCCCTGTAGTTTAATACTTTGGTAGAGATTTACAAGTACCACTTCAACTACAAAAACACTGCTACTCCCTCCGTTTCAAAATATAAGATGTTTTAGGTTTGTGAAGAAAATGTATTTAGACTTGTTTTAGTGTCTAGATTCACTCCAAACCTTAGTGAACCTATCTATTAAAAGAAGTCTAGATACATTTGCTTCACAAATCTAAAACATCTTATATTTTGAAACGGAGGGAGTACATCATAAGACTTCTAAATAACAAAATAAAACAGAAACATGTGTATAAATGAGTTTCTATAAACATAGTAAACCTTGGTGCAGTAGGTAATTACCCATGGCCACATTAACCCACCTGATAACCCTAGTAAGCCAAGTGCCCTATCTACGAAACCTTCCATTCATATCACACCGACCAAGAACAAACCCTTGCCGAGTTTTTGATGGGGCACATTACACAGCCAGGCCGAAAGCGAGAAACAAATAAAAGACCATCAAAAGCATAATTTTCAACCAATAGAACATCCTTTGCAACATAACCCAATACCAGAAAAAAACACCAGACAACAAGAACATGCAAGAACAGTTGGTTGCTTGCAGCACTAGATCATGTAGGTGTCGCGCCCGTCCAATTCTTCAATGAAATGGTAGGAATATGTATAAACATTTGGACATGAAACACGAAAGATAAGATATTATATGCAGTACAAATATAGACCAAGGGGAATTCAAATGGACGACACCAATGGAAATTCAAATGGATGATTGGATATTGGTTCCAACATATATGTTGTCCAAAAAAATTGTACCATTCAAATGGGCCAAATGGATGATATTTGACCCTACTGGACGGTCTTTCCTATGTCGTTCTGACCCAGATGGGATTTAGCATGCATTTAGGCTCAATCAAAAAAGAAAGAAACTTTTAACTGGCACCACATCCTCTGCAACATAACATAATCCCAGAGAAAAAAAGAACAAACAGAAAAACACACACACTGCGTTCTATTATTCTGTAGTGGGATCTTGACTAATCTCCTTGTCTAAGTCCAGTGTACATCTTGGAAGTACCACAATATGTTTTTATGATCTTCTCTTTTTAATATGAACGCACGCGGTTCTCCTGCATGTTCTAGAAAAATGAAATACGGTTGGTCACTCGTGACAAGGTTTTTTTTTGTCTCTTCCAAAAAGGCCATATATATTATTGCATTTTTTTCAAATATTTATTACAGTCGGTATTTCAGTAAGGGCAATATATATGGCTGCAATGGTAGACAAAACTGATAACAATTTGTCAGTTTGACAACCTTTTTTCAACACACATAATTCGTTTTAGTTTATTATAAACCATCAACAGAGTCTCATTGTCATTTTTGGTATTTGCAGGTTCACGTACCAAAGTAATCGCAGGTATACTCTAACTTCAACTGTTTTAACTTCAGACGAAGATCTTTTTAAGTATATTATACCAATTCTTATCGCTGGTTACTCTAAAACTTGACATCCATTTATCCTCAGAATAATACGCTAACAACCTATTATTTGTTTATTTTCAGCTACAACATCGGTGGCCGCACTTGTTGTTCTTTTGTTGACGGTGGCCACTGCGCTTTATCTTTCACTCAGGACAAGATACAATGAGGAGATACATTTGAAGGTCGAAATGTTTCTCAAGACATATGGCACATCAAAACCCACGAGGTACACATTCTCTGAAGTTAAGAAGATAGCAAGACGGTTTAAGGAAAAAGTAGGGCAGGGAGGATTTGGAAGTGTATATAAAGGTGAGCTACCAAATAGAGTGCCTGTGGCTGTCAAGATGCTAGAGAATGCTACAGGAGAGGGAGAAGTATTCATCAATGAAGTTGCCACCATTGGGCTAATCCACCATGCCAATATTGTCCGCCTCCTAGGGTTTTGTTCCGAAGGAATGAGAAGGGCTCTTATTTATGAATTCATGCCTAACGAGTCGCTAGAGAAATACATATTCTCTCAAGACCCTAATATTTTTCAGAATATTCTAGTACCGGACAAACTGCTAGATATTGCTCTAGGCATTGCTCGAGGAATGGAGTACTTACATCAAGGATGCAATCAGCGCATCCTCCACTTTGACATCAAGCCTCACAATATCTTGCTGGACTACAACTTTAACCCAAAGATTTCAGACTTTGGGCTTGCAAAGTTGTGTGCAAGGGACCAAAGCATCGTCACCTTAACTGCAGCAAGAGGCACAATGGGCTACATTGCACCAGAACTATATTCTCGGAACTTTGGGGGGATATCCTACAAGTCAGACGTGTATAGTTTTGGCATGCTGGTGTTAGAAATGGTCAGCGGAAGGAGGAATTCAGACCCAAGTACTGAGAGCCAAAATGATGTGTACCTACCAGAGTGGATCTACGAGAAAGTAATCAATGGGCAAGAGTTAGCTCTTACTTTAGAAACGACTGAAGAAGAGAAAGAAAAGGTGAGGCAGCTGGCTATCGTGGCGCTATGGTGCATCCAGTGGAACCCGAGAAACCGGCCGTCAATGACAAAAGTCGTTAACATGCTAACAGGGAGGTTACAGAATCTGCAGATGCCACCAAAGCCTTTCGTCACATATGAAAATCAGCCCATGCCTTAAACTGAAACATGGAGCACACAGTACCATGGTTCAGTCGGCATTCAAGGGTTGAATTTGTTTACAAGCGTGTTACAAATTTATGCATAGCAGGCTATCTATTTCGGTATTACCAGCCCATTACTTCTGGAGATGTACGAATAATCATTAGTCGCCACCATGTAATAATATTATGCACTAGTTATTTGCAAGGTACATGATTCGCAATTGGACTTGACTTGTATCTGAACAGATCCTTCCACGTTTATCTCCAAAATTGGTGAATATATTCATGTGCAATACAGTAATCTGATGATTACCTTATTCAGCAGTTTGTCTCCACTCGGCATAATTTCTGAAGACACGTTGATGCTGCTTCCGTTTGTGTCTACCCCAATCTTTCATAAGCAACGACCTGACAA
Organism: Avena longiglumis; assembly: GCA_030063025.1. Classification (NCBI taxonomy): domain Eukaryota; kingdom Viridiplantae; phylum Streptophyta; class Magnoliopsida; order Poales; family Poaceae; genus Avena; species Avena longiglumis. Next base: position 77,855,207 of record CP125974.1, read on the forward strand.
GGCCCCATTTTTTCGATCAGGAATTACTGGAAGGTAATGCTGGTCTATCTATTTTCCTTCTTCAGCCATTACACTTAATCCCTTCTTCCCAATTAGTACTAATATCTCCTGGCAGCAATGGGCCTGACAGAGCTTTTTTGTTTTCGGCACAAAACGATGTCCATTGTCCATGGACCTATCTGCAACACATCAAACAGTCACATCAAATTCTATCTCTATTTATCTTAACTGAACATGTAGATGGGTAGATGACCTAACCATAGCACACACCGGTTGTAAAAAGAAAAAGAAATGGCAGCGGCCGATAAACAACTCGTGAAGCCCGGTGACCTAAGAAAAACAAAACCAGAAACTCTGAGATAAACCAGTACCTCTTATTCTCCACGGAATCGAAGCGCGGCGGCGGCTGCGGCTGCCTCCTGGTGCGGCTGGGGTGGGTGGGGCGGGGGACGTCGGAATGCTGGCCACGTCGAGTTGGTCACCGAAGTGGAGAGGCTACGGCGGGAGATCTGCTTGTGGCGGCCGGTGTCGTCGGCGGCGGCCGCCGGGTGAGCAGAGTTTTGTTTTTGTTTTGTTTTCTTGAAGAACGAGCGAGGCTTTGCGGCGGCCCAAAGGTGGCGTCCTCTTCGTGCAAGGCTGCTGGTACTAAGGCCTGTTAGGAAAAGCCAGTATTTCGGCCCAAGGAAAAAAATCCCATCCGCCTCAGACTCGCTCAAATCTCATCTTCTTCTTCTTTGCCAAAGGCAATCATAATTAAGATTGTTTGAATGGAGATACAAATTTTAATTTCTTAATTCAGAAATGTCCTTAACCCAGGCGATCGCTTGTGCAGAATGTTCGATGGCAATGCACCCCAAAATAGGTGGGCCCTTATGATTTCTGCTTATCCCTAAATAATAGGATAGTACAATGGCCTAATACATACCGAAAAGTAGCAGTACATTACAAGGATGACCGACTTGTTAAGTCGCAAGCAATTTCTCCGTGTTGGATTTTTTTCCTTTTGGTTGCAGATTTGTTCGTCGGTCACGGGCACGTGTGCCGTTTGCACGATGAAATAAAAAACAAGTATAAAACCCCAAGAAAAGTATATATCACGATGACCCAGGTCAATTCTGACGCCGACACGTACGTCAACAGGGTATAAATTCTGTGGATAGCATAAATAGGAGCAGCAAATCGATTGTTTGGCCATCAAATCGATTGTTGCCTTATTTGAAATACTCACGGACTGTATTCGCTATTTGCGCTTCTGTTACTTTTCTTTGGGATTTCAAAAGTGGGTCATGGTTCCAGGAGCAAGAATGTGGTTATGTGACGCCTCAAAATCATACATTTCATAAAATCCGTTTCTAAAGCTTATCTTCATACGGGCGGTACACCCACATCGTGTTTCAGACCTGCCGTAGCTGAATGTGTCATCTCTTTTATCATCCCCACGATAGCCTATAAGATATAATAATTTTCTTAGTGCATCAAAATATATTGTCCGACAGATTCAACATTAGCAAAATTTAGTTAGAATGCCTATGCTCTATTTGCTAAATTAATTATCATTTGATCTTGTGCGTGGAGATGTTCCTAGAAATATTGCAACGTGTTCCTGCAAATTTAGGCTGACGATGGCATGCCTAATGAAAGGGAGCAAGGAGAGAATGGCAGGGTTGAAAGAACTCTCACAATCAGTTCAAAAGTAAGAAATTGGAAATTTCATATAATTCGCTATGAAGAGTAGGGTCAGATCTCTTACTGTCCGTGCATGAGATTCATCTTCTTCATGCCCATGAATAGTTGAAGAATCCATCGGCAACCACAGCTGATTGCTGCACTATTCAACTGGAGCCTGTGTATGAAGTTACTGTTCTTACGTTATTCAATTGGAAATTGCCTGTGTAGATTTCTGCGCCTTAACCTCTGGAATCTATTTGCATTAGCGGGGAATTAGTTTTTGGCGCGCAGCTGTATAGTCTGGCGATGTGTTCCCGCGCGTTGTGATTTAGTATCTCCGTTTTGTGTTTACTTTTAATAATAGTACGTGTATTACGAACGGTAATCAGGGAGAAGGATAAAGGCATACTACTTTTTTTTTCCAAAACAACCCGAGCTGGTTCGGGAGGGAGGGAGGGCCGTTCGATTAATTTTAGGCATCGGGTCGCAGGGATGATCGCATGGCGAGGCAACAGGCAAGCCGCGTCCGTACATTGCAAGGACGACCGACTTGCTCTTGAATGGTCTGATATGCCAATCATGGTGGAATCAGATTGTGCATACTTAGTGGAGGAGGCCTCTACTCGGACTCAAGATAGGTCATCTTTGATCCATATAATTTCAGAGATTAAGGCGTTAATGAGTGATAATAGAGTTGTGTCTTTTGTAAAAGTGGATAGATCGCAGAATAGGGCAAGTCACTGTCTCGCAAACTTTGCGAGGACAGATGCACGAACTGTCGTATGATTAGGGTCAGGACCTGATTGTGTTACTCAGGCACTTGATCTTGACCTCCTTGTAATCCCTATTGCGTAATATAATCCACTTTTACTCGCAAAAAAAAGTCGCATGCAATTCCTCCGTGTTGGATATTTTTTCTTTTGGTTGCAGATTTGTCGTTGGTCCTAGGCACGATGCTGACGTGGACGTGTCAACAGGGTATAAATTCTATGGATAGCATAAATAGGAGCAGCAATTCCTGCTGGGGATCTCAACTCCAGGTGACAAGCCAATAATACATAGCCAGCCTCCTAGTACTACTCGACTTGGAAGTCATGTATGGTCGTGTGGGATCGCCTTGCTCGAATTTGCACATTTTATAGCCCACATACGGCTATGGGATCACCGAATTACTTTCAGCTTGTACAGGAAAGGATAAGAGGAAAGAGAATACACGGGGGCATTAGAGCATCTCTCATAGATACCACATATCGGTTGGTCCGTAAATTTTGGGATGATATGTGGTATCGAGTCCGAGAAATGGTCTTTCCAGGTAACGTAACGGGCTAAGCCCCAAATTTTTCGGTCCATCGCGCATATATTCGGGATGTGAGGGCTCAGGTGGTAAACCGCGTCCCATTCTCCCTTCCCCACAGAAACCCTCCGTCTTCCGATTCCGCCACATTCATCCCTGGCCGTCAAATCGCCACCGTCCACCACTTCCCAGCCACCCTCCTAATCGTGGCTAGCCAATATCGGAATATGGCCAAACGAGGCGGTGGTTGGGCACCGCGCCAGTTCGAGTAGGCGCTGGTCCGAGCAGGCGCGCCGTGGCATCCGCTCGTGCATCCACTTGACCTCCCCGAGGTGGACCAGGTTCGGGTTTGCATCCACTCAATGAGTCTAACCAAAGAACTTAATTGGTCAATTCGCTCAATGAGTCTAACCAAAGAACTTACTTGGTCACCCGTTAGCATATTCTTCCCGTTGAACTGCACCTCGGCCGTTAGCATACTCTTCCCGTAAAACTTGAGGTGTGCTTCAGTGCACATCCTCGTTGGAACTGCTAGGGGCATTTTAGTACGGCGTGTTTTATTGGCTTCGTTTTTTATGGCCAATGCGGAAACCATATCTAAGCCTAGTATAGTCTCGTATCTAATACAGGGATAGACGACGTCGTACGACACGACCCCACGTGGGGCCCACTTAGACTTAATCATCGCGATTAGCTCCCACTTTCATGCATGCACCATTGTTGGGCGTAACTAAAGCTTTTTCTTCTCCGCCGCCTGGTAAAACTCGGTCGCTCGTACCCGTGGATCTGATTCCCCTCGGCGTCGCCGATCTACCCCGCGTACGCTGCCACAGATCCTCATGTCCGCCTCTGCAGATCCTCGTGTCCGCCGCCATAGATCCTGGAAAGTAGAAGGCACGCCAGCGGCTCGGCGTCTTCGTCACTAGTGTTTTTAATCCAAATCATCGGCTTCATCTTCCGATCTTATAAGTTCTCATGCTTCGTCTCTAGTAATTTTTAGACACACGTAACATTGGTGATTCTAATAATGTGGCGTAATCACTCATAGAGGAGATGTAGGACTCTAGATCTAGTATGAAAGATGATCAAACCAGGTATGTCCGTGATAATTCCATTTCTGCCAATACGTATCCCAAAGACGGTTGGAGCGAAGAAGAGTTTGATGTATGGACACATTAGCTTCTTCTTTCATATTTAAATGTTATATTAAATAATATATGACATCTCATGGCTTGATTTATTTAGATTGTCTATGACGATTTTCACAATGGCCTTAACAACCATGAAGAAACATACATGTTTGTTGATAGTGAGATGGGTACAAAATGAATCTCGTATGAAGTATGAATATTTAGGTGAATCAGACTTGGAGATGGGTAATTATGATGATTGTAAAGATGCACCAAATTTTGATATGTTCGTTGACACGAGTGAGGTATTATTTATATGTTGTTTTAGCAATCAATGAACCGACATGCATACTACTATAATTCTAATGACTAGGTTTTGAATTTGTAGAAGTCACCATGTAATCAGACTGAGAGTCATCGCTGTCGGACTCATGGAAGGTCTTGACGTCGGTAGGCGAGTAGATCTTCTCCTCTCCTTCCTCTCCTGATGCATCCTATTCTTCAAGTTCTTCTTCTTCCACCTGATCTGCGCCTCCGTCTCAAACTTCCGCTTCATTGGATGCACACTGGAGTAGACGGCCGGCCCACCCAACCGGAACTCTGAAAAAAATGGTTGCTAAATGTTGTTCACATTGTTTAAAAGACGACTAAAGCTTGGAGTCTTTTGTCCCATGACATGGTAATTCACTTTTTTCCACAGATGACAAGGACAGTATCTAAAATTTCTACACCGAAAGCTACCAACAAAACGTGCATTTAATGCTCATGTAGCAGGGGAGTGGACTGAACCAAGTCTACAATCACACTCAAACCACTAGAACACCGCATGTTGACTACCGTATTTCCACTGTAGTATTTGAACAGCACACAAGAATTTCCACACCGAAAGCTGCCAATAAACTGCAGGTGACTGGACTGAACCAAGTCTGCAATCACACTCAAACCACTAGGACATGGCATGTATTAGTATGCGAGCTGCACACCTCAGGGATAACTATCAGTAGAGTATGACTCTGACTGCTTACCTATAGACGGGAAGGAATAAGCGCTGCTGTTTTTCTTTCTTTTTTTACACTAGCCGCGTCTTCTTCTTTCTATTGCTATCCATCTTGGTTACACTACAACACAAAGATGAGTAAATTATTTGTCATAGCCATCCTGCTGCTTCCTCTTATCAGCCATGGAAGGGACTTGTCCACGATATGGGTATGGGATGATAAAGATTTCTTCAAATACTGCCCACCGTCACAGTGCAGCCAACATGGCCCAGAGATCAGGTATCCTTTCTGCCTTGATTCAAGCAATACATCATCATGTGGATGTGGCAGCAGATCAGTCAGGAAGTTGGTCTGTTCTGGTCAAGACACCATCCTAGTTCACCCAGTTCTTGGCCCATACAATGTCAGCGCCATAGATTACAGACATTCTTCCATGAAGCTCACTCCCTTTGCAGAACCCTGTATGGTACTCCGGAAGAAGCTCATCAGCTCCAGAAGCTCATCGTATTCACAAGTTTATCATACCAGTGACGAGGATGAATATATTGGGTTTCTTGATTCATCTGCAACCCTAGCATACTGTTCAAGAGAGTTCACACCTGGTGCTGCTGATCGAATTGCAGGCCCAGTCTCCTGCCTTAGCAATGCAACCCACTTCTTGTACTTTGTGGCTAGTTATGACGATATGTCTCTTCTTCCGTTGGACTGCAAGGTCATCCCAGTCTCAGATGGTGGCGGAGGCTGTAGGATAGCCATGTCCGACTCCTCCGACACCATGGTCAACTCGGAAGTGAAATGGTACGAGTCCTCCACATGGATGTGCCCTTCGTCACAGAAAAACGGCCTCGAAGGCATCTGCAGGCCATCGGCGCCAGCTTCGAGCATGTCCATGACCTCACTCATCGTTGGCCGGTCGCGAGACCTCATCTGAATACACCATAACCCAACAACGCACAGCTTCTTCTCCAGCTCGTGCATGTCGGCAATAACAGGAGATATCTCACCTGCTTCTCCTTGCACAGTCAGCTGGTCGTACACCCATGATGGATAGTACCCCTGGCTTGATGTCGCTGCGTTTGGGTCTGCGTTCCTTCTTCCACCAGCCATCTCCAGCAGCAGCATCCCAAAGCTGTACACGTCGGACTTGCTCGATATGACACCAAAGCTCCGGGATATCATCTCAGGAGCTATGTAGCCGACAGTTCCCCGCATAGCGCTCAGTGGGACGAAGCTGTCACCCCTCGGGTACAGTTTGGCGAGTCCGAAATCGGCGACCTTCGGGACGAAATTGCTGTCAAGGAGGATGTTGTGTGGCTTGATGTCAAAGTGTAGAATCTGCATGTCGCATCCCTGATGCAAGTAGTTGATCCCCCTGGCAATGCCCAAAGCTATCTCATTGAGCTTGTCCCAAGAGAAACTCTTCTCAGCCGAGAAGATGTACTTGTCCAGAGAACCGTGGGGCATGTACTCGTAGACTAGGGCCCTTCTCAATTCCTCTGAGCAGAACCCCACTAGACGCACGACATTGACGTGGTGGATCCTGCCGAGGGTAGAGACCTCGCTGATGAAATCTTCTCCATTGCAGATGGAGTTTCCCTCAAGCATCTTCACGGCGACATGGGCACCGCCTGGGAGTAGCACACCCTTGTACACAGAGCCGTAGCCCCCTTGCCCCAATTTATCTCTGAAATGGCTCGTCAGGGCAACTATGTCTGTGTAGGCGTACCTTGTTGGGCCAATCATTTGTTGAATCCTGAGAAACTTCTCAACTGCATCAATTGTAATCCTTGTTTTCCAGTACTTGTAGGCTAGGAATATCCATACAGCCAGGGGTGCCAACAAAAACCTGCATAGTTCTGCCCAACAAGTTGACAAACACGGATGTAAGTTAGATGAACACGTAGGTGTACGCATCCGTTTATGTCAAAGGTTGTGACATGATGATTAGAAGCATGTAAAAAATATGAAAGGTAAAAGCATAACTACTCACGTACCAAAAAGGAACTTTGGGACAGCAATAAGTTGTGCCCCAACTGGCGATGGTATGTGGTAGGAAATGTACAATCCATCAACGCATCGATAGAAGTATATGTCACTCCAAAATAATGCATGAGTCCGATTCACGAAGCTTGCATCAGATATTTGCTCCTTGAAGTAGCTGCAAACCATACCATTTTAAAGAAATGTTAGAAGGGAACACAATTCCTAGATAGGATAAATCCCACTTGCACTACTAATTTGATCCCATTTGCGCAAAACACCAGGGTTTGGCTTTCCCTGAACCATGTCACTGCACAATTCGACTATGCATTGCATTTTCATTAGTTTCTAGAGAGAACCTAGACGCAGATGCCACAAGTGGGTGTGGCCTATCATGTGTGCCGGGGCACAGGTCTGATCAGGCCACAAAAAATTTGAGCAAAGTCCAATATAATTTAGAATAGCATGCTATTGTGCAAAGAAAATAAAATCCCAGTGTTTTGCGCAAATGGGGACACATTAGGTTGTGGAAAATAGATTGTGCTCTTTCGGATAATTATAACAGAAACAAAATACTGGTATGACGAGCTATGTGGTGTAACCACCAGTGAAGGTTTACTTGTTGAGATCAGGTCGGCATAACAGCCCCAAGTTAATTTTTCAAAAAAGTAGAGAGGAGAGAAACTAAATTAAGAAGGAAATGGTACCACGGCATGATCACCTGATTGAATTGTTGAGGCATATATGCATGGCCTTAAAGAGAGAAGGTCCCCTGTGATCCTCAGGAAATTGGACAGTAAACCCCTTGGCTATGAGTTGTGTGATATCTGCATAACTTGCAGCATGTAGCCAATCAGAGGGATACTCCTTACCAAATGGAATCATGGCCAAGTATCCACAGTATGGTTCAAGATCGTCAACACTACATTCATAAGACGACACCCATACATAAACATGCGAATTGTGAGCACTCAGGCAATCAACGGGCTTGTATGCACTATTATTCGTTACTGCTCGTGAGCAATTAGCAAAGCACGCTTTGTAGTAGCTTCTAATCTCCAAATCCCAAAAGCCATGTGAATCAAGTATGCCTTCTGCATAAGGAAGGTGATTCCACAATGGAAGAGGGCAGCTGCTATTGGTGTTGAAGTTGGTGTCCATGACCAAGAAGTAGGAACCGGTGTAGTTGATCGCAGTCACATAGTATATTCCTGTGTTGATGTGAATTGTAGCCTTACTACTGGTACAACCCAGCTCGTATGCTCCAACGCCGCACTCAAGAGGATCCCCTCGCCGACGGAAAGGATATGATATGTCTTGGAGATGTCCACATGAGAAAGATGAGCACCCATCATCCCCTCCCTGGACATGATCTGCTGCAAAAACTGCAATGAGGGAGAAGACAGTTAAGGTTTGTAGGGTAGCAGACCAATGAAATGCGCCGGGGTTCCCCATAACTGCTGGACAGATGCACTAGGGAGTTGATATCCTAGCTAGTCTGTTAAGAGTACTAAAGGTTGGCAAGGTTTTGGCATTGACTAGTTGATCATATCCACCTGCATGTACCAAGTAATAGTGCGATTGGATACTAATTATAGACTTTAATTTGTGTACGTGATGCACAAAATAGGAAAAATATTTTCTCGAACTATGTGGCTAGGAACAAAAGACGACTAAAGCTTGGAGTCTTCTGTCCCATGACATGGTAATTCACTTTTTTCCACAGATGACAACGACAGTATCTAAAATTTCTACACTGAAAGCTACCAACAAAATGTGCATTTAATGCTCATGTAGCAGGGGACTGGACTGAACCAAGTCTACAATCACACTCAAACCACTAGAACACGGCATGTTGACTACCGTATTTCCACTGTAGTATTTGAACAGCACACTAGAATTTCCACACCGAAAGCTGCCAATAGACTGCAGGTGACTGGACTGAACCAAGTCTGCAATCACACTCAAACCACTAGAACATGGCATGTATTAGTATGCAAGCCGTACGTCTCAGGGATAACTATCAGTAGAGCATGACTCTCTGACTGCTTACCTATAGACGACAAGGAATAAGAGCTGCCCTTTTTTCTTGTTTTTTCGCACTAGCCAGATTGTCTTCTTTCTAGTGCAATCCATCTTGGTTAATGTGGCATCCCGCAAAACCACTACTAGAAAATCGCGTTGAATTTGTGCATTGCATCGTCAACATCATGTTTGTCTAAAACTATTTCAAAACCTGTTCTGTTTTCTAAACGCTGTTCTTGACACTGCTCCGAGATCGAGCGCTAACCACAGCGTGAGATATGGGCCCCCATTGATTATTACCCGATTTCAAAGTATTGTCTGGGGCCACAACTAGTTTGAGGTGTTTTTACTTTCCTGTACTTATGCCATGCTACTTATGTATTTACGTTTGTCGAGGAGCACATCTTTGTTAGGAATTGTGACCCGTTACGTGGTATCGACAGTCCCGCTTGGGGACCTGCCGTTGCCATCACGCCCCACAAACCCTAAGTCCGTCTCGAGACCGGCCGACTTCGTGGTGTACTTTAGCGGGTGCCCCGCTTTGCTTTGGGTGCAGGGAACGCCGTGACTTAGGCCCGCCGACATACCGATGGGCGTATGTTAACCGATCCGCAAAAGGGTCAAGTGCTGTGGATACTTTGGTGCACCCCTGCAGGGTTAAATCTTTTCGAGAAGCCGTGTCCGCGGTTATGGACGACTTGGAGCACAATGCTTGATCATAGACAACTATAACTAAAGTTTAATGTTATAAATTGACTTGTATTCGATTTGACTAGTAATCAGCTTCACTACAAAGGAATGGCTAAGTAAAAGTACCAACAAGCTGGGTCTTGGGTTTATCTCATGCTAATTGTATCCGACTAGTAAGTGCTAATCGTCACGGAATGGTCAACTAAAAGTGCCCATCGCTTATCTTTTATCGGATGATTATCTAAACCTGACTAGTAAAGTGCCGCAACTATAACTGAATAAGTAAAACTGCCAACTGTGTGAGTTCCTCGGTTGACTTCCTCGTTTGGTCTCGAGGGGGAAACACCAGGATGGGTTTGTTTGGTGATAGCTTCAGGTTGGATCCAGTTAGGTCATTCTTATCCCTCTCTGATATCCGCCAGTTGTATCGAGTCTCTATAGGTTGTTTAGTGCATCTTTGCCGCCGCCATCCACCATACCTATGTAGGCGAGGACCGCGAATTCTAGTCTCGCCGTGTCTTGGGCTCGATCGACGCTCCTCTTTTCCTTTGCCCTTTGCCGGCACCCCTTTGTTTAAGCAGGTTTTGAGATCGACGCCGTTAGCAGGGTTACCCTTCCGGCTTGGCCTGGGCCGGGTTATGGACGCCATTGGTTATTCTTCAGGGCTCTTAGCCCCATTTGCATCTTGTCCGTAGCTGGACGCTCTATCGTTCTCAAGGTGATTTGGATCTTTGTACCGTATATTTGTATTCTTGACTCTTTGAGTCGCTGTTGTATATATATCTGCTGGGTCCCATCGAGGGCTGTTGTGTAATGTTATTACTTTGTTCTCCACCCGCACGAAAGTGCCTGGTGGGCACCTTCGAATCGTTTCTATGCGGGTTTGGCGGGTTTTGCTAAAACTTGCATAGGGCCGATTCTGAGGGTGTTACAGTTAACAAAGATGAGTAAATTATTTGTCATAGCCATCCTGCTGCTTCCTCTTATCAGCCATGGAAGGGACTTGTCCACGATATGGGTATGGGATGATAAAGATTTCTTCAAATACTGCCCACCATTACAGTGCAGCCCACATGGCCCAGAGATAAGGTATCCTTTCTGCCTTGATTCAAGCAATACATCATCATGTGGATGTGGCAACAGATCAGTCATGAAGTTGGTCTGTTCTGGTCAAGACACCATCCTAGTTCACCCAGTTCTTGGCCCATACAATGTCATCGCCATGGATTACAGATATTCTTCCATGAAGCTCACTCCCTTTGTAGAACCCTGTATGGTGCTCGAGAAGAAGTTAATCATCTCCAGAAGCTCATCATCTTGAAGTTGATGATAACGACAACCCGACTTTTTTTTTACATCTGCAACCCTAGTATACTGTTCAAGAGAGTTCACACCTGGTGCAGCTGATGATCGAATTGCAGGCCCAGTCTCCTGCCTTAGCAACGCAACCCACTTCTTGTACTTTGTGGATAGTTATTCGATATGTCTCTTCTTCCGTTGGACTGCAAGGTCATCCCAGTCTCAGATGGTGGCGGAGGCCGCAGGATAGCCATGTATATTTTTAATGATCCAATGCAAGACCTGCAACGAGCCTTTCAAAAAGATACAGAAAGTATCCTCGGTTTTGCTGAGAAGACGGTGTATTGGTATGGTTACATTTGTAGCCAATGTGAACTCAGTGGGGACGCTGCATTCAGCTCACAAAGGCTAGAGCAGTTCTGCATGCCTCACAGTATGATGAATTCAAATTGTCCAGAACCATATATGATCGTGCCATCTTGTATTATTTTTAATAAAGTAGCAAAACTCTATTAAGATTTTACTTGGCAGTTTAATAATTAACCGACAATTCCATGTGTTTGAATCTCCACAGGACTTTCCTTAACTATATTTCTTTCAAACAGCACCACAAATAATTTCAGTGGCCACTTGAGCAATCACATTGAATTAAGCACCCAAACTCTCATAAAAACTGAGAAATTATTAAGTGGAAATAAAATGTTTTGTTCATCTACCAAACACTGGCTTTATAATATTCAAAACTCTTTAGTTGGTATTTGCTGTACAATTTTCTATACAATATTCAACTAATATTTTTTGAGATATCAGTCGATTTGTTTGCCTGAATTTAGCATCACTATCTTGTATCTTTTCCTGTAGTCTAATACTTCGGTAGAGATGTACAGGGACCACTTAGGTACAAAAGCACTGGTAAAGCTCAAGACTTCAGAATAACAAAAGAAAACAAAAATAGGTGTATAAATGAGTTTTTGTAAACATAATAAACCTTGGTGCAGTATGTTATTACCCATTGCCACATTAACCCACCTGGTAAACCCTAGTATGCCGTTTGCCCTATGTACGAAGCCTTCCATTCAGATTACACCAACCAAGAACAAACACTTGCCAGAGTTTTCCAAGGGGCACATGACATAGCATGGCCGAAAGCGAGAAAACAAATAAAAGTCCATCAAAAGCATAATTTTCAACCAGTAACACATACTTTTTAAGTATGTTTGCTGTATAATCTCTCGTAAAGGAAAGTTCTCTACTAAGAAATCTGACATTCAGGTCACCGATCATGCCAAGGACCAACCTCGCCAAGTTTTTAGGAAGCGCATTACAGCCAGGCCAAAGGAAAGAAACTTCCAACGCACCACTTCCTCTGCAACATAACACAATCCCAGAGAAAAATAGATCAAACAGAAAACACACACATAGAACAGTTGGTTATTGGCTGCATTCTATTCTATTCTGTATTGGGATCTTAATTAATCTCCTTGTCTAAGTCTAATGTAAAGCTTGGAAGTACCACATTATATTTTATGATCTCCTTGTTTTAATATGAAGGCCATCAGTTCTCCAATTATATATGTTCTAGAAAAATAAAATATGCTTGGTCAATGTGACAAGATATTTTGTGTCTCTTCAATAAGTCCTTAAATATTATTGCATGTTATTTCCAAATATTTAATACTCTCATGTTCCCGTTAGGGCAATGTATGACTGCAATGGTAGACAAAACTGATAACAATTTGTCGGTTCGACAATTTTTTTTCAACATGTATAATTCGTTTTATTTTATTATAAACCATCAACGGAGTCTCATTGTCATTTTTGGTATTCGCAGGTTCACGTACCAAAGTAATCGCAGGTACACTCTAACTTCAGATAAAGTTTTTTTTAAATCTATTATACCAATTCTTATCGCTGGTTACTCTGAATCTTGATATCCACTTATCCTTAGAATAATATTACTAACAACCTATTTTTTGTTTAGTTTCAGCTACATCATCGGTGGCCGCGTTTGTTGTTCTTTTGTTAACGGTGGCCACTGCGCTTTATCTTTCACTCAGGACAAGATATAATGAGGAGATACATTTGAAGGTTGAAATGTTTCTCAAGACATATGGCACATCGAAACCCACGAGGTACACATTCTCTGAAGTTAAGAAGATAGCAAGACGGTTTAAGGAAAAAGTAGGGCAGGGAGGGTTTGGAAGTGTATATAAAGGTGAGCTACCAAATAGAGTGCCTGTGGCTGTCAAGATGCTAGAGAACGCTACAGGAGAGGGAGAAGTATTCATCAATGAAGTTGCCACCATTGGGCTAATCCACCATGCCAATATTGTCCGCCTCCTAGGGTTTTGTTCTGAAGGAATGAGAAGGGCTCTTATTTATGAATTCATGCCTAACGAGTCGCTAGAGAAATACATATTCTCTCAAGACCCTAATATTTTTCAGAATATTCTAGTACCGGATAAACTGCTAGATATTGCTCTAGGCATTGCTCAAGGAGTGGAGTACTTACATCAAGGGTGCAATCAGCGCATCCTCCACTTTGACATCAAGCCTCACAATATCTTGCTGGACTACAACTTTAACCCAAAGATTTCAGACTTTGGGCTTGCAAAGTTGTGTGCAAGGGACCAAAGCATCGTCACCTTAACTGCAGCAAGAGGCACAATGGGCTACATTGCACCAGAGCTATATTCTAGGAACTTTGGGGGGATATCCTACAAGTCAGACGTGTATAGTTTTGGCATGCTGGTGTTAGAAATGGTCAGCGGAAGGAGGAATTCAGATCCAAGTACTGAGAGCCAAAATGATGTATACCTACCAGAGTGGATCTACGAGAAAGTAATCGATGGGCAAGAGTTAGCTCTTACTTTAGAAACGACTGAAGAGGGGAAGGAAAAGGTGAGGCAGCTGGCTATCGTGGCGCTATGGTGCATCCAGTGGAACCCGAGAAACCGGCCGTCAATGACAAAAGTCGTTAACATGCTAACAGGGAGGTTACAGAATCTGCAGATGCCACCAAAGCCTTTCGTCACATATGAAAATCAGCCCATGCCTTAAACTGAAACATGGAGCACACAGTACCATGGTTCAGTCGGCATTCAAGGGTTGAATTTGTTTACAAGCGTGTTACAAATTTATGCATAGCAGGCTATCTATTTCGGTATTACCAGCCCATTACTTCTGGAGATGTACGAATAATCATTAGTCGCCACCATGTAATAATATTATGCACTAGTTATTTGCAAGGTACATGATTCGCAATTGGACTTGACTTGTATCTGAACAGATCCTTCCACGTTTATCTCCAAAATTGGTGAATATATTCATGTGCAATACAGTAATCTGATGATTACCTTATTCAGCAGTTTGTCTCCACTCGGCATAATTTCTGAAGACACGTTGATGCTGCTTCCGTTTGTGTCTACCCCAATCTTTCATAAGCAACGACCTGACAAGGCCCCATTTTTTCGATCAGGAAGTACTGGAAGGTAATGCTGGTCTATCTATTTTCCTTCTTCAGCCATTACACTTAATCCCTTCTTCCCAATTAGTACTAATATCTCCTGGCAGCAATGGGCCTGACAGAGCTTTTTTGTTTTCGGCACAAAACGATGTCCATTGTCCATGGACCTATCTGCAACACATCAAACAGTCACATCAAATTCTATCTCTATTTATCTTAACTGAACATGTAGATGGGTAGATGACCTAACCATAGCACACACCGGTTGTAAAAAGAAAAAGAAATGGCAGCGGCCGATAAACAACTCGTGAAGCCCGGTGACCTAAGAAAAACAAAACCAGAAACTCTGAGATAAACCAGTACCTCTTATTCTCCACGGAATCGAAGCGCGGCGGCGGCTGCGGCTGCCTCCTGGTGCGGCTGGGGGGTGGGGGGGGTGGGGCGGGGGACGTCGGAATGCTGGCCGCCGTCGAGTTGGTCACCGAAGTGGAGAGGCTACGGCGGGAGATCTGCTTGTGGCGGCCGGTGTCGTCGGCGGCGGCCGCCGGGTGAGCAGAGTTTTGTTTTTGTTTTTGTTTTTCTTGAAGAACGAGCGAGGCTTTGCGAGCGGCCCAAAGGTGGCGTCGTCTCTTCGTGCAAGGCTGCTGGTACTAAGGCCTGTTAGGAAAAGCCCAGAGTATTTCCCGGCCCAAGGAAAAAAAATCCCATCCGCCCTCAGACTCGCTCAAATCTCATCTTCTTCTTCTTTGCCAAAGGCAATCATAATTAAGATTGTTTGAATGGAGAGATACAAATTTTTAATTTCTTAATTCAGAAATGTCCTTAACCCAGGCGATCGCTTGTGCAGAATGTTCGATGGCAATGCACCCCAAAATAGGTGGGCCCTTATGATTTCTGCTTATCCCTAAATAATAGGATAGTACAATGGCCTAATACATACCGAAAAGTAGCAGTACATTACAAGGATGACCGACTTGTTAAGTCGCAAGCAATTTCTCCGTGTTGGATTTTTTTTCCTTTTGGTTGCAGATTTGTTCGTCGGTCACGGGCACGTGTGCCGTTTGCACGATGAAATAAAAAAAACAAGTATAAAAACCCCAAGAAAAGTATATATCACGATGACCCAGGTCAATTCTGACGTCGACACGTACGTCAACAGGGTATAAATTCTGTGGATAGCATAAATAGGAGCAGCAAATCGATTGTTTGGCCATCAAATCGATTGTTGCCTTATTTGAAATACTCACGGACTGTATTCGCTATTTGCGCTTCTGTTACTTTTCTTTGGGATTTCAAAAGTGGGTCATGGTTCCAGGAGCAAGAATGTGGTTAGGTGACGCCTCAAAATCATACATTTCATAAAATCCGTTTCTAAAGCTTATCTTCATACGGCGGTACACCCACATCGTGTTTCAGACCTGCCGTAGCTGAATGTGTCATCTCTTTTATCATCCCCACGATAGCCTATAAGATATAATAATTTTCTTAGTGCATCAAAATATATTGTCCGACAGATTCAACATTAGCAAAATTTAGTTAGAATGCCTATGCTCTATTTGCTAAATTAATTATCATTTGATCTTGTGCGTGGAGATGTTCCTAGAAATATTGCAACGTGTTCCTGCAAATTTAGGCTGACGATGGCATGCCTAATGAAAGGAGCAAAGGAGAGAATGGCAGGGTTGAAAGAACTCTCACAATCAGTTCAAAAGTAAGAAATTGGAAATTTCGCATATAATTCGCTATGAAGAGTAGGGTCAGATCTCTTACTGTCCGTGCATGAGATTCATCTTCTTCATGCCCATGAATAGTTGAAGAATCCATCGGCAACCACAGCTGATTGCTGCACTATTCAACTGGAGCCTGTGTATGAAGTTACTGTTCTTACGTTATTCAATTGGAAATTGCCTGTGTAGATTTCTGCGCCTTAACCTCTGGAATCTATTTGCATTAGCGGGGAATTAGTTTTGGCGCGCAGCTGTATAGTCTGGCGATGTGTTCCCGCGCGTTGTGATTTAGTATCTCCGTTTTGTGTTTACTTTTAATAATAGTACGTGTATTACGAACGGTAATCAGGGAGAAGGATAAAGGCATACTACTTTTTTTTTCCAAAACAACCCGAGCTGGTTCGGGAGGGAGGGAGGGCCGTTCGATTAATTTTAGGCATCGGTCGCAGGGATGATCGCATGGCGAGGCAACAGGCAAGCCGCGTCCGTACATTGCAAGGACGACCGACTTGCTCTTGAATGGTCTGATATGCCAATCATGGTGGAATCAGATTGTGCATACTTAGTGGAGGAGGCCTCTACTCGGACTCAAGATAGGTCATCTTTGATCCATATAATTTCAGAGATTAAGGCGTTAATGAGTGATAATAGAGTTGTGTCTTTTGTAAAAGTGGATAGATCGCAGAATAGGGCAAGTCACTGTCTCGCAAACTTTGCGAGGACAGATGCACGAACTGTCGTATGGTTAGGGTCAGGACCTGATTGTGTTACTCAGGCACTTGACCTTACCTCCTTGTAATCCCTATTGTGTAATATAATCCCCTTTTACTCGCAAAAAAAAAGTCGCATGCAATTTCTCCGTGTTGGATATTTTTTCTTTTGGTTGCAGATTTGTCGTTGGTCCTGGGCACGATGCTGACGTGGACGTGTCAACAGGGTATAAATTCTATGGATAGCATAAATAGGAGCAGCAATTCCTGCTGGGGATCTCAACTCCAGGTGACAAGCCAATAATACATAGCCAGCCTCCTAGTACTACTCGACTTGGAAGTCATGTATGGTCGTGTGGGATCGCCTTGCTCGAATTTGCACATTTTATAGCCCACATACGGCTATGGGATCACCGAATTACTTTCAGCTTGTACAGGAAAGGATAAGAGGAAAGAGAATACACGGGGGCATTAGAGCATCTCTCATAGATACCACATATCGGTTGGTCCGTAAATTTTGGGATGATATGTGGTATCGAGTCCGAGAAATGGTCTTTCCAGTAACGTAACGGGCTAAGCCCCAAATTTTTGCGGTCCATCGCGCATATATTCGGGATGTGAGGGCTCAGGTGCGGTAAACCGCGTCCCATTCTCCCCCCCACGCACGAAACCCTCCGTCTGTTCGATTCCGCCACATTCATCCTGCGTCAAATCGCCACCGTCCACCACTTCCCAGCCACCCTCCTAATCGTGGCTAGCCAATCGCATCGAATATGGCCAAACGAGGCGGTGGTTCGGGCACCGCGCCAGTTCGAGTAGGCGGGTCCCAGCAGCGCCGTGGCATCCGCTCGTGCATCCACTTGACCTCCCCGAGGTGGACCAGGTTCGGGTTTGCATCCACTCAATGAGTCTAACCAAAGAACTTAATTGGTCAATTCGCTCAATGAGTCTAACCAAAGAACTTACTTGGTCACCCGTTAGCATATTCTTCCCGTTGAACTGCACCTCGGCCGTTAGCATACTCTTCCGTAAAACTTGAGGTGTGCTTCAGTGCACATCCTCGTTGGAACTGCTAGGGCATTTTAGTGCACGCGTGTTTTATTGGCCGTTTTTTATGGCCAATGCGGAAACCATATCTAAGCATAGTATAGTCTCGTATCTAATAAAGGGATAGACGACGTCGTACGACACGACCCCACGTGGGGCCCACTTCGACTTAATCATCGCGATTAGCTCCCACTTTCATGCATGCACCATTGTTGGGCGTAACTAAAGCTTTTCTTCTCTCCGCCTGGTAAAACTCGGTTGCTCGTGCCGTGGATCTGATTCCCTCGGCGTTGCCGATCTACCCCGCGTGCGCCGCCACAGATCCTCATGTCCGCCTCTGCAGATCCTCGTGTCCGCCGCCATAGATCCTGGAAAGTAGAAGGCACGCCAGCGGCTCGGCGTCTTCGTCACTAGTGTTTTAATCCAAATCATCGGCTTCATCTTCCGATCTTATAAGTTCTCATGCTTCGTCTCTAGTAATTTTAGACACACGTAACATTGGTGATTCTAATAATGTGGCGTAATCACTCATAGGAGATGTAGGACTCTAGATCTAGTATGAAAGATGATCAAACCAGGTATGTCCGTGATAATTCCATTTCTGCCAATCGTATCCAAAAGACGGTTGGAGGCGAAGAAGAGTTTGATGTATGGACACATTAGCTTCTTCTTTCATATTTAAATGTTATATTAAATAATATATGACATCTCATGGCTTGATTTATTTAGATTGTCTATGACGACGATTTTCACAATGGCCTTAACAACCATGAAGAAACATACATGTTTGTTGATAGTGAGATGGGTACAAAATGAATCTCGTGAAGTATGAATATTTAGGTGAATCAGACTTGGAGATGGGTAATTATGATGATTGTAAAGATGCACCAAATTTTGATATGTTCGTTGACACGAGTGAGGTATTAT
Source organism: Avena longiglumis (assembly GCA_030063025.1). Taxonomy (NCBI): domain Eukaryota; kingdom Viridiplantae; phylum Streptophyta; class Magnoliopsida; order Poales; family Poaceae; genus Avena; species Avena longiglumis. The sequence goes on from CP125974.1 coordinate 77,874,168, forward strand.
TTATATGTTGTTTTTTAGCAATCAATGAACCGACATGCATACTACTATAATTCTAATGACTAGGTTTTGAATTTGTAGAAGTCACCATGTAATCAGACTGAGAGTCATCGCTGTCGGACTCATGGAAGGTCTTGACGTCGGTAGGCGAGTAGATCTTCTCCTCTCCTTCCTCTCCTGATGCATCCTATTCTTCAAGTTCTTCTTCTTCCACCTGATCTGCGCCTCCGTCTCAAACTTCCGCTTCATTGGATGCACACCGGAGTAGACCGGCCCACCCAGCCGGAACTCTGAAAAAAATGGTTGCTAAATGTTGTTCACATTGTTTAAAAGACGACTAAAGCTTGGAGTCTTTTGTCCCATGACATGGTAATTCACTTTTTTCCACAGATGACAAGGACAGTATCTAAAATTTCTACACCGAAAGCTACCAACAAAACGTGCATTTAATGCTCATGTAGCAGGGGAGTGGACTGAACCAAGTCTACAATCACACTCAAACCACTAGAACACGGCATGTTGACTACCGTATTTCCACTGTAGTATTTGAACAGCACACAAGAATTTCCACACCGAAAGCTGCCAATAAACTGCAGGTGACTGGACTGAACCAAGTCTGCAATCACACTCAAACCACTAGGACATGGCATGTATTAGTATGCGAGCTGCACACCTCAGGGATAACTATCAGTAGAGTATGACTCTGACTGCTTACCTATAGACGGGAAGGAATAAGCGCTGCCGTTTTTCTTTCTTTTTTTACACTAGCCGCGTCTTCTTCTTTCTATTGCTATCCATCTTGGTTACACTACAACACAAAGATGAGTAAATTATTTGTCATAGCCATCCTGCTGCTTCCTCTTATCAGCCATGGAAGGGACTTGTCCACGATATGGGTATGGGATGATAAAGATTTCTTCAAATACTGCCCACCGTCACAGTGCAGCCAACATGGCCCAGAGATCAGGTATCCTTTCTGCCTTGATTCAAGCAATACATCATCATGTGGATGTGGCAGCAGATCAGTCAGGAAGTTGGTCTGTTCTGGTCAAGACACCATCCTAGTTCACCCAGTTCTTGGCCCATACAATGTCAGCGCCATAGATTACAGACATTCTTCCATGAAGCTCACTCCCTTTGTACAACCCTGTATGGTGCTCCAGAAGAAGCTAATCATCTCCAGAAGCTCATCATCTTCACAAGTTGATGATATCAACGACGCGGCTATTTTCTTTTCATCAGCAACCCTAGTATGTTGTTCAAGAGAGTTCACACCTGGTGTTACCGATAGAATTGCAGGCCCAGTCTCCTGCCTTAGCAACGCAACCCACTTCTTGTACTTTGTGCTTAGTTATGAAGATATGTCTCTTCTTCCGTTGGACTGCAAGGTCGTCCCAGTCTCAGATAGCTTAGTCAGCCAGATACCCATGTATATGATTGACGGCCCGGAGTACCTGATTCCACAGTCCTTCAAGGAAAGCGCAGAAAGTATCCTGAGCGGTGCTGAGAGGAAAGTGTATTGGTATGGTTATACTTGTAGACAATGTGAACTCAGTGGGGGACGCTGCGCATTCAGCTCACAAAGGCTAGAGACATTCTGCATGCCTCACGGTATGATGAATTCAAATTGTCTAGAACCATATATGATCGTGCCATCTTGTTTTATTTTTAATAAAGTACTCAATCCGATCCATAATAGTGTCGCTCGGTTAGTACAAAATTAGCAACACTTATTATGGATCGGAGGGAGTATTAAACTCTATTAAGATTTTACTTTACAATTTCATAATTCGCTCTACAATTCCATGTGTTTGAATCTCCACGAGATGTTCCCTTAACTAATTTTCTTTCAAATAGCACCACAAATCATTTCAGTGGCCTCTTAAGCAATCACGTTGAACTAAGCACCTGAACTCTCATAAAAACTGATAAATTATTAAGTGGAAAAAAGTTTTGCTCATCTATCAAACACTGGCCTTATAATATTCGAAACTCTTTAGTTAGTATTTACTCTATATTTTGCTATAGAACACTCAACTAATCCCCTGGAGATATCAGTCGATTTTTTTTTGCCTGGGAATTTAGCATCACCATCTTGTATCACTCCCTGTAGTTTAATACTTTGGTAGAGATTTACAAGTACCACTTCAACTACAAAAACACTGCTACATCATAAGACTTCTAAATAACAAAATAAAACAGAAACATGTGTATAAATGAGTTTCTATAAACATAGTAAACCTTGGTGCAGTAGGTAATTACCCATGGCCACATTAACCCACCTGATAACCCTAGTAAGCCAAGTGCCCTATCTACGAAGCCTTCCATTCATATCACACCGACCAAGAACAAACCCTTGCCGAGTTTTTGATGGGGCACATTACACAGCCAGGCCGAAAGCGAGAAACAAATAAAAGACCATCAAAAGCATACTTTTCAACCAGTAGAACATCCTTTGCAACATAACCCAATACCAGAAAAAAACACCAGACAACAAGAACACGCAAGAACAGTTGGTTGGTTGCAGCACTAGATCATGTAGGTGTCGCGCCCGTCCAATTCTTCAATGAAATGGTAGGAATATGTATAAACATTTGGACGCATGAAACACGAAAGATAAGATATTATATGCAGTACAAATATAGACCAAGGGGAATTCAAATGGACGACACCAATGGAAATTCAAATGGATGATTGGATATTGGTTCCAACATATATGTTGTCCAAAAAAATTGTACCATTCAAATGGGCCAAATGGATGATATTTGACCCTACTGGACGGTCTTTCCTATGTCGTTCTGACCCAGATGGGATTTAGCATGCATTTAGGCTCAATCAAAAAAGAAAGAAACTTTTAACTGGCACCACATCCTCTGCAACATAACATAATCCCAGAGAAAAAAAGAACAAACAGAAAAACACACACACTGCATTCTATTATTCTGTAGTGGGATCTTGACTAATCTCCTTGTCTAAGTCCAGTGTACATCTTGGAAGTACCACAGTATGTTTTTATGATCTTCTCTTTTTAATATGAACGCACGCGGTTCTCCTGCATGTTCTAGAAAAATGAAATACGGTTGGTCAGTCATGACAAGTTTTTTTTTGTCTCTTCCAAAAAGGCCATATATATTATTGCATTTTTTTCAAATATTTATTACAGTCGGTATTTCAGTTAGGGCAATGTATGACTGCAATGGTAGACAAAACTGATAACAATTTGTCGGTTCGACAATTTTTTTTCAACACATATAATTCGTTTTATTTTATTATAAACCATACCGGAGTCTCATTGTCATTTTTGGTATTCGCAGGTTCACGTACCAAAGTAATCGCAGGTACACTCTAACTTCAACCGTTTTAACTTCAGATGAAGTTTTTTTTTAAATCTATTATACCAATTCTTATCGCTGGTTACTCTGAATCTTGATATCCACTTATCCTCAGAATAATATTACTAACAACCTATTTTTGGTATAGTTTCAGCTACATCATCGGTGGCCGCATTTGTTGTTCTTTTGTTGACGGTGGCCACTGCGCTTTATCTTTCACTCAGGACAAGATATAATGAGGAGATACATTTGAAGGTCGAAATGTTTCTCAAGACATATGGCACATCGAAACCCACGAGGTACACATTCTCTGAAGTTAAGAAGATAGCAAGACGGTTTAAGGAAAAAGTAGGGCAGGGAGGGTTTGGAAGTGTATATAAAGGTGAGCTACCAAATAGAGTGCCTGTGGCAGTCAAGATGCTCGAGAACTCTACAGGAGAGGGGGAAGTATTTATCAATGAAGTTGCCACCATTGGACTAATCCACCATGCTAATATTGTCCGCCTCCTAGGGTTTTGTTCCGAAGGAATGAGAAGGGCTCTTATTTATGAATTCATGCCTAACGAGTCGCTAGAGAAATACATATTCTCTCAAGACCCTAATATTTTTCAGAATATTCTAGTACCGGATAAACTGCTAGATATTGCTCTAGGCATTGCTCGAGGAATGGAGTACTTACATCAAGGGTGCAACCAGCGCATCCTTCACTTTGACATCAAGCCTCACAATATCTTGCTGGACTACAACTTTAACCCAAAGATTTCAGACTTTGGGCTTGCAAAGTTGTGTGCAAGGGACCAAAGCATCGTCACCTTAACTGCAGCAAGAGGCACAATGGGCTACATTGCACCAGAACTATATTCGCGGAACTTTGGGGGGATATCCTACAAGTCAGACGTGTATAGTTTTGGCATGCTGGTGTTAGAAATGGTCAGCGGGAGGAGGAATTCAGACCCAAGTACCGAGAGCCAGAATGATGTATACCTACCAGAGTGGATCTACGAGAAAGTAATCAATGGGCAAGAGTTGGCTCTTACTTTAGAAACGACTGAAGAAGAGAAAGAAAAGGTGAGGCAGCTGGCTGTCGTGGCGCTATGGTGCATCCAGTGGAACCCGAGAAACCGGCCGTCAATGACAAAAGTCGTTAACATGCTAACAGGGAGGTTGCAGAATCTGCAGATGCCACCAAAGCCTTTCGTCACATGAAAATTAGCCCATGCCTTAAACTGAAACATGGAGCACACAGTACCATGGTTCAGTCGGCATTCAAGGGTTGAATTTGTTTACAAGCGTGTTACAAATTTATGCATAGCAGGCTATCTATTTCGGTATTACCAGCCCATTACTTCTGGAGATGTACGAATAATCATTAGTCGTCACCATGTAATAATATTATGCACTAGTTATGTGCAAGGTACATGATTCGCAATTGGACTTGACCTGTATCTGAACAGATCCTTCCACGTTTATCTCCAAAAGTCGGTGAATAAATGTATGTGCAATACAGTAATCTGATGATTACCTTATTCAGCAGTTTGTCTCCACTCAGACATATTTCGTTGATGCTGCTTCCGTTAGTTTCCACCCCAATCTTCCAAGAGCAACGAGCTGACAAGGCCCCATTTTTTCGATCAGGAAGTACTGGAACAATTAGTACTAATATCTCCTGGCAGCAATGGGCCTGACAGAGCTTTTTTGTTTTCGGCACAAAACGATGTCCATTGTCCATGGACCTATCTGCAACACATCAAACAGTCACATCAAATTCTATCTCTATTTATCTTAACTGAACATGTAGATGGGTAGATGCCCTAACCATAGCACACACCGGTTGGAAAAATAAAAAGAAATGGCAGCGGCCCATAAACAACTCGTGAAGCCCGGTGACCTAAGAAAAACAAAACCAGAAACTGTGAGAGGGGGGGGGGTCGGAATGCTGGCCGCCGTTGAGTTGGTCACCGAAGTGGAGAGGCTACGGCGGGAGATCTGCTTCTGGCGGCCGGTGTCGTCGGCGGCAGCCGCCGGGCGAGAAGCGGTGCCGGTGCGGTTGCGGTGGATGAGGATCCATAGGCTTTGCGAGCGGCCCAAAGGTGGCGTCACTTCTTTTGATCCAGCGTGCAAGGCTGCTGCTGCTACTAAGGCCAGGAAAAGCCCATAGTATTTCCCAGCCCAAGCAAAAAAAAAACCATCCGCGCTCAAACTCGCTCAAAGTCTCATCTTCTTCTTCTCTTCGTCTGAAAAAAAAAACTTCTTCTTTGCCAAAGGCAATCATAATTAAGCTTGTTTAAACGGTAAGATACGAATGTTTAATCTCTTATTAATTCAGAAATGTCCTTAACCCAGGCGATCGCTTGTGCAGAATGTTCGATGGCACTGCACCCCAAACTAGGTGGGCCCTTATGTTTTTTGCTTATCCCTAAATAATAGGATAGCACAATGGCCAAATACTGACACACAAGCAGCAGTACATTACAAGGACGACCGACTTGTTAAGTCGCATGCAATATCTTCCAAGTGTTGGATTTTTTTTTTCTTTTGGTTGCAGAAGAATTGTTGTCGGTCCTAGGCACGTGCGTCCGTTCGTACGATGAAATAAAAACAAGTAAAAATCATAAGAAAAGTATATATATATAGCAACAGCCAAGGTCAATGCTGACATGGACACGTCAACAGGGTATAAAATCGTGTGGATAGCATAAGTAGGAGTAGCAACTCCGGCTGGGTATCTCAACTCCAGTCACAAGCCAATAACACACGGCCAGCCTCCGACTTTACTCGACTTGGAAATCATGTATGGTCAGAGAGACGCGCCCAATGGCTGCAAGGCAGTAAGCCTCCTGCTCCGCCTATCCACGCTGATCCTGGCCCTCGCGTCGGCGGTCATGATGGCCACGGTCGACGGCTGCAACACCATCGATGGTGCCACCTACGGCTACAGAGACTACGGCGCCTTCATCTACCTGGTATGGTCCAACATCGCCGCGGCCGTCCTCGAGGCCGCGGCGATCTACCTGCAGCTCAGCGGCGCCAACGATGACGATGATGACAGGAGCAACCAGATCCCGCGGGTCGTTCTGGTGGTCGTCGACGTGCTGGTGCAGGCGCTGCTATACTCGTCGACGGGCGCGGCGTTGGGTGCCAAGGTCAGCGTCGACTGCGTGCTGTTCGGCGAGGAGGTGGGACGGTCCAAGCTGCTGTCGCTAGGCGCGAGCGTCTCCATCGGCCTCGCTGCCGTGGTCAAGAAAGTGCCCCTGCCATTCTCCGTCTGGCCCAGCTCGTCGGACTGATGCAGATGCACGGGTAGTACCTATGGAAAAAAATAGCCACGGCATATTTGGAGAGTTCATACTATTTTTCACGATTTTGCTCGCTATGGCGTTATTTTATTTTCCAAATAGCTTGCTATATCGTGCTAAAACATCATAGCATTAACGCTATTTTAAATATAGCATGTTTTTTGTTTTTGTTGGTGGGTGTGGAGTAAAAGAGATATGATAAGGATGTGGAGTAATCAAACATATGATAAAAAAATTTGATTGTTAAACTTGAGTGATGTGTTAAGCCTTCAACTCTTGCCGTAGCATCTGACGTTGCGCCTAGCTTCAACCCTGCTAGTTCTCCTCCAAACTTGGATAGCGCTGAAATTATTTATGCATGTACACGTATTACTTTGGACAATTCATTAGATGGTGAAATCCTTAGTATACATAATATACCTGTAATATTTTTATTGTTTTAGAAGGTAACTTTCATAGCGTCAGAAGAAAAGTCATGCTAAATTAATGGAAACTGCTAGGCGTCCCCCGGACGATGGGAGAGCTCCCATCGTCCTGATTCCCGTGCTGACACGTGTCCATTTGCTGCAAAACATCCCGTGTTTGCTGTATATGTCCCCGCTTTTGCTTCCGAAGCAAAAAAAAACGGTTCGTTTTAGAAATAGAACGTCTCGCCGGAGACCTCACCGGAGACCTCGTCGGAGACCATGCAGCAAAAAAATTGTGCTAATGCAGCAAAACCGTCTTCGTCGGAGACATCGTCGGAAACAACTCGTTGATGACCCTCGCCGGAGACCATGCAGCAAAAAAAGTTTTCGGCGAAGTCGGTTTTGCTGCATTAGCACAATTTTTTGCTGCATGATCTTCAACGAGACATTCTATTTTTAAAATAAACCGTTTTTTTTTGCTTCAGAAGCAAAAGCGGGGACATATGTAGCAAAAGCGGGCCGTTTTGCAGCAAAAATGAAAATTAGGGCGATTTTGGGGGAAGGAGGACGATGGAACCCCCCATCGTCCGGGGGATCCATATCATTTTCCTAAATTAATTAGCGCGCTATTTTTTTTCCTTGTAGTACCATTCTAATGTTTCAAACCCTGAGCTTGCTGAAGCAATGCTCGCTCTATCCTAGGCGAAGGAGGAAGGGCTTGATGGATTTATGGTGGTGTCGGATTGCCTCATTATTGTGCAGCAAATTAAATCTGATAAAAGAGATAGATCCCCATGTGCTTCAGTGGTGCTTGATATCAAGAACTTAGTTAGTCAGTTTTCGAGCTGCTCTGTCCGTCACGTTAGTCGTTTGCAAAACTCGGTAGCGCACACATTAGCTCGGTCATGTGAGTTTGCTAGTTTGTCAGTGTGGCGTGTTGTGTCTCTGGATTTAATCCGGATTGACATCTGTAATGGCTCTATTTCTGGTTGATTAATAAAGCATACACATTCTCTAAAAAAACTCGCTCAAATCCCATCTTCTTCTTCTCTTCGTCTGAAAAAAAAACTTCTTCTTTGCCGAAGGCAATCGTAATCAAGCTTGTTTGAACGGTGAGATACAAATGTTTAATCTCTTAATTCAAGAATGTCCTTAACTCAGGTGATGCTTGTGCAGAATGTTCAATGGCATTGTCCCCCAAATTAGGTGGGCCCTTATATTTTTTTACTTAACCCTAAATCAAAGGACAGTACAATGGCCTAGTACATACGGACAAGCACCAGTACATTACAAGGACGACCCACTTGTTAAGTCGCATGCAATTTCTCCGTGTTGGATATTTTTTCTTTTGGTTGCAGATTTGTCATCGGTCTTAGGCACGCGCGTCAGTTTGTATGATGAAATAAATATAAACAAGTAAAAATCCGAAGAAAAGTATATGAAAGGACAAGGATGTCGCCTTGGGGGATGAATAGGCGATTTAATTTTTTTACGAGAGTGGCTCAACAAAGACGAAATTACACTAGAGGAAAAAGGGCTATCCGTTCGTGACCCCTCGGAGCATTAGTCCCGGTTGCACCACCAATCGGGACTAATGCTGGCACGCGTCCCGGTTGGAGCGGGCACGGGGCCAGGGGGCATGCGTCCCGGTTGGCGCCACCAACCGGGACTAAAGGTTTGGCCACAGCCACGTGGCGTGGCACGCACTTTTAGTCCCGGTTGCTGGCTCCAACCGGGACTAAAAACCCCTGCCCTCTATAAATGCAACGCCCCAGCCCCCTCTGCCTCCATTCTGTTTTTTCAAATGGTGTAAGGTGTGAGGGTGTGTGCTATTTTTTTCTCATGCATGCATTGAAGGTGTTTGTTGAAATGTTTAAGTGAAAAATCCCGTTGAATTTCTCATAGAACAAAATATAGAAGGTGTCCGAGACGCACTTGAGCTTTCTCCTCTTTATTTCCCTCGATCGAGGTTAGCAATCTTATCTTTTCTAGGTCATTGATACAATTCATGTGTCGGTGTGAATTGGTTATTTCACTATTTATGATGTCCTGTTTTTTGATAAACTTACTTATATGATGCAGATGAACGGTCGGGAATGGATGTACGGTGACCGTGGTAGCCGGTATATCAAAGGCGTGGATAAATTTATCGATGTGGCTACGGCAAACAAAGAGAATGGATTTATCGTTGTCCATGTGTTCAATGTCGGAACAACAAGGAGTACTCTTCCTCGAAAATCATTCGCCACCTGATTATGAAAGGTTTCATGCCCAACTATAATTGCTGGACCAAGCACGGGAAAGAGGGTTATGATGGAAGATGGTGAAGAAGATGATGATAACAACTATCATCATATGTTTCTGAATACGGTGATACCGCTGCAATGGAAGACAATGGAGAGGAAAAGGTGAAGAACGGACATCGATAAGCCGGTGATGAACTTGGTAGGGTCATTTCTGATGCAAAGCGAGACGTGAAATGAAAATGAGAAGTTGAAGTTAGAGGGCATGTTAGAAGATCACAAGAAATTGTTGTACCCAAATTGTGAAGATGGCAGCACAAAGCTCGGTACCACTTTGGAATTGTTGCGATGGAAGGCGAGTGTGGTCTAACTCCTCATTTGAAAAGATGCTGAAAATAATGAAGCCAAGTTTCCAAAACATAACGAACTTCTCGAGAGTACCTACGAAGCAAAGAAGACTCTCATCCTCTGGGATTAGATGTGCAAAAGATACATGCATGCATTAATGACGCATCCTCTACCATGGTAAGGAGTATGAGAATTTAGATAAATGCCGGTATGCAGCGTTCGGTATAAGATCGACGAGATGACCACTGGTGATGTTGAGGAGAGCCCCTCCGGAAGAGGGTTCTGCTAAGGTTATGTGGTATGCTCCTATAATACCAAGGTTGAAACGCATGTTCGAAACAAAGAGCATGCCAGGTTGTTGCGATGGCACAAAGAAGACCGTAAGAAAGGCGGGAGTTGAGACACCACTGATGGGTCACAGTGGAGAAAAATCGAGAGACTTCCCATACTTTGCGGTGGCGCAAGGAACTTATGGTTTGGTCTAAATACGGATGGCATGAATCCTTTTGGGGAGCAGAGCTGCAGTCACAGCACTGGCCCGTGACTCTATGTATCTACAACCTGCCTCCTTGGTTGTGCATGAAGCGTAAGTTCATTATGATGCCGGTGCTCATCCAAGGCCCGAATCAACCGAACGCGACATTGATGTGTACCTTAGGCCATTAGTTGAAGAACTCTTACAGTTGTGGGGCAAACCAGGTGTACGTGTGGGATGAGAACAAACAGGAGCCATTTAATCTACGAGGGTTGTTATTCGTAACCATCAATGATTGGCCTGCTCTTAGTAACCTTTCAGGACAGACAAACAAAGGATATAAGGCATGCACCCACTGTTTAGATAAGACCGAAGGTACATATTTGCATAAATGCAAGAAGGTTGTATACCTGGCGAATCGACGATTTCTTCCGACCAATCATCCCGTAAGAAAGAAAGGCAAGCATTTCAAAGGTGAGGCAGATCACCGGAAGAAGCCTGAACTCCCTGCTGGTGATGATGTATTTGGTATGGTCAAGGACATAGAAGTAATCTTTGGAAAGGGTCCCGGCGGTCAATCAGTCGGGTGTTTAAACGGTAAGATACGAATGTTTAATCTCTTATTAATTCAGAAATGTCCTTAACCCAGGCGATCGCTTGTGCAGAATGTTCGATGGCACTGCACCCCAAACTAGGTGGGCCCTTATGTTTTTTGCTTATCCCTAAATAATAGGATAGCACAATGGCCAAATACTGACACACAAGCAGCAGTACATTACAAGGACGACCGACTTGTTAAGTCGCATGCAATATCTTCCAAGTGTTGGATTTTTTTTTTCTTTTGGTTGCAGAAGAATTGTTGTCGGTCCTAGGCACGTGCGTCCGTTCGTACGATGAAATAAAAACAAGTAAAAATCATAAGAAAAGTATATATATATAGCAACAGCCAAGGTCAATGCTGACATGGACACGTCAACAGGGTATAAAATCGTGTGGATAGCATAAGTAGGAGTAGCAACTCCGGCTGGGTATCTCAACTCCAGTCACAAGCCAATAACACACGGCCAGCCTCCGACTTTACTCGACTTGGAAATCATGTATGGTCAGAGAGACGCGCCCAATGGCTGCAAGGCAGTAAGCCTCCTGCTCCGCCTATCCACGCTGATCCTGGCCCTCGCGTCGGCGGTCATGATGGCCACGGTCGACGGCTGCAACACCATCGATGGTGCCACCTACGGCTACAGAGACTACGGCGCCTTCATCTACCTGGTATGGTCCAACATCGCCGCGGCCGTCCTCGAGGCCGCGGCGATCTACCTGCAGCTCAGCGGCGCCAACGATGACGATGATGACAGGAGCAACCAGATCCCGCGGGTCGTTCTGGTGGTCGTCGACGTGCTGGTGCAGGCGCTGCTATACTCGTCGACGGGCGCGGCGTTGGGTGCCAAGGTCAGCGTCGACTGCGTGCTGTTCGGCGAGGAGGTGGGACGGTCCAAGCTGCTGTCGCTAGGCGCGAGCGTCTCCATCGGCCTCGCTGCCGTGGTCAAGAAAGTGCCCCTGCCATTCTCCGTCTGGCCCAGCTCGTCGGACTGATGCAGATGCACGGGTAGTACCTATGGAAAAAAATAGCCACGGCATATTTGGAGAGTTCATACTATTTTTCACGATTTTGCTCGCTATGGCGTTATTTTATTTTCCAAATAGCTTGCTATATCGTGCTAAAACATCATAGCATTAACGCTATTTTAAATATAGCATGTTTTTTGTTTTTGTTGGTGGGTGTGGAGTAAAAGAGATATGATAAGGATGTGGAGTAATCAAACATATGATAAAAAAATTTGATTGTTAAACTTGAGTGATGTGTTAAGCCTTCAACTCTTGCCGTAGCATCTGACGTTGCGCCTAGCTTCAACCCTGCTAGTTCTCCTCCAAACTTGGATAGCGCTGAAATTATTTATGCATGTACACGTATTACTTTGGACAATTCATTAGATGGTGAAATCCTTAGTATACATAATATACCTGTAATATTTTTATTGTTTTAGAAGGTAACTTTCATAGCGTCAGAAGAAAAGTCATGCTAAATTAATGGAAACTGCTAGGCGTCCCCCGGACGATGGGAGAGCTCCCATCGTCCTGATTCCCGTGCTGACACGTGTCCATTTGCTGCAAAACATCCCGTGTTTGCTGTATATGTCCCCGCTTTTGCTTCCGAAGCAAAAAAACGGTTCGTTTTAGAAATAGAACGTCTCGCCGGAGACCTCACCGGAGACCTCGTCGGAGACCATGCAGCAAAAAAATTGTGCTAATGCAGCAAAACCGTCTTCGTCGGAGACATCGTCGGAAACAACTCGTTGATGACCCTCGCCGGAGACCATGCAGCAAAAAAAGTTTCCGGCGAAGTCGGTTTTGCTGCATTAGCACAATTTTTTGCTGCATGATCTTCGACGAGACATTCTATTTTTAAAACAAACCGTTTTTTTCGCTTCAGAAGCAAAAGCGGGGACATATGTAGCAAAAGCGGGCCGTTTTGCAGCAAAAATAAAAATTGGGGCGATTTTGGGGGGAGGAGGACGATGGAACCCCCCATCGTCCGGGGGATCCATATCATTTTCCTAAATTAATTAGCGCGCTATTTTTTTCCCTTGTAGTACCATTCTAATGTTTCAAACCCTGAGCTTGCTGAAGCAATGCTCGCTCTATCCTAGGCGAAGGAGGAAGGGCTTGATGGATTTATGGTGGTGTCGGATTGCCTCATTATTGTGCAGCAAATTAAATCTCATAAAAGAGATAGATCCCCATGTGCTTCAGTGGTGCTTGATATCAAGAACTTAGTTAGTCAGTTTTCGAGCTGCTCTGTCCGTCACGTTAGTCGTTTGCAAAACTCGGTAGCGCACACATTAGCTCGGTCATGTGAGTTTGCTAGTTTGTCAGTGTGGCGTGTTGTGTCTCTGGATTTAATCCGGATTGACATCTGTAATGGCTCTATTTCTGGTTGATTAATAAAGCATACACATTCTCTAAAAAAACTCGCTCAAATCCCAGCTTCTTCTTCTCTTCGTCTGAAAAAAAAACTTCTTCTTTGCCGAAGGCAATCGTAATCAAGCTTGTTTGAACGGTGAGATACAAATGTTTAATCTCTTAATTCAAAAATGTCCTTAACTCAGGTGATGCTTGTGCAGAATGTTCAATGGCATTGTCCCCCAAATTAGGTGGGCCCTTATATTTTTTTACTTAACCCTAAATCAAAGGACAGTACAATGGCCTAGTACATACGGACAAGCACCAGTACATTACAAGGACGACCCACTTGTTAAGTCGCATGCAATTTCTCCGTGTTGGATATTTTTTCTTTTGGTTGCAGATTTGTCATCGGTCTTAGGCACGCGCGTCAGTTTGTATGATGAAATAAATATAAACAAGTAAAAATCCTAAGAAATGTATATGAAAGGACAAGGATGTCGCCTCGGGGGATGAATAGGCGATTTAATTTTTTTACGAGAGTGGCTCAACAAAGATGAAATTAAACTATGAAGACATTGTTGTATTCTTGTGAGTTCGCTCAAGTACTTAATTTTAATATTAATAAATGTCTTGGGTGTTGGCCACAATGTCCCATGATCACATCATCGAAATCAAGGCACACCTGTAGTGGCGTCCTAGCATTTTAATCATCGTCCGTTGCAATTAAAATAATAACCAAAACTATGAAGATCAAGTACTATAAGGTCTCATACTTATGTTGGACACAAAAATCACAGGGACGGAGTAAGCGAGCCAAGTAGGATGCCCAATATATGTCCTTGTGCATATCCCAAGGCTCACTCACATAGCCCTTAGGATCACATCCTAAATGAAGGCATACATGTATAGTGGTGCCCTATCATTTTAATCATCGGCCAGTGCAACAAAAATAAGAACCAAAACTATGAAGATCAAGTACAATAGGGCCTCATATTTATGTTGGACACAAAAATCATAGGAACGGCGTAAGCAAGCCAAGTAGGATGATCAATATATGTCCTTGTGCATATCACAAGTCTCGCTCACACCGCTCCAAGGATTACATTCGAAATGAATGCACATATGTATAATGGCATCCTATCATTTTAATATTTGGCCATTGCAACAAGCAAGAACCAAAAGCATGAACACTTAGGGGAGATAACAAATTTCACATATTAGGGAGTTCCTCTATGGAGAGCTCCTCGAAAATGTCTGAGGACGGGATCCTAACACATCTTCGAGAAGCTTCGCCGTAGCGGTGTCCCTACTCTTGTACACCATCTTGCAGTTTATAACTTCTCTAGCTAGATCAATATGCCGGGGAGCTAACAAATTTCACATATTAGGGAGTGCCTCTATGGCGAGCTCCTCGAAGATGTCTGAGGACGCGATCCTTGGACATTTTCGGGAAGCTCCGCTGTAGTGGTGCCCCTGCTCTCGCACGCTCACCAGATGCACTCCACCGAATGCATATTCCCTATTTATAGTTTAAGCAACACAACATACTGTCGACACTCACAACATACTGTCGACACTCACCCCTGTCATAGTGCCTCCACCCACCGAAATAGTGTCGCCACTCACTAGCATAGTGTCGCCACTCACTAGCATAGTGCTGCCACTCATGAAATAGTGTTGACACTCACTGGCATAGTGCGTCCACCCACAGAAATAGTGTCTCCACTCAGTGGCATAGTACCGCCACCCACCAAAATACTGTTGCCACCCATGTTTTGTCCCGAATGGTGATGATGTTGGAGATGTAGGAGAGGGTGGAGATCTCCCCGGAGGTGACTCCGACAGAGTTTCCTCCTCCAATATTCATTGGATCTAACTCTGTTTGGTGGTGTTTTCGTCTCTAGTGTGCTCTGTATCGAGGACGCCCTGAGGGGGTCCTTATTTAGGGTTTTCTAGGTAAAGAGAACTCAGTGGGCGAAAGAATCGGGGCGATCGGACGACCGAGGAGGAAGATAGCATGGGTGGCGCGCCCACCAGGCTGGGTGCGCCACCTAGTCTATCTTGGGCCTCCTGGCCCTGCAGGTGGGATTCTTGTGCTTCAAATGCTTATCATGGATAAATATTGGCATTCCCAAAAGTACAGGTCCATTTGACTTTGTATAGATCCCGAAACATCAATAACATTGAAAACATGTTTTTTCTGCTCTGCCGGGTTATAGCCAAATAAAGGGGATCATTGGTAAATCTCTAAAAATCAATATAAAACATGGATATAACATTATATATGATACAAATATGTGGGAAAACATGTTAACAAACTACAAAGTTCATGTATGCATTTTACATGCATCACATGCCTTTGATGAACCAGAAGTGGCTAACATGGAATTCACTAAGTCAGCCAGCGCGCAGTTTTTCCTCTCGGAAACTCCGTTTGATTGGGGCGAGTACGGAGGTGTCCTCTTACGAATAATTCTATGTTCTTCATAGAATTCGTCAATTATACTGGAAAAATACTGACCACCACGATCCGACCTAAGACGCTTGATCTTTCTCTTTAGTTGATTTTCAACTTCGGCCTTATAAATTTTAAAGTAGTATACAGTCTCATCTTTAGTTTGCAACAAGTAAACATATCAAAATTTAGTAGCATCATATATAAATGTCATGAAATATATCTTTGCACCTTTTTTCAACACACCATTCATCTCACATTGATCAGAATGTATGATTTATAGAGGTGCCCGGTTTCTCTCCTCGGCAGCCTTGTGAGGCTTTCGAGGTTGCTTTGATTGCACACAACTATGGCACCTAGAACCTTTGGCAATAGTGAAATTCAGAATTAAACTCATACTGGACAACCGAGACATCAAACCAAAATTAATGTGACATAAACAAGAATGCAAAACCCTTACCAATAAATTGTGCATGTTTCGAAAAATGATTTTATTATACTCTAACACAACCTTAAACCCATCTATGCATAGAAGGGAGCCACTAACGAGATTCTTGTTCATAGTAGGGACATGCTGCACGTTCATCAGCTACACGATCTTTTCGGAAGTAAACTTCAGATCCACCATGCCAACACCACGAACAAAAGCATTTGATCCATTCCCCATTAGGACGGATGAATCCCGAGCGACCTAATAAGAAGTGAACATAGAGATGTTAACACACACATGAACATTAACACCTGTATCAATCCACCAACATGGTGATTGAAATACTGAAAGAACATTAACTAAATTACCATACCCATCAGTGTTGCTAGCGGTCATGACAATGACAGTCTTCCCACCTTTCCCTCTGCGATCTGAACGTTCTGGGCAGTCCTTGGAAAAGTGTCCGAGCTCTCCACATGAATAGCAACATAGCTCGTCCTTGTTCGGCTTCTTCTTCTTCTTGAAGGTTGTAGTCTTTTCAGACTTGTTGAAAGAGGGTTTATAGTTCCCTTTGTTCTTGCCGAAAGTCTTCTTCAACACCATGTTGGCACTAGATTAACTTTTCGCCTCCGCTTTCAGCATTGTCCTTAGCCTGAGCCTTCTCCTCAACATCCAGAGACACTATCCGGTTTTCAATCGATATCTCATGTCTCATGTGTTTGATAGTTGTGGCAAAGTTCCTCCATAAAGAAGGCAACTTTGCAATAATGCATCCAGCCACAAACTTGTCGGGTAAGATACACTTAAGGATTTCAAGCTCCTTGGCAAATCATTGTATCTCATGAGCTTGTTCGACTATAGAACGACTGTTAACCATCCTATAATCATGAATGTTTTCCATGATGTACAGCTCACTACCAGCATTTGCTATACCGAACTTAGCGTTTAGTGCCTCCCAGAGCTCTTTTCCATCTTTGATGTGCATGTACACATCAAACAACATGTTATCAAGAACACTCAAAACACATCTCATAAAGGCAAGATTGGTCTCCTTAAACTTGTTCTGAACCTCGTCAGATGTATTTCCTTCAGGTAAACCCTCACTAGCCTCGAATACTTTTAGAGTTTGCAGCCACATAATTTTCTTATACTGCCACCTCTTAAAATGAACACCGGTAAACTTTTTCCGGCTTCATTGCATCGGTCAAGTACCCCATGTTTAATCAGGAAATTTCCTATAATTAGGTTTTTGGATTGTTGAATTATTAGGCATAATATCTATAATTTATTTCAGAATATAAATCATGACAACAATGGCTACAATCACGTGAACCTCTAATATACTAGATGTAAAGCAACATATGGGATGATAGTAAAGCAACCGATCAGATGATGATATATGTACATATCGGTTTCTGATGAAGTCGCTGTTGGTGCAGCGTTTGTCGTCCTGTCGAAGAAGTCGGAGTTGAAGACGACGTGTACGAGGTCCGGCTTGACGACCGTGAAGACGCGCCGTGATGAAGAACTTGAGCAGTCACGCGGAGCGCGTCGGTTCCACTAAATATTGACACGTCTGTGTAACCGCACATATTTTTCCGAGCAGCAAAATAAAGCTCGGATCGCTGAGATTCCCGCGTCACATCATATATGGCGGGCGGGCGTCGTCATCGGAGGAGGAGCACGCGTATAGCTCTCTTATTGTCACTCACTTACAAAACCGGTGCAACACTCCACCTTATAAGGTGGTACAACTCTCCTTCAACTTCTCATGTAGGACTCAACTTTAGCTCCCACTACTCTTGCCACACACATGTGAGCTTCCATCAATTTAGGCCAAATCACATGTGAGCTTTCACACACATGGACTTTGAGATTTAGGAAAAATCTGAAATTACACATTGGTCTAATGATTTATCCCATTATTTCTAACATAAAAGTTCTGAACCAAACTCTTAGATTCACGACACTTCAATCATGGATGAGTTTAAATTAAGTTTGATCTGAAGAATAGTTCTGTAAGTTCTCTAGGATTACAGTGGAGATTCCTAAGGAGTCTCCAATTATGATATTTATAGTAGATTCACACTCAATAACATGAACCCGTTGACTAGAGCACCATGAACACGTAGAAGAATGAATTTTCATCGCCAACAGAACTCCTACTTTCGTGTGGATCTTCCTCCTTTATTCATAACTAGCACGGTGACCCTCTCTTATGCGAGGGAAAAAATATAAAAAATATCTACAAAATATTTGCATTACACTTGTTTTTGCAGTGTTTTTGCACGGTTATCTTGTGAAAAACTGAATTTCTTATTGTCAAATCTTGTATCTGTCTTTATCCAACTAGTACTTGCTCACGCTCGACCACGTGGACACATACGTACTAGAACTTAGTGAACACATAGAAGAATTAATTTATTTTGCGAAACCAACTGAACATTTTCTAGTGATCTTTATATTTTATTCATACACATGTTTACAATATGAAGGCCTTGGCTAGTGAGCCAGAAGACCTGCTCGCCACGATCCACACACTTTCCATGCCATCCCACGGTTTGGACCATGGCATCACACAATAGTACAAAGCACATTGCAAAAGTACATGATAGTAGAAAATAAAATGCAAACACACAACAAGGTCATTTATTCTGACAAGCAGTAGGTGGTGCATGCATGCCATCGATAGTGCCAGGTTCTCCAAGATGAGCTTAGGCGTTCAAGTACGTAGCACTCATGCCACATGGTGACGTCGAAAAAGAACAGTAGCCATGGCTGTTGTGCCGCCGACAGAAGACGAGCCTTGCTGGCATGGTGGCGCTGAACTTCTCTGTCTTAGCCGGCTTGCTGCCATCCGGTCCGGTCACTGACGGCGTCCTTACGTGGAATACAGGAAGAGCGAAAACGCACGAGACCTAAAGGAAGCAGTCCACAGGGACGAACGTACTCGCCATGCTCCCGTGTGTAGCCTGGTGCACAGTTGAGCAAGCTAGCAATCAAACATGGCCCATCTAGGTTTACTTAAAATTAAGGTAGGGCGGACGTCTGCCTTGCCCAAAGGGGAGATCCGCCCCTGCCGGCACCGATGCGTCACATCACGCACCCTCCATATGCCCTCGTGTTGGATGTCTTCGGCCATCCGACATGAATGCGCCTTCGTGTCAACCACCTTCGTTCACCCATTGGTTCTCGGTGCTATGTGTTGGGCCTAGAATGCCTATATATTTGTTCACAGCCTGTAGCTCTTTTGGTGTCCCACAAATTCTATCCTGCCCTCCGCTAGGGGAGGCGGCGTGCATGATGTTCTGTCGTGTTCGTCAGAGTAGGCGTCTATCGCCGTGTGCTGCGGTTTAAATGTCGCGCTTCTGCGTGGGTTTAGTGGCGTGCCTGGACCATATTGTTGCAGCTCGACCATATTGTTCCTCATGCATGCTGTTGTTTAGACTGGCTTTAATTATTAAAGGCGTGGCACACATGAAGGAATGTTCACGCCCATCGAGTAGTTTAAACCACATTACCCAGCAGTTGGTCAAAAAAATAGATACTATTCTAAGTCATATGGATATGATACTTCGCTAATTTTTGGGTGTGTCGGCAATTTATGAGCGGGCGACGCATACTCCCTTCCGGCTTCGTTGGGTAGGGGATTCCTCGGCTCCCCATGCCTGCGATGTGTGTGCCGACGATGCATGGCGACTAGGCGCCGACGCATACCCGACCTCTACAACCATAGATAGGGCTAACAATTTACACACATAATACCGAGAGCAAAATTGTCATCTCTCCTTGTCAGGATTCAACCGAGAAACGTATGGAGCAGACCAATAAATCCGCTGTGATGTGACTAAAATGAGATGTGAGGACCACCAGACCTTGATACACCACAATTTCTGCTAGCATGTACATGCACCCGTGACACACATGTGACCATAATGAGACGTGGGGAATTGGCTTTGTGCAGAGGATGTGTGGACCATCACATCGTGATACATGCTAGTTTTATAATTTTACACTACTAGCAGTAAGACCGCTATAATTTGGTTACCAGCCCATCGAGTAGTTTGCTCACACGAAGGCAAGTTCCTGGTGTCTTCCATTTTCCTCTTAGCTTGACTCGACCTATATGCTGAATAAACTAAACAGATGCACCTTCTCAGTTAACATCAAATTCTAGCTCCAAATGTAGTATTAATATATTTATTTATAATCCGGAGAGTATTAACATATAACCCTTCCGGTTCAGACCTGTAGATATTAAAAAACATAAATATTTAGTTTGGACAACGAAATATATACTCCCTCGGACCCAAATTAGTTGACTTAGATTTGTCCAAATAAGTTGGGTGCTTCGCGGCTTCTCCCAAGAGCAAGGTGTGGACTTCGACGAGACGTTCAGCCCGATTGTCAAACCGGCCATGGTCTGCGTCATCCTCTCCCTCGTACTCTCCATTAAGTGGGAGACTCACCAAATCGACGCCAAGAACGCCTTCCTCCACGGCAAACTCGTCGAGGTCGTCTACTGTCTACAACCCACGGGCTTCATCGATTCCACCCGCCCCGAGCACATCTGTCGGCTGCACCGTTTTCTATATGGTCTCAAGCATGATCCTCGCACGTGGTACTATCGCTTCGTGACCTTCATCACCTCGACCGGCTTCACGTGTTCGCGCTCGGACACCTCACTATTTGTTCTTCAGTGTAAGGAGGGCATGGCCTTCCTCGTCCTCTATGTGGACCACATCGCCTTATCGCTTCCTCGTCGTGCCTACAGCGGGATCATGGCCTCTTCCTGCTCCGAGTTTGCCATGACAGACATGGGCAGCCTTCACTACTTACTCGGTATCGCGTTCACCCGTGACCTCTCTGGCATGCATATCTCGCAAGCCAATTACACCGCGGAGATTCTGGACAAAGCCGTCATGAGTGCCTGCAAGTCCGCGACGACACCAGTCGACACGTCACCGAAGCTCGCCGCCACCGTTGGTGCTCCTGTCACCGACCCGACTGAGTACTGTAGTCTCGCCGGAGCTCTCCAGTACCTCACCTTCACGCGCCCTGACATCGCGTACGCCATTCAGCAGGTGTGTCTTCACATGCACGAACCTCGCGAGCAGCACCTGGTGGCCATCAAGCGCATCTTGCGCTACGTCAAGGGCACAATATCTCATGGACTCTAGCTTCACTCCTAATCGCCGGACTCCCTATTCACCTACACCGACGCCGACTGGGCCGGCTTCCCCAACACTCGACGCTCCATGTCGGGCTTTTGCATCTACCTCAGTGACAACCTCATCTCCTAGTCTTCAAAGCGGCAGCACACGGTATCTCGATCGAGTGTTGAGGCTGAGTACCACGCCGTGGCTAACGCCGTCACCGAGGCTAGTTGGATTCGCCAACTCCTCCACGAGCTTCATCGACCATCTCCTCCCGCCATGGTTGTGTTCTGCGAAAATGTTAGAACCGTCTACATGTCCAAAAACCCCGTTCAACATCAGTGTACCAAACACATCGAGATCGACATCCACTTTGTTCGCGATCGTGTTGCCCTGGGCCAGGTCCACGTCCCCTCGCCTCGCCAGTTTGCCAACATCCTGATGAAGGGCCTTCCATCACCGTTGTTTTTGGACTTTTGGTCTAGTCTCAACGTCTGTCCTCCTCCCATTGTCACTGCGGTGGGTGTTAGACTGATATGTCACGTAATCGTGACATATCTTCCTATTGTGTAGTTTCCCTATTTGTTCTGATCTCCATAATAATCCGTAGTTATGGCATTGATTGTATAGTTATGACATTGATTGTAATAGTAATGCCTAGGATTGTAATCTTGTCTATTTATAGACGTGGAATGGAATGGCAGAAGTGTGGTCAATCTTCTCACACTCCCGTGTGTAGCCTGGTGCACAGTTGAGAAAGCTAGCAATCAAACATGGCCTAGCTAGGTTTACTTAAAATTAAGGTTGGGCGGACGCCCTGCCTTGCCCAAAGGGGAGATCCGCCCCTGCCGGCGCCAACGCGTTATATCGTGCGCCCTCCATACGCCCTCGTGTTGGATGTCTTCGGTCATCCGGCATGAATGTGCCCTCGTGTCGACCACCTTCGTTCAACATCGTCTATGTGTTGGGCCTAGAATGCCTATATATTTGTTCATGGCTTGTAGCTCTTTTGGTGTCCCACAAATTCTATCCTGGCCTCCGCTAGGGGAGGCGACCTGCATGCTGTTCTGCTATGTTAGTCAGAGTAGGCGTCTGCTGCCGTGTGCCGTGGTTTAAATGCCGCGCTTCTTCGTGGGTTTAGTGGCATGCCTGGACCATATTGTTGCAGCTCGACCATATTGTTCCCCATGCACGTTGTTGTTCAGACTGACGGTAATTATTAAAGGCGTGGCACACATGAAGGCATGTTCACGCCCATCGAGTAGTTTAAAACACATTACCCAGTAGTTGGTCAACAAAATAGATACTATTCTAAGTCATATGGATCTGATAATTCAATAATTTTTGGGTGTGTCGGCAATTTATGAGTGGGCAACCCATACTCCCTTCCGTCTCCGCTGGGCAGGGGATGCCTCAGCTCCCCATACCTACGATGTGTGTGCCGACGATGCATGGAGACTAGGCGCCGACGCATACCCGACCTCTACAACCATAGATATGGCTCACAATTTACACACGTAATAGTGAGAGCAAAAATGTCAGCTCTCCTAGTCAGGATTCACCCGAGAAACGCATGGAGCGGACCAGTAAATACACTATTATTTGACCAAAATGAGATGTGAGGACCACCAGACCATGATATACCACAATTTTGGATTGTTGCCTTTCAACATTCTTTTGGTTTGATGTTTGTGATGTAATGAAATACTATTTGCTTCTGATATCTCTTCTTTAAGGCATGTTCCCGGTAGCTCTTCTTTTTTCCTCTTAGCTTGACTCAATCTATATAAAAAATGAACCAAAAGATGTACATGCACCTCCTCTGTTAGTTGCTTGCTCTGAATCCAATATTAACTTGTTTATTATAACTTACAGAGTATCTATTATATAATAAAAGTATGAAGGTGTTTTTCATGACATCGGGTTAATCCACATCATTTGAATTATTTAGATTATCACATATATAATTGTAACAACTATTATTTAGATTTTGACATGTAACAACTACTCCCTCCGTTCCGAAATATAAGACATTCTAGCTTTGTGAAACAAATGTATCTAGACATCTTTTAGGGTATAGGTTCACTCCGAACCTCTACGAACCTATACACTAAAAGACGTCTAGATACATTCGATTCACAAAGCTAAAACGTCTTATATTTCCGAACAGAGGGAGTATATAAGAATGATTTTTCATCGCCAACGGAACTACAAGTTTTGTGTGGATCTTCCTTTATTCAAAACTAGCATGGTGGCCCTCGCTTATGAGAGGGAAAACTTCTAAAAAGTGTTTACAAAATATTTGCATTGCACAAGTATGGTAGATGTAGTGTGCAATTTTTTCTTGCATGCTTATCATGTGAAAATTGAATTTCTTGAACTCCCTTTATCCAACTAGTACTTGCTCACACTTGACCACATGGACACATACATACTTGAACTCAGTGAACATATAGAAGAATGAATTTATCTCACAAAAACAACTGAACATTTTCTAGAGATATTTCTCTTTTATTCATACATGGGTTTACAATACGAAGGCCTTGGCTAGAAAGCCAGAAGACCTACTCACCATGATCCACACACTTTCTGCGCCATCCCACGGCTTGGACTATGGCATCACACAGTAGTAAAAAGTACATGATAGTAGAAAAGAAAATACAAACACACAACAAGGTCATTTATTCGACAAGTAGTAGGTCGTGCATGCATGCCATTGATACCACCAGGTTCTCCGAGATGAGCCTAACTGTCCAAGAATGTAGCACTCATGGAGTAACATATACCCCAATGGCGTCTAGCATGTCTCCAGAGCGTCCAAAAAAGCCAACAATCTTGCCTCCATCACGCACCGGGATGTGGAAAGGAGTCCCGTTAGGTTTGCCATATATCTTGCTATCTTTCTCCTTGAAGGTGGAAATTTTAAGAGACGTAACGACACAATCATTGTCAAAAGCTGTACCAAAAGTCCCTGAGATCTCCGTCACGTAGTCCGTAGGGTCAAGAGTAATCTGCATCAATGCAATAGGATAAACATATATGTCTAAGTAACCATAGAGACAGATAAGGAATAAAAAACAACCGCGAACATACACGCACCGTGCTCTTTGTGTTGAGAGGGCGTCCCCAGGGGCCCTCGGAGTGCTCGATGTAATCGGTGCCTACGTAGGTGAAGGAAATCGCGTCGATGGTACCTCCGCTATGGATGGTCACGCTGTTTAGCCGGCCGGGAGTCACCTGCACATTCCTCTCGCCGCCACCAAGCCCACCCCATGCCCCAATCTTGACGGGCATGCTCTGAATTAATTAACACAAGAATTACATGAATGAACTTAATTACTTGCTGAATATAACCGGAAAAAACAAAGAATTACACCATCCATGAGAAGACCGAACAGGTACCATTTTGGCCTCGGCTCTCTCTAACTCCAACAAAAAGCGTGTAGAAGAAGGATGTGGTTAGCAAGCAGCTCGATGGCTTCTGTGAGCACTGGAGTACTGCTATATATAGCCCCTCCAGCCCACCCGCACACCCCTCCTAAGAGTTATTGTAAACCATCCTGAATACATACATTCAAGATAGGACCGCCAGTTATCATCCACCAATAGTCTCTACAATCCTAAGTGACAAATTGTGATCTCTAATATTCAGTATGCACACGTGACACACATGGAGCATACCGGTGTATACTCCAGCATGTAAGGACCTCAAGCTCATATGATACACGACAGTTTTGGAATGTTGCTTTTACACAAATAGAAACACTCTGAACCGGACCTGCAGAAACAAATGGCAACCACACATGGGCGAGCGTGATACACGCCCATGAGCTGTAGATGGAAACAACGCACACATACACCTTTATGCACCATACAAATACATACGAGATGTGGGGCGTCGACACAGCAACAGGACCAGCCTACATGTGGTGTCCACCGGATAATGTCACCATTTTTACATCTAGTTCATTTTACAACGGGACCTTTATATATAATATAGGCTTTAATAAATCTTAGTAACCAGTTTAGCCGTTTTATATAAAATGATTATTAGAAATTAACTTTTGGGTTCAAAGCTAGTTTTTAAGACCTATATAGTTATTTTCATTTCGTAAAATTTCATAGAATTTTTAGAAAATAGTTTGGACTTGAGCCTTAAAAAAATTATGTTCATTTCATTTTAAATTGAGTAAAATACATTAAAGGTCACTCACTGGACTTGAGGCTGTTACTCGCCGTGCTCACCGTACATCGCTATACGCAATTTACGGTTACCGAATACACGCGTATGTATCACAGGGTCACCGGGGCATGTAGAGCCCAGTATTTTCTGGCATGTCATCATGTTGACCATTGTCTCCGACGAGAGCGCCACATCGCCTTCCCTGCCTTCCGAGATGTTGCCTCGTCATGATCCACTTTGCCGCAGTGCGCCTAGCCGCGACCATGCCACTGGCTCTCGGCAGACTCAAGCGACCACCACATCCAGACTACCATAGCACCATCAACGCCGAGGATGACGAGGACGGTGACTTGTTCCTGCATTTCTATGGTGTTGGTGACGACGATCATGAATCCTCCCTTGCCTGCCATGCAGCGTGCGGCGAATCGGAACCGCATAACTCACCTTGTGACTTGTGGACGCGCTATAGGGACAGGGTGGCCACGAATGGCATCCACCACGCCATAGGTAAGATGAGACGGCCAAGGAAACGGGGGGAGGGGGGTGCTTGCGGCGCGTGTCGTGCAAGAGGCTCCCGTGGTCAAACGCCTTGTCGACATGGTGCTCCCCAGTCCCCACTGTCCAGCCACTCCATATGCCCATGCCTCGGTCTGATCAGCGTCTGCTCCGATAGCTAGACATTAAATAGAAACCGCTTGCTTTCATAAAAATTAAGGAAACTAAAAATAAAAATATGACGAGTGCAATTTTTAGATAAATCCCTGATCGCATCTCCCCAGGCAATGGACTGATGGAATCGTTCTCATCGGCATGGGCGGGCAAGCTCGCCGCAGCACACGGCATAATGGTGATCTTCTGCGGGCACGTGGCATGCGGTGACCTCTTTGTCCGGAAAGGTCCAAGAGAAATATGTAGACTATACCGACTCATATACATGTTTGGCATAGTTGTTACATGTATCCAATTTCTACTTCTAACAATACCATTCTTATCCTCCCACTGTTGTGAGTAGCACGCGTGGTGTGAGTCATGGATTTATTGGAGTAGGGAACGAGTTAGCTGATATATTTTACTCAATTGTTTAGTATACGGTGTTTTTCTTCTGTCAATAATACGTAACTTTCGTAGTAATTTGACTTATAATGTCTCTTACAGATTAGTGAAATGTGATGAGGTATGGAATGAAATTAATTTTCTAAGAAAATACAATGATATAACTTTTCCATGCATAACTGATATATATACTATAGTATTGTATATATTGGCTGCTAAAGATTAAAATTGTTAACTGCACACATATTTTCGTGTTTTATATTTTAGGCTGGACAAATAAAGTAGCTTATAGTAATCTCTTCCACAACATGTATACCAATGTAATTATATTTTAGGACACGTGTTACACAAAAGTATCTAGATTAAGTCGGCATTTCAATAACACATACGCTGCATGCTGCATGCACGCGGAGGGTGTTGTTGGCAGATATACTAGG
Organism: Avena longiglumis; assembly: GCA_030063025.1. Lineage (NCBI taxonomy): Eukaryota > Viridiplantae > Streptophyta > Magnoliopsida > Poales > Poaceae > Avena > Avena longiglumis. The sequence goes on from CP125974.1 coordinate 77,900,944, forward strand.
AGAGTGTTGACACCCGTGACACACATGAAATGCATAACCTCCATTTCTGCAGAGCACAGACTTGGCAGTACATCATTATGGACGTGGGGCATGGAGGCAGCAGAAGGACCAGCTTGCATTCTTAGGTCCACCATATTATTATTTATTTGCAACCTCGTGACTCATGTGTACGAAAGGTTTCACAAGCCGTGTTTTTACTCTACTTATGTGAAGTTGCCAATAATTATATAGAATTATATAAATAACAAGAGATTCTCGTCCTATAGAAAATTACTTGGCATGGAAGAATGTTCAAATACATTTCTCCTTCTTTTGTATCAAAAAAATATGTCGATTGGATTGCATAAAAATGATGTTGTTCGAGGACTGTACTAGCATGCCTGACACCGTGGAAAAGTTTTTATGCATGTAGACAGTACTACAATGTTACTCCATGCATATATTGAATTTCTAAAGACGGAAAATAGCATGCAAAATTAATGAGTATAACATGGTGGAACAATTGCAACCTAGATCTATGTGGTTCTCGATCTTGTACAAAATAACCAAAATAGCACAAAAGCATTATCCTATTGGCCCGCAAAGAGATGTGGTGGAGTCCCTACAAAATTAGGAGATGATATTCTCTCATCGTCTTCAAGAACATCAAGTCTTCATAAGTCTTTACGTCCTATACCTAATATTCAGGATTGGGCCTATGATGGCTTTATTTATAAAAATTATCAATGCCCAAATACTACTCAGTACTTCATTAGCAATTTACAATTTATTCCTAGCTATTTTGATACACTGATATTTTTGCTGCATGTTTGGTTTGCTCTCTTGATTATCAAACAAGATATAAATATTTTACTAGAATTGTGGGTATTCACACACTAGTCATTATATATATATTTATTTATTACATCAACATGGTTCTCTTATGAGGTATGGGTACTTAATAACTATGTTTGTGTTGTTATCGTAGATAATGATGAAGACTCCAGTAGCAAAATGAGCTTAATTATCGCACACCTTGTGCTCAGTTAAATGTCGTGGAAGGTAAACCGTATGCGAGATATGAAAATATTTTGGAGGAGGCACAAATTGGGTATCTCATTTTATCTTATTTTCACTCAAAAATCCGAATACATAGACTAGAGCTCCATTAAACATATAAAAATTGATTTTTGTCACCAAAGAGACGGTGCTTTTCTGAGAATATTTCTCCTTTATTCATAATACGATTTGCTAAATGGTGTCCTCGGCAAACAAGCAAGACGAGCAACCTGCCACGATCCACACACTTGCCACGCCATCCCATGGCTTAGACCATGGCATCACAAAGTAGTACAAGTTAGATTACAAAAGTACATGATAGCTAGTAGAAAATAAAATGCAAACACACAACAAGGTCATTTATTCCGACAAGATGTAGGTGGTGCATGCATGCCATCGATAGTGCCAGGTTCTCCAAGATGAGCTTAGGCGTTCAAGTACGTAGCACTCATGGAGTAACATATACACCAATAGCTTCTAGCAAGTCGCTAGAGCGTCCAAAAAAGCCAATAATTCTGCCTCACCAGCTACTCTTCTTACATACATAGATAAGACTCACCGGATATCATCCACACAAAAGTCTCTACAATCTTGAGAGACAAATTGTAATCTCCAATATCCAGTATACACACGTGACACACATGGAGTGGACCATGCATGTGAAGGACCACCTGACCATATGATATGAGATTTTTGGAATGTTGCATTTTAGCATCTTCTAGTTCACACAAGCAGAAATACCAAACTGAATTTGATTGCTATATGTGAAGTTCTTCTGTTCCTGGTATCTCTTATTTTTCCTCTTAGCATGACTCCATCTCCATGCAAAATGAACAAAAACATCTAGTGCTTCTGCAGCTGAGGTACGGCACCTGCTTGCTCTAAATTCAATATTAATTTACTGGTCTTATACTTATACAATCTGGCCCAAGAGGTTCCTCATGCTACTGGTTGAAATAGGTCAAGCTGCCACTTGCTGGACGGGACCGGGAGAAACAAATGGCAATAGATGAGCAAACATGATACACACGCATGAGCTGTAGATGGTAAAAATTAAGACATACTGACCTCATGCGCCACACAAATCCATATGAGACGTGCGACGTCGAGGCAGCAGCACCACCGGCCTACATGCGGTGAACACCGGACAATGTCGCTATTTTTATATCTAGTTAGATTTTACATTTCTCTAGAAATTGAAGTGGAAGCCTCATTTTGGTAACATATTTCTCACTTCTTCAATTTTTAAATGTTAACTACATAAGTATTTTTTAATATAAATTATAACGTCAATATTTTCGTAGACAAGGTACCTCTCGCATAGACACATGCAATTTCGTTTTCCTTCTTTTGTGTCAAAAAATCACATGTCGATTGGATTGCATAAAAATAATGGTGTTCGAAGACTGTACTAGCATGCCTGACGCCATGGCAAAGTTTTCATGCATGTAGACAGTAGTATAATGTTACTAGATCGTTATGTTATATATTTTAATGACCATTTAAGTTGTATATTTATATACGAAAAAAGATGTGTATATTACCATGCAGGAAATAGTAGATATTTTTTCCAGCTGTATGCCAAATCTTTACAAAGTCTGATCATCTCCTTGTCCTATATATAATATTCATGATTGGTCCTATGAACACATTATTTAATCTTATTTAATTTTTCAAGATTTTTGAATACACTAATACTACTCACTACTTCATGAGGAATTTACAATTTATTACTAGCTATTTTGATTGGTTTGCACTTTGATTACTAAACGTGATATAAATATTCTACTACAATTTTGCGCGTGCATCATTCTTCATTGCCCAGTTGTGTACTTCTTTTGGTAAGTTCAAATCTGCAAGGACATAAAATATTGTCCTTGTTAGTTATATATTTTTATTTCTTCAACATGGTTCCCCTATGAGGTATGGGTCCTTGATAAGTATTTTCGTATCATCACAATAGATAATGATGAATCCTCTAGAACCAAATCGAGCTTAATTAGTGCACACATTTGGCCTCATTATATGTCCTGAAAGCTAAACGGTATGCTAGAAATGAAAATATTCTGGAGGAGGCACAAATTTGGTATATCTTTTTATCTAATTTACACTCGATAACATGAATACACAGACTAGAGCCATCGCAAATGGAGCAACTACTTTTCTAAGGATCATCCTCCTTTGTTTATAATACTATTTGCAACAAGGTGTCGTCGACAAACCAGCAAGAAGCCCATGGTGCCACGATAAAAACACTTGCCATGCGCCAGCCCATGGCTTGGACCATGGCGACACAATAGTACAAAGCACATTACAAAAGTACATGATAGTAGAAAATAAAATGCAAGCAAACAACAATGTCATTTATTCCGATAAGCAGTAGGTGGTGTATGCATGCCATTGTACGATATTTACAATATGCCATTGACAATTTGGGAACAAATAAGGAAAACCTAGTTGGCAAACATGGTGGAACAGTTGGAACCCAGTTCTATGAGGTTCTTGATCTTGTACAAAATAACTAAAAATGCACAAAGCATTGTCCTATTGGCCTGCAAAGAGACGTGGTGGAGGCCCTATGAAATTTGGAGATGATATTCCTCCATCGTCTTCAAGAACATCAAGTCTTCAAAAGTCTGATCACCTTCTTGTCCTAAAGCTAATATTCAAGATTGGTCCTATGAAGGCTTTATTTAATGATATTTACTTTATCAAGAATTATCAATACCCAATACAACTAACTACTTCATTAGCAATTTACAATTTATTCCTAGCTATATTGATACACTAATTATTTTGCTGCATGCTTGGTTTTCACTCTTGATTACCAAACATGATATAAATATTCTACTGTACTTTTAGGTATTGACACACTAGTCATTCTTCGTTTCCCAGGGGTGTACTGCTTTTGCTAAGTTCAAATCTAAAAGGACATAAAATAGTGTGGTTGTTATTTATATATATTTATTACATCAACATGGTTCCCCTATGAGGTATGGGTAATTAATATTTATGTTGGTATTGTTACAGTAGATAATGAAGAAGACGCCAGATTAAACGAGCTTAATTATTATTGCACACCTTTGGAATCAGTTAAATGTCGTGAACGGTATGCAAGCAATGAAAATGTTTTGGAGGAGGCACAAATTGGGTATCTCATTTTATCTTATTGTCACCCAAAAAATGCGAATACATAGACTAGAGATCCATAAAAATGGATTTTCATTGCCAAAAAAGGGAACTTTTCTGAGAATATTTCTCCTTTATTCATAATATGATTTGCTAAAAGTTGTCCTCGACAAACCAGCAAGAAGACAAACGTGCCATGATCCATACACTTGCCACGCCATCCCATGGCTTGGACCATGGAGGTCACAAAGTAGTACAAAGTAGATTACAAAAGTACATGATAGTAGAAAATAAAATGCAAACACATAACAAGGTCATTTATTCCGACAAGAAGTAGGTGGTGCATACATGCCATTGATACCACCGGGTTCTCCAAGATGAGTCTAGGCGGCCAAGAACATAGCACTCATGGAGTAACATATACCCCAATGGCGTCCAACATGTCGCCAGAACGTCCAAAGAAGCCAATAATCCTACCTCCGTCAAGCACCGGGATGTGGAAAGGAGTCCCGTTAGGTGTGCCATATATCTTGGTATCTTTCTCCTTGAAGGTGGAAATTTTAAGAGAAGTAACTACACAATCATTGTCAAAAGCTGTACCAAACGTTCCTGAGATCTCCGTCACATAATCCGTAGGGTCAAGAGTAATCTGCATCAATGCAATAAGAGGAAGATATGTGTCTAAGTAGAAATAGGAAGAGAGAAGGAAAAAAGGAAATCTCACACACGCGCGCACCGTGGTCTTTGTGTTGAGAGGGCGTCCCCAGGGGCCCTCGGAGTGCTCGATGTAATCGGTGCCTACGTAGGTGAAGGAAATCGCGTCGATGGTACCTCCACTATGGATGGTCACGCTGTTTAGCCGGCCGGGCATTACCTGCACATTCCTCTCGCCGCCACCAGGCCCACCCCATGCTCCAATCTTGACGGGCATGCTCTGAATTAATTAACACATGCATAAATACAAAAGAAAAAACAAAGAATTACTACATGCATAAGAAGATCGAACACGTACCATTTTCGCTACGAATCTCCCTGGTTCCAACAAAAAACTATAGGTATAGAAGAAGGATGTGGCTAGCAAGCAGCTTGATGGATTGTTTGAGCAATGGAGGTATCCTATATATAGCCCCTTCAGGCCGTGACACACGTGTGAAATTGCAATTTCTGCTAGCATGTACATGCACCCGTGACTCACATATGACCATAATGAGACCTGGGGCATTGACTTTGTGCAGAGCATGTGTGGACCACCACAGTGTGATACATGCTAGTTTTATAATTTTACACTAGCAGTAAGACTGCTATAATTTGGTTACCAGCCCATGGAGTAGTTTGCTCACATGAAGGCAAATTCCTGGTGTCTTCCCATTTTCCTCTTAGCTTGACTCGATCTACATGCTGAATGAACCAAATGTTCTAGACGCAGCTGCACCTTCTCCGCTAGCATCATATTCTTGCTCCAAATTGAGTATTAATATATTTATTTACAACCTAGAGAGTATTAACATATAATCCTTCCGGTTCAGTTGAATAGACCTGTTCATATTAAAAAACATAAACCTTTAGTTTGGACAACAGAATATATACTCCTTCGGATTCAAATTACTTGACTTAGATATGTCTAGATTCGATTGTATCTAGAGATGATTTAGTATTAGAATCATCCGTATCTTGGTAAATTTGAGTTAAGTAATTTGAGTCGGAGGGAGTACTATTCCATGTGATGTGAAATTTATTTTTTTCCTCCATCTTTTGGGCGTCTGAGCGATATTTGAGCGGATGACACATACCCCTTTCTGGCTCTGCTCGGCAGGCGATGCCTCGGCTCCCCACACCCACGAGGCTTGTGACGACTTTGCATGGCGACCTGGCGCCCTGTCGCAAAGGACGAAAAATTTGAGGATGGGAAAATTTTAAAGTATAAAAAGTTTTATGCAGAAATTAAAATAGTCCAGACATGATAATACTTTGTATTAGCATTTTCTTCTAAAATTTCATCACCATCATCACGTTATTTTTCTGCAATAGCTATAGCCAGCTTCTGAGCATTGCTTTTTTAGGAACACTGCGCTTTATTGATTACTTAACATCATTACTAAGTTCATCCCTAACACAATCAGGGATCACATGTACGGAAGTTTCATCCCCAATACCATCATCGTGTTATTTCTTCTGCAATAGCTATAGCCAGTTTCTAAGAAGTGTTGGCAGATCTTCTAAACGTCCTAAAAAAATCTTGACGCTTCCTTTTGAGACTCTATGAACTCTTCTGCCAGCATTTCCTCTTTTTTTCCTTTTATTAGACAAAAATACTTATGGCACTAGAACACCCAAACAATACCCAAATATATCGCGGGGAGTTGAAATACAATCACCTAGAGGCCTCTGACAGTGTAGCCTGTTGTGATGTCTTGACATGGTGACGTCGGAAAATAACTGTAGCCATGGCTGTTGTGCCGCTGAAGGAAGACGAGCCTTGCTGGCACGGTGGCGCTGAACTCCTCTGTCTTAGCCGGCTGGCTGCCATCCGGTCCGGTCACTGGCGGCGTCCTTAAGTGGAATACAGGAGGAGCGGAAATGCACGAGACCTAAAGGAAGCAGTCCATGGGGCAGTCCATGGGGATAGTCTCGGTCGAACGTACTCGCCATGCTCCATGTTAGACTGATATGTCACGTAACGTGACATATCTTCCTATTGTAGAGTTTTCCTATTTGTTGTAATTTCCACAATAATCATTAGTTATGGCATTGATTGTATAATTACGACATTGATTGTAATAGTAATGCCTAGGATTGTAATCTTGTCTATTCATAAACGTGGAATGGAATGGCCCAAGCGTGGTCAATCTTCTCACATGGTATCAGCCAGAAATTCCTGACAATGCTTCCGTTCTCCTCTCCTCCCTAGTCGCCGCTTCCTACAGCCACTATCTTGCTGCACCTCCTCCTCCCCTCCTCCCATGGCGCCGCCCGAACCCCACCCCAACGTGCACCTCTCGGCGCAGGCAACCGCCATCCAGAGCATTCACTCGGTCGTCCTCGACTTCAAAACCAACGTCTTCCCTAGGAGGCGCACTTCTTCACCATCGCCATCACCACCTACGCACTCGAGGACGGCCTCACCACCGAGCGGCCTCCTATCGGCGATGCCACGTGGCTTCGCCTCGACTCCACGGTCCTTCGGTGGCTCTATGGCTCCATGACCATGGACATCGTCGACCTCGTCATGCCCACCTTGACCGCGGCCAACGCCCCTGATGCTACGGCATACACGGTTTGTACGGCTGTCCACAGCATCTTCAACAACAACAATAAGACCCGCGAGGTCTACCTCGCCGAGGAATTCTGAAACATCAAGTAGGAAGACCGCTCCATTGCCGAGTACGTGCAGCTCCAAAAGGCGGCGGGCGACGCCCTCGGCGAGGTTGGCGCCCCGGTCTCTGATTCGAACCTCGTCACGAACATTATCAAGGGTCTCAGCGATCGTTTCGACAACGTCGCCAACATCGCCCCTCTCCTCACGCCGTTCCCTACCTTCCTCAACTTCCGCAACATGCTTCTCCTCTAGGAGATGAAGATGCCGTGCCGCTCCCCAAAACCTCCGCCTCGGCCTTCATCGCCCGGTGGACAACCCCTCCTCCACCTAGCGGCCCTCCTGCTGGGCCTGGTGCTGGCTAGCCATGGCGTCCTCCCGCGGCGGCCCCCAACCCGCACCATGGAGATTACGACCGCAACAAGGGGAAGAACAAGGGTTACCCCCCGCCCCCCCGACGGTGCCCCCCTGCACCTACACCCTACAACCCATGGAACGTCTCTATCCAAAAGTGGCCTATGCAGCAGTTTGCCACTGGCCCCATCCTGCTCGGCCTACGTCCGGGTCCTCGCGCCTACGTGTCGACCCCCACGCTGGTCACGGTGCTGGCTACGGCGCCCCATACGGAGCTGGCTACGGTGCCCCCTATGGGGCCGCCTACTACACCGTCGCCCTGCGCCGTCACCCACGTGGGATCCCGCCGCCCTCGCCCAGCACTTCAACTACATGACGCTGCAGCAGCCCGCTCCAGATTGGGTCATGGACAGCGGTGCCACCTCCCACCTCTCCAAGGATGCCGGTATCCTCTTCTCTCTCTCTCCACAACCTATGTATCGCCATGTCACTGTTGGAGACGTCTCGTCGGTCCTCGTCTCCACATCGGGGCATGCCTCTCTTCCTTCTTTTTTCTGTAATCGTCGTCTTCATCTTCGTCCTAGTTACACCTCGCATTATTCAAAACCTCATCTTTGTACGTCAGTTTACTACAGATAATCAGTGCATAGTCGCGTTTGACCCTTTTGGTTTTTCTGTGAAAAACCTTCTCACTTGGCGTGAACTGCTTCAGTGCAATAGTACGGGGAAGCTTTATTGCTTTCAGCGCCCGGCGCCCCGTGCCCTCACCGTGACCACCACCTCCCAGGATGTTTGGCATCGCCGCCTTGGTCATTCCCGTCATGAGGCTTATCGTTGTCTCTCGCAGCATATTTTTTTGCCGTGTAATAAAAATATATATAGTACTTTGTGTCACGCATGTCAGATTGGTCGTCATGTATTTGCCATTTTCTTCTTCCACCACTAGTAGTACTCGCCCATTTCAGCTAATTCATTGTGATCTTTGGACATCACCAATCTCTAGTATTTCTGGTAATAAATATTTCCTAGTAATTCTTGATGATTTTACTCATTTTCTATGGACTGTTCCTTTACGGCAAAAATCCGATACTTACGTCGCGCTTACTTATTTTCGTGCTTTCGCTCACACTCAGTTTAATTTTCTTCTTGCATCTATAGAGTGTGACAACGGTCGGGAGTTCGACAACGCCAAACTTCACTCCTTCGCTGCCGAACACGATATACACATTTGTCCATACACCTCCCAACAAAACGGTAAAGCCGAACGTATTATTCGTACGGTGAACGATATAGTGCGATCTCTTATTTTTTAGGCTAGTTTACCGCCTCACTTTTGGGTAGAAGCTCTTAATTATGTCACCCACGTCCTTAATTGTCTCCCCACCAAAACCATCACCGCTCCCTCTCTATTTTTCAATTCATCATAGTCATCCCGATTACTCGTCTCTACGTGTTTTTTGTAGCCTTTCTTATCCCAACACCGCCTCTACCATGCCTCATAAACTTGCCCCCCCGGTCTAATGCTTGTATTTTCCTTGGTTGTTCTCCTCACCACCATGGTTATCGCTGCATGAACCTCACCAATAATCGCATTATAATCTCTCGCCATGTTATTTTTGACGAGTCCACTTTTCCCTTTGTATTACCTCAGCAACCCTCTGCTGCCACCTACGACTTCCTCGACGCCGACTCTCCTCATGTTGTCGCCCCTCCGGCACCTCCCGCGCCGCGCGCCCCGTCACCACCCCTCCCCACCTCCTTCTCTCCATGCGTCACCACCACCGCCACCACCACCGCCTGTGCACCGCACGCGCAGCTCCTCCGACATCCATGTACCTCACCTTCACGCGCCCTGACATCGCGTACGCCATTCAGCAAGTGTGTCTTCACATGCATGAACCTTGCGAGCAGCACCTGGTGGCCATCAAGGACATCTTGCGCTACGTCAAGGGCACAATATCTCATGGACTCTAGCTTCACTCCTAATCGCCGGACTCCATAGTCACCTACACCGACGCCGACTAGGCCGGCTGCCCCAACACTCGACGCTCCATGTTGGGCTTTTGCATCTACCTCAGTGACAACCTCGTCTCCTAGTCTTCAAAGCAGCAACACACGGTATCTCGATCGAGCGTTGAGGCTGAGTACGCCATGTGGCTAACGCCGTCACCGAGGCTAGTTGGATTCGCCAACTCCTCCATGAGCTTCATCGACCATCTCCTACCGCCATTGTTGTGTTCTCAGGACAATGTTAGCGCCGTCTACATGTCCAAAAAGCCCGTACAGCATCAACGTACCAAACACATTGAGATCAACCTCCACTTTGTTCGCGATCGTGTTGCCCTGGGCCAGGTCCACGTCCCCTCGTCCCGCCAGTTCGGCAACATCCTGACTAAGGGCCTTCCATCATCGTTGTTTTTGGACTTTTGGTCTAGTCTCAACGTCTATCCTCCTCCCGTTGTCACTGCGGGGGGTGTTAGACTGATATGTCACGTAATCGTGACATATCTTCCTATTGTGGAGTTTCCCTATTTGTTCTAATCTCCACAATAATCCATACTTATGGCATTGATTGTATAGTTATGACATTGATTGTAATAGTAATGCCTAGGATTGTAATCTTGTCTATTTATAGACGTGGAATGGAATGGCTCAAGTGTGGTAAATATTCTCACACTCTCGTGTGTAGCCTGGTGCACAGTTGAGCAAGCTAGCAACGGAACGTGGCCTAGCTAGGTTTACTTAAAATTAAGGTTGAGCGGACGCCCTGCCTTGCCCAAATGGGGGATCCGCCCCTGCCGACGCGACGCGTCATATTGTGCGCCCATACGCCTCTTGTTGGATGTCTTCGCCATTCGGCATGAATGCTCCTCGTGTCGACCACCTTCGCTCAACATCGTCTATGTGTTGGGCCTAGAATGCCTATATATTTGTTCACGGCCTGTAGCTCTTTTGGTGTCCCACAAATTCTATCCTGCCCTCCGCTAGAGGCGGGGTGCATGATGTTCGTCGTGTTCGCCGAGTAGGCGTCTATCGCCGTGTGCTGCGGTTTAAATGTCGCGCTGCGTGGGTTTAGTGGCGTGCCTGGACCATATTGTTGCAGCTCGACCATATTGTTCCTCATGCATGCTGTTGTTTAGACTGGCTTTAATTATTAAAGGCGTGGCACACATGAAGGAATGTTCACGCCCATCGAGTAGTTTAAACCACATTACCCAGCAGTTGGTCAAAAAAATAGATACTATTCTAAGTCATATGGATATGATACTTCGCTAATTTTTGGGTGTGTCGGCAATTTATGAGCGGGCGACGCGTACTCCCTTCCGGCTTCGTTGGGTAGGGGATTCCTCGGCTCCCCATGCCTGCGATGTGTGTGCCGACGATGCATGGCGACTAGGCGCCGACGCATACCCGACCTCTACAACCATAGATAGGGCTAACAATTTACACACATAATACCGAGAGCAAAATTGTCATCTCTCCTTGTCAGGATTCAACCGAGAAACGTATGGAGCAGACCAATAAATCCGCTGTGATGTGAGGACCACCAGACCTTGATACACCACAATGAGACGTGGGGAATTGTCTTTGTGCAGAGGATGTGTGGACCATCACATCGTGATACATGCTAGTTTTATAATTTTACACTACTAGCAGTAAGACCGCTATAATTTGGTTACCAGCCCATCGAGTAGTTTGCTCACACGAAGGCAAGTTCCTGGTGTCTTCCATTTTCCTCTTAGCTTGACTCGACCTATATGCTGAATAAACTAAACAGATGCACCTTCTCAGTTAACATCAAATTCTAGCTCCAAATGTAGTATTAATATATTTATTTATAATCCGGAGAGTATTAACATATAACCCTTCCGGTTCAGACCTGTAGATATGAAAAAACATAAATATTTAGTTTGGACAACAAAATATATACTCCCTCGGACCCAAATTAGTCGGCATGCATGCCATTGATACCACCAGGTTCTCCGAGATGAGCCTAACTGTCCAAGAATGTAGCACTCATGGAGTAACATATACCCCAATGGCGTCTAGCATGTCTCCAGAGCGTCCAAAAAAGCCAACAATCTTGCCTCCATCACGCACCGGGATGTGGAAAGGAGTCCCGTTAGGTTTGCCATATATCTTGCTATCTTTCTCCTTGAAGGTGGAAATTTTAAGAGACGTAACGACACAATCATTGTCAAAAGCTGTACCAAAAGTCCCTGAGATCTCCGTCACGTAGTCCGTAGGGTCAAGAGTAATCTGCATCAATGCAATAGGATAAACATATATGTCTAAGTAACCATAGAGACAGATAAGGAATAAAAAACAACCGCGAACATACACGCACCGTGCTCTTTGTGTTGAGAGGGCGTCCCCAGGGGCCCTCGGAGTGCTCGATGTAATCGGTGCCTACGTAGGTGAAGGAAATCGCGTCGATGGTACCTCCGCTATGGATGGTCACGCTGTTTAGCCGGCCGGGAGTTACCTGCACATTCCTCTCGCCGCCACCAGGCCCACCCCATGCCCCAATCTTGACGGGCATGCTCTGAATTAATTAACACAAGAATAACATGAATGAACTTAATTACTTGCTGAATATAACCGGAAAAAACAAAGAATTACACCATCCATGAGAAGATCGAACAGGTACCATTTTGGCCTCGGCTCTCTCTAACTCCAACAAAAAGCGTGTAGAAGAAGGATGTGGTTAGCAAGCAGCTCGATGGCTTCTGTGAGCACTGGAGTACTGCTATATATAGCCCCTCCAGCCCACCCGCCCACCCCTCCTAAGAGTTATTGTAAACCATCCTGGATACATACATTCAAGATAGGACCGCCAGTTATCATCCACCAATAGTCTCTACAATCCTAAGTGACAAATTGTGATCTCTAATACTCAGTATGCACACGTGACACACATGGAGCATACCAGTGTATACTCCTGCATGTAAGGACCTCGAGCTCATATGATACATGACAGTTTTGGAATATTGCTTTTACACAAATAGAAACACTCTGAACCGGACCTGCAGAAACAAATGGCAACCACACATGTGCGAGCGTGATACATGCCCATGAGCTGTAGATGGAAACAACACACACATACACCTTTATGCACCACACAAATCCATACGAGACGTGGGGCGTCGACACAGCAGCATGACCAGCCTACATGTGGTGTCCACCGGATAATGTCACCATTTTTACATCTAGTTCATTTTACAACGGGACCTTTATATATAATATAGGCTTTAATAAATCTTAGTAACCAGTTTAGCCATTTTATATAAAGTGATTATTAGAAATTAACTTTTGGGTTCAAAGCTAGTTTTTAAGACCTATATAGTTATTTTCATTTCGTAAAATTTTTCATAGAAGTTTTAGAAAATAGTTTGGACTTGAGCCTTAAAAAAATTATGTTCATTTTATTTTAAATTGAGTAAAATACATTAAAGGTCACTCACTGGACTTGAGGCTGTTACTCGCCGTGCTCACCGTACATCGCTATACGCAATTTACGGTTACCGAATACACGCGTATATATCACAGGGTCACCGGGGCATGTAGAGCCCAATATTTTCTGGCATGTCATCGTGTTGACCATTGTCTCCAACGAGAGCGCCACATCGCCTTCCCTGCCTTCCGAGATGTTGCCTCGTCATGATCCACTTTGCCGCAGTGCGCCTAGCCGCGACCATGCCACTGGCTCTCGGCAGACTCAAGCGACCACCACATCCAGACTATCATAGCACCATCAACGCCGAGCATGACGAGGACGGTGACTTGTTCCTGCATTTCTGTGGTGTTGGTGACGACGATCATGAATCCTCCCCTGCCTGCCGTGCAGCGTGCGGCGAATCGGAACCGCAAAACTCACCCGCTTGTGACTTGTGGACGCGCTATAGGGACAGGGTGGCCACGACTGGCATCCACCGCGCCATAGGTGAGATGATACAGCCAAGGAAACGAGGCGGGGGGGGGGGGGGGCTTGCGGCGCGTGTCGTGCAAGATGCTCCCGTGGTCAAACGCCTTGTCGACATGGTGCTCCCCAGTCCCCACTGTCCATCCACTCCATATGCCCATGCCTCGGTCTGATCAGCGGCTGCTCCGATAGCTAGACATTAAATAGAAACCGCTTGCTTTCATAAAAATTAAGGAAACTAAAAATAAAAATATGACGAGTGCAATTTTTTACATACATCCCTGATCGCATCTCCCCAGGCGATGGACTGATGGAATCGTTCTCATCGGCATGGGCGGGCAAGCTCGCCGCAGCACACGGCATAATGGTGATCTTCTGCGGGCACGTGGCATGCGGTGACCTCTTTGTCCGGGAAGGTCCAAGAGAAATATGTAGACTATACCGACTCATATACATGTTTGGCATAGTTGTTACATGTATCCAATTTTTATGAAAATACAATGATATAACTTTTCTAAGAAAATACAATGATATACCGACTCATACCGACTCATATACCGACTCATACCGACTCATAATGTCTCTTACAGATTAGTGAAATGTGATGAGGTATGGAATGAAATTAATTTTCTAAGAAAATAAATGATATAACTTTTCCATGCATAACTGATATATATACTATAGTATTGTATATATTGGCGGCTAAAGATTAAAATTGTTAATTGTACACATATTTTCGTGTTTTATATTTTAGGCTGGACAGATAAAGTAGCTTATAGTAATCTCTTCCACAACATGTATACCAATGTAATTATATTTTAGGACACGTGTTACACAAAAGTTTTTAGATTAAGTCGGCATTTCAATAACACATACTCCGCATGCTGCATGCACATGGAGGGTTTTGTTGGCAGATATACTAGGAGAGTCTTGACACCCGTGACACACATGAAATGCATAACCTCCATTTCTGCAGAGTACATGCGCACAGGCTTGGCAGTACATCATTATGGACGTGGGGCATGGAGGCAGCAGAAGGACCAGCCTGCTTTCTTAGGTCCACCATATTATTATTTATTTGCAACCTCGTGACTCATGTGTAAAGGTTTCACAAGCCGTGTTTTTACTCTACTTACGTGAAGTTGCCAATCATTATATAGAATTATATAAATAACAAGAGATTCTCGTCCTACAGAAAATTACTTGGCATGGAAGAATGTTCAAATACATTTCTCCTTCTTTTGTATCAAAAAAAATATGTCGATTGGATTGCATAAAAATGATGTTGTTCGAGGACTGTACTAGCATGCCTGACACCGTGGAAAAGTTTTTATACATGTAGACAGTACTACAATGTTACTCCATGCATATATTGAATTTCTAAAGACGGAAAATAGCATGCAAAATTAATAAGTATAACATGGTGGAACAATTGCAACCCAGATCTATGTGGTTCTAGATCTTGTACAAAATAACCAAAATAGCACAAAAGCATTATCCTATTGGCCCGCAAAGAGATGTGGTGGAGCCCATATGAAATTAGGAGATGATATTATCTCATCGTCTTCAAGAACATCAAGTCTTCATAAGTCTTTACGTCCTATAGCTAATATTCAGGATTGGGCCTATGATGGCTTTATTTAATGTTATTTACTTTATAAAAAATTATCAATGCCCAAATACTACTCAGTACTTCATTAGCAATTTACAATTTATTCCTAGCTATTTTGATACACTGATATTTTTGCTGCATGTTTGGTTTGCACTCTTGATTATCAAACAAGATATAAATATTTTACTAGAATTGTGGGTATTCACACACTAGTCATTATATATATATATTTATTACATCAACATGGTTCTCTTATGAGGTATGGGTACTTAATAACTATGTTTGTATTGTTATCGTAGATAATGATGAAGAATCCAGTAGCAAAATGAGCTTAATTATCGCACACCTTGTGCTCAGTTAAATGTCGTGGAAGGTAAACCGTATGCGAGATATGAAAATATTTTGGAGGAGGCACAAATTGAGTATCTCATTTTATCTTATTTTCACTCAAAAATCCGAATACATAGACTAGAGCTCCATTAAACATATAAAAATTGATTTTTGTCACCAAAGAGACGGTGCTTTTCTGAGAATATTTCTCCTTTATTCATAATACGATTTGCTAAATGGTGTCCTCGGCAAACAAGCAAGACGAGCAACCTGCCACGATTCACACACTTGCCACGCCATCCCATGGCTTAGACCATGGCGTCACAAAGTAGTACAAGGTAGATTACAAAAGTACATGATAGCTAGTAGAAAATAAAATGCAAACACACAACAAGGTCATTTATTCCGACAAGATGTAGGTGGTGCATGCATGCCATCGATAGTGCCAGGTTCTCCAAGATGAGCTTAGGCGTTCAAGTACGTAGCACTCATGGAGTAACATATACACCAATAGCGTCTAGCAAGTCGCTAGAGCGTCCAAAAAAGCCAATAATTCTGCCTCACCAGCTACTCTTCTTACATACATAGATAAGACTCACCGGATATCATCCACACAAAAGTCTCTACAATCTTGAGAGACAAATTGTAATCTCCAATATCTAGTATACATACGTGACACACATGGAGTGGACCATGCATGTGAAGGACCACCTGACCATATGATATGAGATTTTTGGAATGTTGCATTTTAGCATCTTCTAGTTCACACAAGCAGAAATACCAAACTGAATTTGATTGCTATATGTGAAGTTCTTCTGTTCCTGTTATCTCTTATTTTTCCTCTTAGCATGACTCCATCTCCATGCAAAATGAACAAAAAGATCTAGTGCTTCTGCAGCTGAGGTACGCCACCTGCTTGCTCTAAATTCAATATTAATTTACTGGTCTTATACTTATACAATCTGGCCCAAGAGGTTCCTCACGCTACTGGTTGAAATAGGTCAAGCTGCCACTTGCTGGACGGGACCGGGAGAAACAAATGGCAATAGATGAGCAAACATGATACACACGCATGAGCTGTAGATGGTAAAAATTAAGACATACTGACCTCATGCGCCACACAAATCCATATGAGACGTGCGACGTCGACGCAGCAGCACCACCGGCCTACATGCGGTGAACACCGGACAATGTCGCTATTTTTATATCTAGTTAGATTTTACATTTCTCTAGAAATTGAAATGGAAGCCTCATTTTGGTAACATATTTCTCACTTCTTCAATTTTTAAATGTTAACTACATGAGTATTTTTTAATATAAATTATAACGTCAATATTTTCGTAGACAAGGTACCTCTCGCATAGACACATGCAATTTCGTTTTCCTTCTTTTGTGTCAAAAAATCACATGTCGATTGGATTGCATAAAAATAATGGTGTTCGAAGACTGTACTAGCATGCCTGACGCCATGGCAAAGTTTTCATGCATGTAGACAGTAGTATAATGTTACTAGATCGTTATGTTGTATATTTTAATGACCATTTAAGTTGTATATTTATATACGAAAAAAGATGTGTATATTACCATGCAGGAAATAGTAGATATTTTTTCCAGCCGTATGCCAAATCTTTACAAAGTCTGATCATCTCCTTGTCCTATATATAATATTCATGATTGGTCCTATGAACACATTATTTAATCTTATTTAATTTTTCAAGATTTTTGAATACACTAATACTACTCACTACTTCACGAGGAATTTACAATTTATTACTAGCTATTTTGATTGGTTTGCACTTTGATTACTAAACGTGATATAAATATTCTACTACAATTTTGCGCGTGCGTCATTCTTCATTGCCTAGTTGTGTACTTCTTTTGGTAAGTTCAAATCTGCAAGGACATAAAATATTGTCCTTGTTAGTTATATATTTTTATTTCTTCAACATGGTTCCCCTATGAGGTATGGGTCCTTGATAAGTATTTTCGTATCATCACAATAGAAAATGACGAATCCTCTAGAACCAAATCGAGCTTAATTAGTGCACACATTTGGCCTCATTATATGTCGGTATGCTAGAAATGAAAATATTCTGGAGGAGGCACAAATTTGGTATATCTTTTTATCTAATTTACACTCAATAACATGAATACACAGACTAGAGCCATCGCAAATGGAGCAACTACTTTTCTAAGGATCATCCTCCTTTGTTTATAATACTATTTGCAACACGGTGTTGTCGACAAACCAGCAAGAAGCCCATGGTGCCACGATAAAAACACTTGCCATGCGCCAGCCCATGGCTTGGACCATGGCGACACAATAGTACAAAGCACATTACAAAAGTACATGATAGTACAAAATAAAATGCAAGCAAACAACAATGTCATTTATTCCGATAAGCGGTAGGTGGTGTATGCATGCCATTGTACGATATTTACAATATGCCATTGGCAATTTGGGAATAAATAAGGAAAACCTAGTTGGCAAACATTATCGCGATAATCCATTGCAATCCTACATAGCCTTAGTATGTAGTTAAATTAAAATTACCATGAGCAATAAAAAGTTCCTACATGCATATATCTAGTCTCCGAAGATGGAAAATAACATGCAAAATTCATGAGTATAACATGGTGGAACAATTGGAACCCAGTTCTATGAGGTTCTTGATCTTTGACAAAATAACTAAAAATGCACAAAGCATTGTCCTATTGGCCTGCAAAGAGACGTGGTGGAGGCCCTATGAAATTTGGAGATGATATTCCTCCATCGTCTTCAAGAACATCAAGTCTTCAAAAGTCTGATCACCTTCTTGTCCTAAAGCTAATATTCAAGATTGGTCCTATGAAGGCTTTATTTAATGATATTTACTTTATCAAGAATTATCAATACCCAATACAACTCACTACTTTATTAGCAATTTACAATTTATTTCTAGCTATATTGATACACTAATTATTTTGCTGCATGCTTGGTTTTCACTCTTGATTACCAAACATGATATAAATATTCTACTGTACTTTTAGGTATAGACACACTAGTCATTCTTCGTTTCGCAGGGTTGTACTGCTTTTGCTAAGTTCAAATCTAAAAGGACATAAAATAGTGTGGTTGTTATTTATATATATTTATTACATCAACATGGTTCCCCTATGAGGTATGGGTAATTAATAGTTATGTTGGTATTGTTACAGTAGATAATGAAGAAGACGCCAGTACCAAAACGAGCTTAAATATTATTGCACACCTTTGGAATCAGTTAAATGTCGTGAACGGTATGCAAGCAATGAAAATGTTTTGGAGGAGGCACAAATTTGGTATCTCATTTTATCTTATTGTCACCCAAAAAATGCGAATACATAGACTAGAGATCCATAAAAATGGATTTTCATTGCCAAAAAAGGGAACTTTTCTGAGAATATTTCTCCTTTATTCATAATATGATTTGCTAAAAGTTGTCCTCGACAAACCAGCAAGAAGACAAACGTGCCATGATCCATACACTTGCCACGCCATCCCATGGCTTGGACCATGGAGGTCACAAAGTAGTACAAAGTAGATTACAAAAGTACATGATAGTAGAAAATAAAATGCAAACACATAACAAGGTCATTTATTCCGACAAGAAGTAGGTGGTGCATACATGCCATTGATACCACCGGGTTCTCCAAGATGAGTCTAGGCGGCCAAGAACATAGCACTCATGGAGTAACATATACCCCAATGGCGTCCAACATGTCGCCAGAACGTCCAAAGAAGCCAATAATCCTACCTCCGTCACGCACCGGGATGTGGAAAGGAGTCCCGTTAGGTGTGCCATATATCTTGGTATCTTTCTCCTTGAAGGTGGAAATTTTAAGAGAAGTAACTACACAATCATTGTCAAAAGCTGTACCAAACGTTCCTGAGATCTCCGTCACATAATCCGTAGGGTCAAGAGTAATCTGCATCAATGCAATAAGAGGAAGATATGTGTCTAAGTAGGAATAGGAAGAGAGAAGGAAAAAAAGGAAATCTCACACACGCGCGCACCGTGGTCTTTGTGTTGAGAGGGCGCCCGGGGCCCTCGAGTGCTCGATAATCGGTGCCTACGTAGGTGAAGGAAATCGCGTCGATGGTACCTCCACTATGGATGGTCACGCTGTTTAGCCGGCCGGGCATTACCTGCACATTCCTCTCGCCGCCACCAGGCCCACCCCATGCTCCAATCTTGACGGGCATGCTCTGAATTAATTAACACATGCATAAATACAAAAGAAAAAACAAAGAATTACTACATGCATAAGAAGATCGAACACGTACCATTTTCGCTACGAATCTCCCTGGTTCCAACAAAAAACTATAGGTATAGAAGAAGGATGTGGCTAGCAAGCAGCTTGACGGATTGTTTGAGCAATGGAGGTATCCTATATATAGCCCCTTCAGGCCGTGACACACGTTTGAAATTGCAATTTCTGCTAGCATGTACATGCACCCGTGACTCACATATGACCATAATGAGACCTGGGGCATTGACTTTGTGCAGAGCATGTGTGGACCACCATAGTGTGATACATGCTAGTTTTATAATTTTACACTAGCAGTAAGACTGCTATAATTTGGTTACCAGCCCATGGAGTAGTTTGCTCACATGAAGGCAAATTCCTGGTGTCTTCCCATTTTCCTCTTAGCTTTACTCGATCTACATGCTGAATGATCCAAATGTTCTAGACGCAGCTGCACCTTCTCCGCTAGCATCATATTCTTGCTCCAAATTGAGTATTAATATATTTATTTACAACCTAGAGAGTATTAACATATAATCCTTCCGGTTCAGTTGAATAGACCTGTTCATATTAAAAAACATAAACTTTTAGTTTGGACAACAGAATATATACTCCCTCGGATTCAAATTACTTGACTTAGATATGTCTAGATTCGATTGTATCTAGAGATGATTTAGTATTAGAATCATCCGTATCTTGGTAAATTTGAGTTAAGTAATTTGAGTCGGAGGGAGTACTATTCCATGTGATGTGAAATTTCTTTTTTTCCTCCATCTTTTGGGCGTGGCGATATTTGAGCGGATGACACATACCCTTTCTGGCTCGCCGCAGGCGATGCCTCGGCTCCCCACACCCATGAGGCTTGTGACGACTTTGCTTGGCGACCTGGCGCCTAGTCGGAAAGGACGAAAAATTTGAGGATGGGAAAATTTTAAAGTATAAAAAGTTTTATGCAGAAATTAAAATAGTCCAGACATCATAATACTTTGTATTAGCATTTTCTTCTAAAATTTCATCACCATCATCACGTTATTTTTCTGCAATAGCTATAGCCAGCTTCTGAGCATTGCTTTTTTATGAACACTGCGCTTTATTGATTACTTAACATCATTACAAAGTTCATCCCTAATACAATCAGGGATCACATCTACGGAAGTTTCATCCCCAATACCATCATCGTGTTATTTCTTCTGCAATAGCTATAGCCAGTTTCTAAGAAGTGTGTTGGCAGATCTTCTAAACGTCCTAAAAAAATCTTGACGCTTCCTTTTGGGACTCTATGAACTCTTCTGCCAGCATTTCCTCTTTTTTTCCTTTTATTAGACAAAAATACTTATGGCACTAGAACACCCAAACAATACCCAAATATATCGCGGGGAGTTGAAATACAATCACCTAGAGGCCTCTGACGGTGTAGCCTGTTGTGATGTCTTGACATGGTGACGTCGGAAAATAACTGTAGCCATGGCTGTTGTGCCGCTGAAGGAAGACGAGCCTTGCTGGCACGGTGGCGCTGAACTCCTCTGTCTTAGCCGGCTGGCTGCCATCCGGTCCGGTCACTGGCGGCGTCCTTACATGGAATACAGGAGGAGCGGAAATGCACGAGACCTAAAGGAAGCAGTCCATGGGGATAGTCTCGGTCGAACGTACTCGCCATGCTCCATGTTAGACTGAGATGTAACGTAACGTGACATATCTTCCTATTGTGGAGTTTTCCAATTTGTTGTAATTTTCACAATAATCATTAGTTATGGCATTGATTGTATAATTACGACATTGATTGTAATAGTAAAGCCTAGGATTGTAATCTTGTCTATTCATAAACGTGGAATGGAATGGCCCAAGCGTGGTCAATCTTCTCACATGGTATCAGCCAAAAATTCCTCACAATGCTTTCGTTCTCCTCTCCTCCCTAGTCGCCGCTTCCTACAACCACTGTCTTGCTGCACCTCCTCCTCCCCTCCTCCCATGGCGCCGCCCGAACCCCACCCCAACGTCCACCTCTCGGCGCAGGCAACCGCCATCCAGAGCATTCACTCGGTCGTCCTCGACTTCAAAACCAACGTCACTCGAGGACGGCCTCACCACCGAGCGGCCTCCTATCGGCGATGCCACGTGGCTTCGCCTTGACTCCACGGTCCTTCGGTGGCTCTATGGCTCCATGACCATGGATATCGTCGACCTCGTCATGCCCACCTTGACCGCGGCCAACGCCCCTGATGCTACGGCATACACGGTTTGTACGGCTGTCCACAGCATCTTCAACAACAACAATAAGACCCGCGAGGTCTACCTCGCCGAGGAATTCTGAAACATCAAGCAGGAAGACCGCTCCATTGCCGAGTACGTGCAGCTCCAAAAGGCGGCGGGCGACGCCCTCGGCGAGGTTGGTGCCCCGGTCTCTGATTCGAACCTCGTCACGAACATTATCAAGGGTCTCAGCGATCGTTTCGACAACGTCGCCAACATCGCCCCTCTCCTCACGCCGTTCCCTACCTTCCTCAACTTCCGCAACATGCTTCTCCTCTAGGAGATGAAGATGTCGCGCCGATCCCCAAAACCTCCGCCTCGGCCTTCATCACCCGGTGGACAACCCCTCCTCCACCTAGCGGCCCTCCTGCTGGGCCTGGTGCTGGCTAGCTGTAACTACCTCGGTGAATTACGCTCCTAGATACAAGCCTGGATGAGCGGAAGTGGTTGAAATAGTACGGTGGGGCCCAAAAGCCACTCACGGGTAGACCTTTCGGCCGTCCCAACCACTTCCAGTCATCGGGACAAAATGCAGGCGTAATCGGCAGGCGAAGGGATCAACTACATACACAAATGAGTATGTATGCAAGCCACCATACAATAGTACATCAGAGCCATTCCATCTAAAAAGAAAGGAAATATAGCAATGCCATACAACAAGATTCAAATGTTCTAGATAGATCTAATAGTTTAGGATATTTCCTCATACATCACACATCAGAGAATCAGGCGGAAGCGGCAAACAAGTTCCGAGTACGGATAAGAAGCAAATCGGCATAAGATGCCACATAAATAAGCACATCTCTCCCACAGATCTCACGGATCCCCGTTCCCGGAATCTCTACACCGAAAGATCGTTGCCCACATCATCAGTCTCCTCCACCCAGTATCCGTCCTGCGAGTGTACCTGCTCATCTGAACCAATAATTTATCGTGTGAGACCCTAGGGGTACTCAGCAAGTCTTTATGCCTCTAAAGGGGACACAACCTGGGGTGACGCAATTGAAGCGAAAGATAAACCCTAACAGTTCTATAGATAAACGCTAACCATCCGCCTAACCAAAGATAGACGGATGTCCGTGAATTAGTGACAACAGCTATAACAGTAATATCCACAGATCCATCCTCCTCCTCGCTTACCAACGAGGAAGCTTTAACAACCCCCATCCGTTGGCAATTTTATTAACCATTCCATGAGTGTTGCTCTATTTGCTAGTCAATTACTTAGTCAAATTAAAAGCGGTACTTTAGTTATGCTTGTCTATGATCGAGAAACTGTGCTCCAAGTCGTCCATAACCGCGGACACGGCTTTCAGAAAGTTTTACCCTGCAGGGGTGCACAAATAGCAACACACACTCGATCAACCTCGGAAAAACCAAAACAAAACCCCACGAGGCCTTCACGACAAAGCAATCACAGGATTCAGAAATATTTCAGGGGGGCACCCCATTAAGCTACCCGCAACGAAGTTAGCTAACTTCGAGACGGACTCAAGGTTTGCGTCAGTGGCTGTAAACGACTGGGAACCCATAACTGAGCTTGTCGATCTGGAAACACTCCGCTTACCTAAACATGACAGGTGCTCTCGCACAATCTTAAATAAAGCATGGCATAAGTACAGGATAGTAAATAAAACCTCAAACTAGTTTGTGGCCCCAAGAAATAAGATGAATCAAGCTCGGCTGGGGGTCCCATAAGCCTCCGGATGTGGATAGCGCGAATAAACAAGGAACAGGAATCAAGTACTCGGGGTCCTACGGGACACAAGTGAGCAGAAAAAACCAAATAGCAGATATTGCTCACCGGTGCCACTTTCATTAGTTGTCCCATTACTACTCAGGTTAAGTTGTTTAGGTACCTCGTATCCAACAGACACTCACATACCCTACACATGCTATTCTACGACTCGCATGGCTCAAACAACTCCTGTAGTAATGGCTCATGGGATAGAGGGACAAGCTTGGTGGGGTTTAAGAGTAAAAGCTATGCAATACTTGGGATTCAATTTAATGCAATCGCGGCTCAATCATGCAAGAATAAGATAGAGGCAATAGGTACTGTATGTATGCAAGCATGTGGTAGTTCTTGCCTGGCAACTCAGTTGAAGCGAGAGACGGATCTCGGTAGTGCTCCTGGTTCTCTTGATATATCCCCTCCTCAGTGTCTATTCGAAGAAGAACCAAACAAACAAGGGCCAATATAAATAAAGTGCACAAGCATAGGAATAAAATGCGTCAAGCAAACAATCATGCCATGATGAATGATGCACAAGTTGCATGGCAATAATGTAGCATGGCATGGGTGAGGTGTAGAATACAAGAAATAACATTTTTATTGAGTTTTGGTCACATTTTATTGTCATATTAGTTGATGTATGCTATATATTTATATGATGCATGCTGCAATTGAAGTCATGGATAGCATAAACAGAAAGGTCTCGTTGAGCTGATCATTTTAGACATATCATTTGTTAAATTTGGAGTTATAAAGCTAAAGTTATTAATTAATTAAGGTTCAGGGGCATTTTGATGTAATTATATTCAACTTGGAAAATAAAGTGCTCAATTTAAATTGTGGATAGCATATTTTAATTCCTCACATTTTTCTGATTCAAATTCATATATTATTTGTTGAATTTGGATTTATAATTTAAAAGTTATGTTAAAACAGAATTGAAATTTGAATTTTTAAACTAATTTGAATAGTTTAAATTTGAACAGATATGCAGAAAACCTATTGTCACCCAGACAGACCCAGCCACGCCCAATGATGGGTGGGCCAGAGCTGGCTCAGGCCACACGCACAAGACCCTTTATATCATGCGGCCGCCACACCGAGGTGACGAGTGGGGTCGGCTCATGCCCACGTATGGGAAGCAGCGAGGCAGAGGGTGGTTAAGGGACATGGGTTGATTGAGAAGTTTGTCGGATCCTTTTGCAAAAGGCGAGGCACGCATAGGTGGGGCACGAGGTCATAAAACGGAAAAGTGGGGGGGTTTCTTGCAAAATAGACGCGCCAAGATGGATCTTCCCCGCTGCCCGGCTTGGCAGCTGGCAATGAGGGGAGTCGAACCCGACGTGGGTAAGCGCAGGGGCGAGAGCCACCGCTACCGGTGTGAGGTTGGTGTCTGGAGGGCGGGCGCGGACTAGTTAAAGCCCTAGACAGCTGGAGCGAAGCGTCTGTGCCGCCATGCCGGCACGTGGTGTGCTCGACGGAACGCTCGTCGCCGACAAGAAAGGAGGCAGGGCAGGGGCATGTCTAGGAGGCTCGGGGACTCACCGCGGGGCCGTTGGTGTGGTCGACGAGGCTCGGGGAGGTCACGATCGGCGGCGAGGTTGGCGCCCGGCGGTTAGGGTTTGCGCTCGCCGGTGTCCAGCCGCTCGAGCCTTCTCCTCGCGTGGCGTGTCCAGTGAAGGGGTTCTCGTGGTCTTCCCCGACACTGAAGCCACGCCTCCGGCTGGTGTGGCTAGGGGCGTGGAGGCCGACGGTGGACGTCGTCGGATGGTGGCGGTGGAGAAAGAGGGAGAAGGGGAGGCGAGGGGCCTGGGAGATCTGGGAGAGGCCGAGGTTGGGAGGAGGTAGATAAGGACGGGTGAGGGGGATGGCGTGGAGCCACCTTTATCCCTCTCCTCTTCACGTGCGGCATGGGGCCGAGGGGGTAGCTAGGCGGAGGGGGGCTGCTGTGAGCCAAGTAGGTGGGATCTCGGGGTGGGTAGGTCAGGCAGAGAGAGAGAGAGCAAGAAAAGAGAGGGGGTAGGCGCGGCTAGGGTTAGATGGGTTTGGGTGGAGAGAGAGAAGAGAGTAGATGGAGTGTGGGGCCAGGGAGAGGGGCTGCCAGGTGGGGACATGCATGGTTGAGAGGAGAGGCCGAGAGGGAGGGGTAATTCAGGTGATTCGAGCTAGGGCTAGAAGGAGTGGTTGGGTTAGGGTTTTGTGTAGGGTAGCTAGGTGATATGGTAGATGATGTTAGGGTAGGTGATTAGGTTTAGGTTTTGGAGTAGAGAGGAGGGTTTAGAGAGAGAGAGGTATGGTGTATGGTTTGGACAAAACAAACATGATCAAGCAAAGGGGGAAGAAGTGATCCATGCAAGAAAAATCAGATAAAATTCAAATGACAAGCAAAAGGTGGTACTTGCATGGGCCATGCATAATATTAAATGCCATGTCTTAACCTTGTGGAAACAAAATATAATCCCATGGCATTTATTTATGTGCATCCCCAAAAGTGGACTAGGGCCAAGCAAAAGAATTTGAGTGGGATCCACCCAACCCACATGAGCTAGAAGTAACTCAAATAAAATGCAAGCTCATATTAATTGGATGGTGGAATTATAAGGTGGTGAAAGAAAAGGTGGTGGAGTTAAATAAAAGATATGCCCCCAACTCAACTTGGGCATTTAAAAATATATCAAGAACCAAATACAATATCAAGAGGCAAATACAATTTACCATGCCTATGAGAGAAGAACCAAATCACCAGGGTTTTACATGATGCTCAAATGCAAGGTGGCATGATGACATGAGCATGATATGATGATGATGCAACAATTATATGTAGGGAGTAGCCATTATATTACTAGATCAAGTAGCATTATAAATGTTAGACAATTGGGATGCTACAACTCTCCCCCACTAAACAGGAATCTCGCCCCAAGATTCTAGGAAGAAGAAGAAGACACAAAGAGGGTAGGATAGTTGGCACGAAGTTCATCTTCACGCTCCCAAGTGGCTTCATCAACAGAATGGTGCGACCACTACACCTTGCAGAACTTGATGGACTTGTTGCAGTACTTCTTCATGGTCTCAAGGATTTTGTGGGTGTTATTGATAAGACAGGTCTTCTTGGAGATCGATTAGCTCATGATCCACAGTCTGCGGGATCTTTGAAGCACTTCTTGAGTTGAGAGATGTGGAAAACATCATGGACTTTGAGTTTTTCGGGAGCTCAAGAGCATAAGCAACTTCCCTCTTCTACCACAATTTTGAAAGGACCGATGTATCTAGGAGCCAGCTTTCCTTTGATACCAAAGCGGTGTGTGCCTCTCATGGGAGTGACACGAAGGTAAGCAGATCACCAGGGCATACACCATGTCCGTGTGCTTCTGTCATAATTGCTCTTGACGACTTTGAGCAATCTTGATTCTCAAGAATGATATGCACCTTCTCCTCCGCTTGAGTTACAATGTCGAGGCCAAACCATATTCTTTCTCTTTTGACCAACCAATCGGAGTTACGCACTTGCGACCATAGAGAGCCTCAAATGGTGCCATCTTCAGACTTTTGGAAGCTGTTGTTGTAAGAGAATTCAGCATAAGGAAGACATTCCTCCCACTTCATGCCAAAAGAGATGGCCTTAAGCCTGAAGCATGTCCTCGAATCTGATTTATCCTTTCAACTTGTCCTTATGATGAGGGTGGTAAGCTGTGAAGTTCAACTTTGTTCCCAAAGCATTCGGAAACTTTCCCGAACTTGGAAGTGAAGATGCTTCCAGTGCGAACTGATCTCAAGCGGAACCCCATACGAGAGACAATTCTGTTGATATAGAGCTCACCAATGAATCCCGAAATTGTTTCCTTGTGGGAAGAAGTGAGCCACTTTAGAGAACTGTCAATGACAACAAAGATTGCATTGTTGCCCTTGCGACCTTGGAAAACCGGTGATGAAATCCATCTCTACTTTCTCCCATTTCCATTCCGGGGTTTCAATGGTAGAAGACCGAAAGGTTTCGATGGACAGCTTTCACTCTGCGGCGAACATCACACTCGAGACATACTTGGCACAATACCGTTTCAAACCCGCCACCAATATTGTGTTTTCAAGTCCATGTACATCTTTGTCTTTGCCGGGATGGATAGAAACGAGAATCGTCGCCTCCTTGAGAACTTGCTCTCTCAAACCGGGTAGTTCGGAACAAACATCCGGTGTTCAAAGAAAAGCGTGCCTTGATCGTCGGCGTGGAAGGACTCATACCGGAAGCTGAAGTTTGGAGATGGTCTTTTTGGTGTCGGATCACCAAGGTGACGAATCTTTTCTTCCAAGAGGAGTAGCGGAAGGTTCAGGAGATGCCCTTGTTCCACAATCTCGAGTTGGTCGACGGAATTCCTCGCACAAGAGGCATTGTTCTTCCAACATGAGGTTGTTGACATAAGCTTTGCGGTGAGAGCATCGGCCATGACATTAGCTTTGCCGGAGTGTAGTTGATGGTCAAATCAAAATCATTGATTGCTTCAATCCATCTCCTCTGCGAAGGTTGAGATCAGTGAGTGAAGATATACTTCAAACTCTTGTGGTCGAGAAAAGATCTCTAGCGGTTGCCAAGCAAGTAGTGCCTCCATAGCTTCAAAGCAAAGACAATCTGCTGCGAGCTCGAGGTCATGTGTGGGATAGTTGATCTCATGCGTCTTCAACTGTCGAGAGGCATAAGCAACCACTTGTTTTTCTTGCATAAGGACGCACCCAATCCTTGCAAAGAGGCGTCCAGAATATCTGGAAAGGCTTAGATGTATCCGGAGGAACCAAGGCGGTGTGGAAGTGAGCTTCTCTTTGAGTGTCTCAAAGCTTGCTTGACATGCGAGGAGTCCAAAGGTATTTCTTGCCTTTCTTGAGGATATCGGTAAGAGGCTTCGCTATCTTGAAAAGTTACGAGCAAGCGGCCAGCAATAACTAGCCAAACCAAGGAAACTCCACACTTCTTTGACATTAACAGGAGGAAGCCATTCAACAATTATCTTCATAGTTTCGGGTTGATGCAATGCCCTTGGCGAGAGATAACGTGACCAAGATAGGTTACTTGAGGCAAAACTCACACTTTGAGAACTTTGCATACAAGCGGTTCTCACGAAGCTTGTTTAGGACACAGAAGGTGTTCTTCATGCTCTTCCTTTGACTTAGAATAGACTAGGATGTCATCCAGATAGACCACAACGAACTTATCAAGGTACTCCATGAAAACCGAGTTCATAAGCCTCGAGAAGGTAGCAGTGCGTTGGTGAGACGAAAGACATGACCGTGTACTCATAGGCCATAGCGGGTGGTGAAAGTTGTTTTGGGCACATCTTCCTTGCGAATCTTGATTTGGTGATAACCACTTCTCAAGTCAAGCTTAGAGAACACCACTCGACCAAATTAGTGATCAAGAGATCATTAATCCATGGAAGGGATATTTGTTCTTGATGGTTTTAGCATTGAGAGCCCGATAGTCAACACAAAGTCTATCGTCTTGTCGCTTCTTCACAAAGATTGTTGGGCTACCCCAAGAAGAAGTACTATGTTGAATGAAACCCAACTTCTCTTGTTCATCAAGTCGCCGTTTGAGTTCACCAACTCGGAAGGACCCATTTTATAAGGCCGCTTGGAGATAGGAGCCATTCCAGTTCAAGCTCAATTACAAACTCAACCTCACGATCCGGAGGCATACCCGCAACTCTTGGGAAAGACATCCGGGAACTCACGGACCAGGAACACTCTGAATAGCTTCCATAGCATCATCATTGAGCCGCCAAAGAGAAAAGCTGGATAGGTGAGTCTTACTTGGAGAATAGACTATATGGCCTTGGGAATCTTGGAGAAACCGGCGTTCAAAGACCAATCAATCACAGCTGCATTTGCTGTCAACCAATCAATGCCCAAGATGACATCAATGTCAGAATTGCCCAGAACAATTAAGGATGCCGAGAATGAAGAGCCACCAATCTCAATTTGATTGCCATGGCTGATTTTAGAAGCTGCCATCTTCTCTCCGGAGAAAGGACCATTAACCGCTTGAGGAGAGGAACCAAGACTAACTCATTCTCATTTGCAAACTTGTGAGAAACAAATGAATGC
Source organism: Avena longiglumis (assembly GCA_030063025.1). Classification (NCBI taxonomy): domain Eukaryota; kingdom Viridiplantae; phylum Streptophyta; class Magnoliopsida; order Poales; family Poaceae; genus Avena; species Avena longiglumis. Next base: position 77,930,987 of record CP125974.1, read on the forward strand.
GATGCAGTAATCAAACAAAACTCGTGGACTGAGTTAACGGAAAGCATACCCATCACAACCTGTGCATGCTCGCTTGAGCGGCGTTGATACGCTTGGAAAGCAATGAGACCGGCTTGGTGTTGATGTTGATAGCCGAGGTGGTGGTGCACGAACCAAAGGAGAGCTTGCGCAGATCTTGGGGTGGAGGAAGAGCTTTGTTTTTCAACAGCCAGCTTGAGATGCCCAGGTCTCCGCACGTGAAACAAGAACTGTGGGCGTGGAGCAACGTAGCTGGGGACTCCGCCAGCGCCCAGTAGTGGTGGTTGTAGCCCACAGGAGCAGCAGTGATGAAGTTTGGTGGCCTTGACGTAACTTGGTGTCTTGGTGGAGCCGGAGCGACGGTGTTAGGAACCCAACACGCGCTTAGAAGGAGCCGACATCGAAGAGCTTGGTGCATCACGTTGTGTTTCTTTGACTCCTCAAACACTTGCCTACTTGCTTCCTCTTGCAGAGCTGTGTCTGAAGTTCCAAAAGACGCCTTGCCTTGCATGTGTGATTGCATATTTAATCGATGCATTGAG
>CP125974.1:77931646-78133620 GCA_030063025.1 Avena longiglumis
ACTAGGATGGTCACGACGGTGGCTACCAGCAAGGCTACCAACACAACGGTCAGCACGGGGGTGGCGGCCATGGTCGTGGTGATCAATTTGGCCGTCACGGCAGTACGGGCAGCACCTCGTAGCAGTCGTGTCTAGGATAATTCGCCCCTTGGCAGCGTGTTCTAAGGCTAGGGCCCTTTCATGGGCAATTGTGGCTATCCTGTTCTTGACAATGTGTGTTCGTTAGGCCCGCTTCTTGGTCTCCAAGGCCGTCTGCTCCAGCGTGAGTTCCTTCTCTGGTAGAGGACAATGCGTCATCTAGGGTTGCAGGCGCGGGCCCGCATTAGCCCACAAAACGAGCGGTTATTACAAACTATACTACAAGAATCGTTCTCAACTTGTACTATGTATGCGGAGCACAGGCAAATAGCTGCCCGCAAGCCCGTCCCGCTTGCAGCCCTAGCGTCATCCATGGCTTTCTAGGGCTTTTGCAGCTCGAGGTGGCGTTTATGGGCGTTTATGTGAGAGAGGTGAGAATGTGGGGCCGAAGATAGTCGGTGGTGTGGATGCGGACGTTGTCCATTGAACCGCAAATGTAATCCATATTTGGGCTAGAAATATGCCGAAACAGGACCGGTCCGGAATGCGCATTCCCGCTACGTTATGCCATTGGACCTTTCTCTTTGTCCGATCGGCATGATCCGTTCGCCGGTAGTCGGGGAGACGCCCTTAATTAGAACATTAGGGGTCATGTGAGCTCTATGGAAATACTGGTTGTTCCACATTGTGGAAAATTATTTATAATGGATATGGCTTGTAGGTGGATCTGGATCGACGTCGACAGTATTTAAATCTTCGAAAGTGAAAAAAGAAATCACTCAATGTCAACGAATCTGCAAGATGCATCTTGCATCGTCACTACTCCCAAATCTGCAAATAAGTGTCTTCTTTGTTCTAAGTCAAATTTACTATGTTTGACTAACTTTTTAAAACAACGTACCAATATTTATGACACTAAATTATTACCATTAGATTTATTTTTAAATCTAGTTTCATAATATATCAATTTGATATAATATATGTTTCTATATTTCTCTATAAAATTGGTCAAATTTAATTATGTTTGACTTAAACAAAAGCTAGATGTACATTTATTTGCGGACGAACTTAATAATATCCCACAACCTTTAATATATTCACCTCGACGCACGCACTGCGCAATAATTAACCACGTAGAGCAGCTTAATTAGTCATATCGATGTTGTTTCACCCTCTTTTCGCCACGATTATTAGAGAGATGATGCGCGGGCGCGCACACACACGCACGCACGAACACTGTGAATCTTGCAAACTCGCCAACACATTGCTAGATATATCGTCTCGGATGAAAATTTAAAAAGGCAGTTAGCGGTAGGATGTCAAGTGGGATCCCACCTAGATCCCCACTTCTAGTTTATTTTAAATTTTAAAATATATAATTTATTAAATAAACTGAAGGTGAGACTTTGCTCGGATCCCACTTGATACTCTAGTTGGCAATGGCATTTAACTGATCTTTGGAATAACTTGTTGATTTAGTGAAAGATAAAATGTCGCTTGTGGCGAGATATCTACTCCCTCCGTTACGAAACATTAGATGTTTTAGATTTTTTAAAATATACGTATCTTAACACCTTTTAGTGTATAGATTTACTCGTCCTGCTTCTAATCTATTTTTTAAAGGGCGTCTAGATACATGTTTTTTAAAAAAGTAAAACTTCTTATATTCTAATATGGTGTAACTTCGACATTTTTTGGTCTCTTTGATAGAACAACATTTGCTCCTGATTTTCCAAAGCTCAGCTAAATGCCATTGCCAATTGCAAGTGCCCAGTTTTTCCGTCTGGCCAAAGAAAGCTGAAAGCAGGTCCCAAAAGCCAGTGACACACACAAACAAGCTTATAAGCGCGACCAGCCCCCACCTCCCAGCACACACGCACCGCGAGTCAGCTCCCCCGCCGGCGACCCACTGACCGCAATGAAGCGCCCGAGCCGCTTCGTCGCCGCCGCATTTGCCGCGCTGCTGGTCGCCGCAACGCTGCTGGTCACCACGCTCATCAGATCGCCGCTGCCGCTGCCGTTGCTCTGCGGCTCGCCAACCGTCCACGGCGCCGTACGAGCTTGTGGCCTCCCGCCGCCGACGCCTTGGTCTACTACGCCACCACGCCCACGGTGCCGAGCGGCGGAGATCGCCGTTGCCGTGCTCGGCCCGCCACGGTGGGCTCCGTGTTCGGCTCGCCACGACTCGCGGCTGCACGCCCAACCCGGCGGCGTCACCGTGTTCTCGGAGGAGACCCAAGTGGTACAAGGTGGTGCGCTCGCAGCCGCCCGCGCTCGCACCGCCGCCTACGACGCGTTTTACTCAGCCGACCCTCGCACCTACAGAAGATCCCGCCTGCGTGCGAACAGACGCCGGGCGCCGAGCCCGGGCGCGCGTAACAGCGTGCCATTGGCGCTGCGACGACGCTGCCGAGGTGTACGAGCACGAGTGGGACATGCTCATGCTCGACGCCCAGTACTTCGCCAGGCGAAGCGGGGATGGCGGCCGTGGTGGACGGCGGCGGCGATGGCACGGGAAGGGCGAGGACACCGACGTGTTCCTCCACGACGTCCGCAAGGTGGAGAAGGCCTACGCCAGGAGTTCCTCTGCCACTCTTAGGGTGAGCGGCGGCTCGGCATAAAGATCTCACGGTCGCGGCGAAACGCTTACGGCCGGGCGAGAGGCCGTTCTTTGGCGCCTATCAGCGGTCAAAGTCTCAACATTTCTTTTCTTTTTGACATAGGCCGGGAGCACAATACTTCCACCACATGTATGAGACCGACGTGGAGCCTAGAGGCTATAATGTAATAGTATCGCTGATTGACCTACAGATTTTTTTATGGGAAATGATCGACTCTCTGTGGCCTCAGATCTCAAGAACATTGATGGAGCGACTCTTCTCGTGGCGCTGGTGCACATGCTACCATTTGTTGAGCCGTGAGTCAACATCTATGTTGGATGCCGTTCGTGCCAATTCACTAACGACGCCATTTAACCCCAATCTGTCGCGCTGAGATTCTAACGCGCGACATCTGGCGAACTATCACATTGAAGCAGCTTAGCGACGACCAGCGCCTCATCCTCCATCCCTCCAGACAAACTCAAATTCTGCCTCACATCTCTAACCCTCACCGCAAGTCTACAAAACCCCACCTAACCCCCAACGCTGCTTCTTCTTCTCCAAGAAAAACCCAACTCCCCCTTCTTCTTCTTCTTCTTCTTCTTCTTCTTCTTCTTCTTCTTCTTCTTCTTCTTCAAGATTTGGAAGGAATTATCATCCTATGCTACACAAAATTCCTACCTAGCAAAATATCGGCCACATCAACGCCGCCTCCCCACCCCTGCCACAACCCAATCCCAAAATCCCTCCTAAATTAGATCCCTGTCCTCCCAAAACAACCCACACCCTCTTTGCCTCTCTCATCCCTATCCCAATCTAACAAAAATATTTGCAATCAAATCCAACATAAAGATCTAGAGCAGCAGAATTGTATCCATGACAAAGATTGAAGCCTTGAACAACAAAAACAGCCAGATATATCTACTCACGAAAGTGCTATCAAGAAGTAATTGAAATTGCCATGATATTCGTACTAAAAAGTCATGAAATTTCCTTCACATATGTTTCAGTTTCAAAACAAATTGAAACCAGCAGGCCCCTTCATCTCCCACCCCATCCCCAATTGCCATGGTAAAAACTACTAAACTGCCATGCTAATCAAGCATAAAATAAAAAATGTATGTAGGATAATTAGTAAGGCTATACATTACACTCGGCCCAAGCCTCCCGGCGACGGGCCTCGCTCCACTCGTCAGAAGTTGGCCTATACTTTGTAGAATTTAGATCAACATATAACAAACTCCACCTTGAGACAAATTCCTCCTTGTAGCATCAACAGCAACCATCTCCCTGAACAAACAAAGCAAATACTTTCGGCGCCAATAGCCACTTGGGCTAATCAGTTAAACCAACTAAGTTCGAGCAAAGCTCAAACTTAGCAATGAAACAGTTTAGTCATCATATCGCAGGATTATCATGAGTGCCGATCTTGCATACCTAATTTACCTTGAGCAACAATGTCTCTAACAAAATGGTACTTGACATCAATGTGCTTAGTTCTCTCATGGAACATCCGATCTTTGTAAGGTATATGGCACTTTGACTGTCACAAAACAAAGTAATGCAAGAATCATCTCCACAAAGCTCAAGAAACAAACCTTTCAACCAAGCAGTTTTTGCAAGCTTCAAAGAATAGCCATGTATTCAACGATGGTGGATTGTGCAACAACTGCAATGTAGCCTTCCATAATAAAGACAACCTCCAACATTAAACACATAACATGAGGGATCTTCTCTTATCCAAATCGGCAGAAAATCAATCCACATAGCCAACGAGTCCTCACCGTCTGCCAAAACTTTAAACAAGCATTGGAAGTGCCAAGAAGGTACCGAAAACCCACCGACCTTCCAATGTTCTTTACCAGATTAGCCATGTATCTACTTATCAAACTCATAGCATATGATAAATCGGGGCGAGAACAAACCATGGCATACATCAAAGAACCAACAAGACTAGAATATGGCACCTTTGACATGTACTCAAACTCTTCATCGAGTAGGACATTGAGAAACCGACAATTTAAAATGAGGAGCAATAGGAGTACTAACGAATTGGCACCATCCATATTAAAACGATGAAGGACTTTCTTAATGTAACTTTGTCGACTAAGAAATAACAAACCAGATTTTCTATCTCGGGTAATCTCCATACCTAAGATCTTCTTAGCAAGACCAAGATCCTTCATCTCAAACTCACTACTTAGGTGTGCCTTCAAAGTAGTGATTTCTTTCATGCCCTTGGCGAATTAACATATCATCAACATATAGCAAGTATATAGGTGACCCATCAACAAACTTGATATAAACACAACTATCATATTTAGACCTCTCAAAACCATGTGAGATCATAAATGAATCAAACCTTTATACCAATGTCTTGGAGATTGCTTTAAGCCATAAAGAGACTTCTTTAATTTGCACACAAATCCTCTTTACTGTGCACTATGAATCCTTCTCGTTGGTCCATGTATATTTCCTCATCAAGCTCTCCATGCGTAAAAGCTTGACATCTAACCGCTCAAGCTCAAGATCACGATAGCCACAATACTAAAGAAAGTACGAATGGAACTATGCTTCACAATGGAGAGAACACATCATTGTAATCAATACCGAATCATTTGAACCCTTTTGCTACTAACCTTGCCTTGTACCTTGAAGGCTCTTTGGGAGATAGACCTTCCTTTTTCTTGAAGATCCACTTGCAATGGACCGCCTTCTTTTGTTTAGGCAAGACAACATCCCATGTGCCATTTTTCTCAAGCGATTGCATCTCTTCTTGCATAGCGAAACCCACTTCTCGCGGTCAGCGGATGCAATGGCTTCATTATATGTAGCAGTTGAATCGTTCTCCACGCTCAAAGACAACTCAAAGCATAATGTACAAGATTACACTCTTCAATTAAACGAGGACGAGGACCACGATACGCCTGCCTATCAAAGAATGGACTCATGTGGGCTGCAAAACAAGAGGTGAGTCTTTGAACAACAATATCATCAATGTTTTTCCTCATGTGTATCTTCAACGATAGCATCATTATCAGCAGTTTCTGCGGGTTCTCCATCGCACATTAACTCTCCTCTCCAACAACAGGAGAGGTATCGATGGCAAGCTATCATGATACATAATGACTCTCATTGAAAACAACGTTTCTACTTAGCAAAATCTTTTTAGTTTGTGGATTCCATAGTTTATATGCTTTTAACTCCGAACCATAACCAAGAAATATGCACTTAATGACCCTAGGCTCTAACTTTCCATTATCAACATGAGCATATGCGGTGCGACCAAAAACTCTCAATCAGTGAATAATCAAAGTAACGACCATACCTCAATGGGAGTTTTCTTCTCAAGTGGAATAGAAGGTGACCTGTTGATGAGGTAACACTGTGTTGGTCGCTTACTTAAACGCCTATGCATGCATTAGACAACATACAACGAGCCCTCGAGATGATGGTTACATTCATGCGCCCGCCACGCCATTCTCCGAGGAGTATATGGGATGGTGTGATGCCCGATCATGCCATCGTTCGCAAAACTCCTCAAACTCATTAGAACGTAATTCCATACCATTATCGACGTAGTACCTTTACCTTCTTCTCGATGCTTTTTCAACCATAACTTTCCACTTCTTAAAAGCATCAAAACATCGATTTATGCTTCGTAAAATAAGGCCACACCTTTCTTGAGTAATCATCAATAATAGTAAGCATATAATTAGCACCACCAATAGAAGTCTTACATGAATTCCCCATACATCAAAGATGCACATAATCTAATATGCCTTTGGTGGTATGAGCGGAAGCATTGAATTTAACTCTTTTATGCTTACCAAAGATGCACGTGCTCATGAACTCAAACTTACTCAAGTTGCAACCATCAATCGCCTCTCTTGACCAACTCGCTATGCCTTGTTCGCTCATATGCCCAAGACGCATATGCCATAGATGTGTTTTACCACAATCATCGAATCATTAGAAGTAACAAAGCAGACAATACCAGCAAAGTGCTACCTCTAAGAACATATAATTTAGCGTAATTCAGATCACCTATCATGTGAATAAGAGAACCTTTGATACCTTGAACTCGATGCCCACCGGCATACTTGTATCCATCAACGTCCATGGTACTCGGGAGATCAAATCGCCATGCTTGGTATGTGCTTCACCACTCAACGTGCGTGTCACGCCATCATGTGTCCTAATCTTAACAGATCCAACACCAACGATATGGCATGGGTTGTCATTCCCCACACGCACAAAATCTCCATGCTGCAGACTCATATGAATCGAACCAATCTTTGTTACAACAAATATGAAACGAACATGCAGTATCAAGTATCCATTCATCATCACGAGAAGCACAAGCAAAAAGCAACTAAGCATTCACCATCGAACTATCGAAACAACAAGAAATTTTACCATTGCCTTGATCCTTATCTTTCGGTTGGTACTGCCTTTTCTCCTTATTCTGCAGCTTCCAAAGAATCATCAATAACATGATTAGATTTCTTACAATACCGCAGAACTTGTCCTTTCCCTTGGACTTGAACGACCTCTGCCTTGCTCTTATCTCTGTTGCCATAGTTGTTGTACCGCTTTGGCCGCCTTACGAACTCCGCAGCCTCACCTTGGATGACGTCCCATCCGACCCTACCATAGTTTTCATCTTTTCCTCTGCTTTGAGGCGTCATGTACTTCCGGCAAGGGTTAGTTCATCACGGCTCAACAATATTGTATCACGAAAGTGTGTATAGGAACTAGGCAACGAGCATAAGAGTAGAAGAGCTAAATCCTCATCATCATATTTTACCTCCATAGGCGCAAGTCAAACAATCTCTTTAAAAAGTATATGTGATTCATTACCGATCCACCTTCTTGCACTGTGCGAGAACAACTTCATCTTCACGTTCATCTTCTGGTTAGATCCTTTGACACCAGATCGTTCAGCTTTTTCCCATAGGGCCAGCAGATTTCATCTCCGGTACCTCCGCAAAATATTATTGGACGATGAAGTTGAATCAAAGACAAAGCCTTACGGTCCTTCCGCTTCTCCCGGACCAGTCTTAGCATCCTTTTCACGAATCCATCCAACAGCTTCATCCAGATGAAGTTTGGGCGAGAATCGCCGATCTTCACCGCCACAAGGAGAATCTTGTGGTGTAGTCCAATTGTGGTAGATCGAACTTCAATGACGACATGTCGCAAACCCTAGATTAGAACCCGGGCTCGATACCACTTGTTACAATTGCGACAAGAAGATAACGAAGAACGAAAACGAAAAACACAAAGAAGGGGACATGATTTAACGTGGAAAACCTCTCCAACAAAGAGAGGAAAACCACGGCGCCACCAAATAAACTTCACTATATCGAGGAGTGTTTACAAACGCCGGGAATTTCACATATGCAACTCTCCCAACCGGCGGCTTACAAGGGGTTTATATATCGGTGGAAACCTAGGTCTTCGACGATCGGGCCTCGCTCCACTCGTCAGAAGTTGGCCTATACTTTGTAGAATTTGGATCAACATATAACAAGTTCAATCAAGCAAACCATTCCCATACATTGTGCATCAGACCTATTGAAGAAGAAAAAAATAGTTAGAATGTATTAATGCGAACTTAGTATTAACTGAATGTATTAATGTTTTTTTTTTGCAAAATTTGCAGGATGGATCCAGGAAGTAGTAACAATTGTCAAATGGCGGTTATAAAGAAGTTGATCAATGGTTTGGTCCTATTTTAAACATAGAGCATCAAATTATGATGAATATTAAAGCAATCAATACATCATACCCCCTCATGCCGCCATCGCGCAACAAGCCATCCACAGTAAGAATGATGTATGATGTTTGCAACTTATTTCTAGATTTATGATTTCATATGCATGAAAATTGAAAACGCCTTGTACAGAAAGTTGCCATGCTAATACAGTAAAAATTGTCAATTCATCTATTAATTTAGTGTGTAAAATTAAATGTTTTTGTGGTTTAATCGCCAAATCATGAATAATGAAAAAGTCATGATAAAAATTGTCGGTATGAGTATCCGGATAAGTTTCTTTTAACTAAAATTGAAGAAAACGTGCTTAGAAAGTCATTTGTCAATTATGCATGGGATTCATGGGCACCTTGTGTATGATTTGGACTACTGAATGACAGATAAATTTGCAATAAATGGGGTGTTATGTTTGTTTTCTCCTAGCTACAAAGATTATGTCGTAGGCTATGTCATGAGAGGAGAATCATTCACCTTTCATGAATTCCTGGCTAAGTTGAGAACTCTGAAAGTAGAACCAACTGCAGGGGAAGTCATCAACGGATAAGGTATATTTGATATACGGTTTATATTTTTTATTACAAACACTTATTGAAGTTTACTAAGTATTTGATACTTGTTTTGTTTTATGAAAACATAAACTATTGCTTAAGAGTTGCTCGGAAGAGATGACGTGACAAAGTGTTCTGGATATACCAAATAGGTATACCTATGTCATAGTCTCATACCGGCAATCCCGGGTGGCCCATATATGGTGGTTAGGACTATGGCATAACCAGGTGGCCCAGTTGCTGATAGACAAGACGGAGGTTCGGCAGGGATGAAGGAAGGCGACGTGCCACCGCCTTAGATGGAAGCTGGCGCCTTGGAGGACAAGACAATATTTTATGTATTAGTCTAGGACTCCGTAACCGTATCCGGCTAGGACTCTCCTTGTAACCCTAGGTCCTGGCGCCCTTATAAGCCGGACCTCTGGGAGCCTTTAGGGCAACGATTAGATATGGACAAGTGCATAACACAACTTGCACACAGCGAACCCCACAATCACTGTAACTCGGCGTATTGCCATTATAATGATTTATAGCAGGAGTAGGATCTCGCCACCGTCGTGAAATCTAAACCTGGGTAAGCTGTGTTAACTCATACCTGCCAACTTGTCGCCTTCCTTCATGTCTCTAAACACGCACTGTGAGGACCCCTCCATGGCGTACTCGTCGGAAATACCACGATAGTTGGCGCCCACCGCGGGGCTGATGGCTGTTAAATATAGCCATCCATGTCCGCATTTAAAATAACTTGGTTTATAGTGGACACTTTGAAATAACTTGGTTTCTTGGGAGTTGGAAGCATGAGTAGATCTTACTCATACAAGTGGAGGCTAGCAAAATACTGGGAGCAACCAACTAAGAGAGCATAATGGCCATAATCATGCAGAGCAACAAAGCATTACTAATCAAAGCATAGAGTGGTACTACATCAAGGACTAAATGATCATAGAGGCTAATGATGACTTGTCATAGTTATAACATGGTGTGAGCATGTGCCAAGTCAACCCAAACAAATCATCAAAGGAGAATACCACAATACTATGCTTTTGCATGCTAAAACACAGATAATTTCTTCAAGGCACACTAAGCAATCCCAATTGTTTGAAACAAGACATGATACAACAATAATCACTAAGCATAAGGTCAAACAACACCTAGCATGTCATGCTAAAGTCTAAGTCACAATGCACAAGCTCCTCTTGCACTTACAAGCAAGAACTTACTACTCTTTTCCAACACCAATCAACCTATTTGAAACAATTCACAAAGACAATAATCCATAAATACCGGTGAGCTTGTCTCACAAATCCACAAAGAAGAACTAAAATTTTTCTAAGATGAAAGCACAAGAAAACTAAGGCTAAACACAGTGCTAGCAAAAGAGAACACTCACAAAACAATAAGAGTGAAAACTAGAGTGTTCTAGGCAATGAAAACAGAGTGTGTCTCTCTCCAAAAGAAGTGTGGTGTAACCAACCAACTTACTCAAGCAAACTAAGGAAACAAAAACCAAAAACAAAAACAAAAACTAAGACGCTCCAAGAACAACACAACAATGCATGAAACAATAAAAACGAAGTGTCTAGAAAGACCTGAGATTTTTATTGATGAAGAAGGGGATGCCTTGGGCATCCCCAAGCTTTGACGCTTGTACCTCTTGAATATTTATTGGGGTGACACGGGGTTGAATTCACAAGCTTGAGATTTTGTCCATTCTTCATCTCATTACATCATTCTTTCTCTACACCTGCAAATTTTCCTTCATACAAAACTTCACACAATCTTCATTAGCAACATTAGTGTATTCAAAAGATAATAGGCCTTTAGGAAAAGCTTTGGAATATCAAGACTTTTCACTAAAAACACAAGCTACTGTAGCAACTCCTTAAAAAAGCTCAATTTCCCAAAAAGAACCCAAAAAGGAATCAATAAGAAGCAAATGCAAATAATGGCAGAAATCTGTCAAAACAGACCATCAGGCAGAAACCGATTTTTTCGAAGACCTTCTTTTCTCAAATAAAAACGTGTTGAACTAACGAAAGTTAGATAACATACTGGGGGATTTATTTGTAAATTTTCAGCTCATTCCGAGTTATAGAGTCTCCTCACGAATTTTTATGGTGGAGGACAGAAATCTGTTTCGGGACAGCAACTCCCCAAATCTTACTTCCCTCTCATTAGAGGTCATTCTTGGCACAAAAAGCAAACAAAAGGGATAAGGAGAGGTTACTACTGAATTAATAACTTCCAAGACTCAAGAAAACTCTTGGGTTATCTCCCAACAAGTACTTTTCTTTAACGCCTTTAAGTTAGGCTTGATAGTTTGAGAAGATGCTCACATACGAAATATGAATTGAAGTAAAAGAGAGCATCAAGAAGCAAATTCAAAAGACATTTAAGTCTAACCCACTTCCTATGCATAGGAATCTTGTAAAGAAACAATTCATGAAAGCACAAAACAAGTATAGGAAAGCAAAACAAGTGCAACTTCAAGACTTTCAACATAAAGAGGGGAAACTTAATATTGTTGAGATACATAAGACCATGTTTCCCTCTCTCATAATAACTTTCAGTAGCCTCATTAATGAAATTAACAATATAACTATCACATAAAACATTCTTATCATGAGCCACATGCATAAAATAATTATTATTCTCCACATAAGCATAGAAATTCTTATTAATTGTAGTGGGAGAAAATTCAACAAAATAGCTATCATTAATATCCTCATCACCATAATCATCAATTATGGGATGCATATTGTAATCACAATTAATTTTCTCCTCAATATTAGGTGGACTGAAAATATCATACTCATCATTGTAATCATCATATATTGGAGGTTTGGTATCATCATAAACAATAGAATAGCTATCTTCCAAAGTTGGGGGGACTAAAAAGATCATTTTCATCAAAACTAGCTTACCCAAGCTTAGAATTTTCCATAACATTAGAAATAATGGTGTCCAAAGAATTCATACTAATAACATTGCTATTAGCATGCAAATAAAGTTCCATAGGTTTTTTAATTTTCTCTTTAAACACTTCATGTCATAGCTCAAGATAAACACTATAAAGCTCTCTAATTTTGTTGGTGTTTTCCATTAAGCCTAACTAGTGAAAACAAGAAACAAAAACACAAAATTGTAGAATCTAAAGGAAATAACTTCGAGCACTCACACCGGAGGATGTGAGTACCTTTACTACCTCCAACATGCGCCAAAAAGAGCTTTACGGCTGCTTGTGGTAACGTGGTGTGAGTGCCTTTTACCTTTCCTCCACGGCAGCCGGAAAAGAGCTTTACGGCTTTGTTCTGGGGTAACGATAATGTGTGAGTGCCTTTTACCTTTCCTCCAAGAAGCGCCAAAAAGAGCTTGATGTCTACGCACTTCTATTCTTGTAGACAGTTGTTGGGACTCCAAGTGCATAGGTTTGTAGAATAGTAGCAAGTTTCCCTTAAGTGGAGTACCCAAGGTTTATCAAACTTAGGAAGGAAGTGGTCAAAGGTATTCCCTCTCAAGCAACCCTGCAATCAAGATACAAGAAGTCTCTTGTGTCCCCAACACACCCAATATAGGTGCACTAGTTCGGCGAAGAGATAGTGAAATATAAGTGGTAACGGTGCCAGAAAACATCTTGGCGGTGAGGCAAAGACTAAAGGCAACAAGAAGGAAGAAAGTAAACATGCAACAGGTCTAGAAGCAAACGGTGTTTCAATGCTTAGAAACAAGGCCTATGGATCATACTTTCACTAGTGAACACTATCTCATATAAAATTCCTCTCTTCATTATACTACTCTTAAATACTCTCCGGTTGGACACTCTAATCATCGGTAGGGCTATAACAACACACCTCAAAGTCCGCCTTCCCCAATCTAGATAACCCCACATTGTCACCTTGAGCACTAGATGGTTCCAACAAACACCACAATTTCATAGAGACATCCAACTCCAAATACAACTCATAACAAATATTCAATCTAGCCAAAGTGCCACACACGGTATGCATTGTCACTTTCACACACGTGGGGAAAAGCATAGATCTATTAAATCACAAAGAGTATTTATGTAGACTCAAGCCTAAGTACCACCATGGGCATGCATGTCACTTTCAAACACATGGGAGAGCAAAGATCTAATGAAGCACTTGAGTAGCAAGGTAGATCTACTTGATTACAAAGCTCATTACCACAAGATCATGCATAGAGAGAGATGAACACATAGCTACCGAGAGCCCTTAGACTGAGGAAGAACTACTCCCTCATCATGGGAATCAGAATGGTGATGAAGATGGCAATGGAGATCGATGGAGATGGCTCGGGCACTTCCCATCCCAAATAGGTGCGACAGAGACTTTCATCCCGAATCTCCCCTTCGATTGGCGGCGCTATGGAGGTTTTCAGATTTCTTGGATGCTTTAGGGTTTTGGGTCGGAGGCTTCTTATAGTAGGAATCAAGGTCGGTGGGGTCCGGGGACCCATACCCCTGTGGGTGCCTCCAGGCTTGCCGCCTAGAGTGCGGCCACCCTATGGCCCTCCTCCGGCTCGTGGTTCCGTGTTGCTCGGGAAAAATAATGACTTTGGCTTTTATCCTGCATAATTTCGATAATATTGATTTTACGCCTTTCCGGAACCAAAATGAAGAAAACAGCAATTGGCACTATGCCATCTTGTCAATAGGTTAGTTCCAGAAAGTGTATAAAAATACCTCAAAGTGTAGACAAAACATAAGACAAATGATACAAAACAAGCATGGAGCATCAAAAATTATAGATATGTTTCCGACGTATCACCTTCCATTCCTCCATAGAAGGATGCTTGTTATTGAAGATATTATTATTTCTGCATATCCAGATGCCCAGGCTCCCAAAATAATAATCTCCATTGCAAAAGGAACATTCAACTTGCATTTTATGTCTGCAAAGTCCTCATTTAGAGAGAGATCAATATTCCTGGAAGGACAAATTTCATCCTAGCATTCTTTGGCAAAAGGATAATCCCAAAAGATATGAACTAGAGATTCCTCAGCAGGACAACCAGAAGTCAGACAATTATAAGAAGGCAGTGAGAACTTTTTTCTCTTCAGCAAGTTCCTAGTATTCAGTCTGTCTATAAGGAGCAGCCATAAAAAGAACTTGTGTTTTTGCTGACAAGAAGACTTCCATAACCAAGAGAATTGAGGTGGAACAACAATATGCCTAGATAGAATATAATATGCCTTTTTGGCTAAGAAGGAGTCACTTCCCCAAATGTAGCTCCACTTATTTGGTTCTCCTACTAATCTGCTAATGTCTTGGCAAATCTGCTCTAGACTTAGAAAAGTAGAGTATGCTGTTGAGAAAGAGGTAGAAAGAAATGGTCCGGATATTGGGGATCTGGATGAACTCCTTGACAAAAATACTTGATTTTTTGCAAAGGATGACATGTGAGGAAATTTATGCTGAGATATTCTTCCCTCCACATATCGGACGAGAAAAGAGTGGTTTTACCATCCCCACCGAGCATTTTGCAATTCCTTTGAAGATGTCAATTAACTTTAGGTGTGTTTTCCACCAAAATGACCCTCCATACATCTTCTGGTAACTTTCCATTATTATAATAAGTGCTCCAAACAAGATGCACCCAAGGGATGTATTGATGATTGAAGAATTTGTCCGTTCTTCAAAGAAGAGTAGAATTTTGAATGTTAAGGTCAAGAACTCCCAAACCACCTTGAGCCTTGGGTCTGCAAACTTTGTTCCAGGCAACTAAAGCTTGCTCTCTATCTTGGACATCAATAGTATTTTTCCTCCACAAGCAGTGTCTCATGTATTTGATCAACTGATCCTTAATAGAAACAGGAAGCTCAAAACAACTCATGTAATAAATGGGGAGAGAGGACAAGACATATTTCACAAGTTGCAACTTTCCGCCATAATTAAGAAAATCAGCAATGCCATAGAGTCTTGTTTCAAATCTCTGCACAATAGGCAAAAATTGCTCCACAGTAGGCTTGTTAATGCTTAAAGGCAAGCCAAGATATGTGAAAGGGAGAGATCCTGCCTGAAAGGATATTATATTGGCAAAATGTCTGAGCCTGCCAGAATCCAAATTAATTGGCATCATACTATATTTGGAATAGTTTACTTTGAGACCAGTGGACATAAGTATGAAGCAAGGCTTTAAGACAAAGAAGTTGACCGGCGTCAGCTTTGAGAACCAACAAAGTGTCATCAACATATTGAATAACAGGGAAGTCAGGACAAAAAGCACCTCCTAAAGGTGGAGATAGCAGCCCTTGGGGCATTGCTTTGTTGAGAATGGACTGAAGAAGAAGATCAATAGCAAGAACAAACAAAAGGGGGGAATAAAGGGTCCCCTTGTCTAATCACAATCACATCATGGCCATATCACATCACATGCTCCTGCAAAAACAAGTTAGACGCCTCTAATATTATTTGCATGTTTTACGTGGCTTGGGGCTTTCAAATAAGAACCGTTCTTACTACGAACAAGAACCACAACGCTGATACAAGTGTTGTCAAGTGCATTAAATTGAATCTTAACTATGGGAGAGACATACACCCAAAGCCACTTATGCAATGCAAGTTGCACGTGAGCGTGGATCAAGTCTCATGTGCGACGACATGTAAGGTTAGCCCAGGCCGATGTTGGGCCACGTAGAGATAAAACAAAACTTTTCCCTCTAACATGGTGATCCCAAGATCTAGCTAAGATAGAAGGCCACGAGTTTACCACTAGACGCGCAGTTGCGGATTACTGATGTAGCGCGTCAGTTGATGCAGTGCAGTACTTGAGATCCGATCGTCCTAGTGCTGATCGTACAACACCTCTGTTGGTATCCACACGTGCAAGGCGGAGCACCGGCGGCGAACTGTTAGGTTGAATCGGCAGGACTATTAATGAGCTAGGGTTTCCAACACATGGAATGACCTAACCAATCAACGATTAACCTTTCTGGGTTACGGTGCTCCACTATATATAGGGAGTGAACGTGGGCTCTTCTCGCTCGGCCCATTCACTAAAGCCCATATAATATTAGTCCCTGTGAGTCCGACTCACTAACTCAGTCCAAATCAGGCTCGGGTCCAACCCAACCAGATTTCCAGTTCAGATCCAATCCGAACTTGCTCCCGCTCTTAAGTGTGTGACCCCGCAGTCTCATGGCTATTTGGACACGATTGTAGTCCGACTCACAATCGATCAGTCGGCAGCGGCTCCTAGCAGAATGTGCCGACTCCCAAGTACCAAAGAGTCATGACGACTTGCCTTTCCAATGTGACTTACGTCCGAGTCCCTTTTGCCTCACGATATACCTTGTCATACTATAGGCGAATATATGTCATCCCTTAAATAGTCCGACTCTCTTCTCGATCCGAGATAAGTGATTCACCTGACTAACTCTTAGTCGATCGCCTCGGTTAACACTTAACCGAGTCGTGCATGGCCATGCTTTCCGAATCATATCTCACGAGAGGGCCCAGAGAATATCTCTCCGAGTGGAGGGGCAAAAGTACCATCTTGGTTATTCACATCACGCAGCTTGATTCTCAGTCAACCCGAACTTTGCCTTTATAACTGCCCAGTTACGGATCAGCGTTTGACAGAACCTAAGTCGGTGATCCTCAACTCGGACTATGCAATAACCTCAGGTCTAAGGATTACATTGATTGAGATATACAAATGGCAACTTGTTCGTTGTACCGCAATATGGGTTAATCCGAACCGCTAAACTCTTTAGCCGAATCTATGTAAGTCGGAATAGCATCTCCATGCCCATGACAAGTGTAACCGAGTCATCAAGCCGACTTTCACATTGGTCTAAGTTGTGTGTCCAGCACAACCTCAATGACCAAGGATATTTAGTACAAATAACATGAATGTATAGTTCCACAACCGAATCACATATTCAGTGATACACATCAGATGTTTATACAAGGACAACTTAATATCTTTATGAATACAATGGGAAATCTCATCATACATGATTGCCTCTAGGGCATATTCCCAACAGTCTCCCACTTGCACTAGAGTCAATCTTCCGACATCACATGTCTAGGCATCTAATGCCCATGGCTCTCAGGTGCTCCTCATGCTTCGGCCGTGGTAACGGCTTTGTCAATGGATCCGCAATATTTGCATCCGTGTGTACCTTGCATAACTTGATATCACCCTGATCCACGAACTGGCGAATCAGGTGGTACCGCATGAGTATGTGATTGTTCTTCTGGTGTTGTCTAGGCTCCTTGGCTTGTGCAATAGCACCATTGTTGTCACAATACACGTCTAACGGATTGGAAGAGCCCTGAACCACACCAAGATCCATGAGGAAATTCCTCATCCAAACAGCTTCCTTTGCTACCTCCGAGGCGGCAATATACTCAGCCTCTGTTGTAGATGCAGACACATTCTCTTGCTTGGAACTTTTCTAGCTCACATTACCTCTGTTTATAATAAACACGTATCCGGATTGCGAACGAGAATCATCAGAGTCGGTAAGATAACTCGCATCTGTGTAACCCTTTACACTGAGTTCATCTTCACCACCATAAACCAAGAACATATCCTTAGTCCTTCTCAAGTACTTTAGGATATTTTTAGCCATCCGATGGATCTCTCGAGATCGACCTGGTATCTCACAATACTTAGAGCATAGGAAACATCCGGCCTAGTACAAATCATGGCATACATGATGGATCCATCTGAAGAAGCATACGGAATCGCACTCATCTGACTTCGCTCATCAGTTGTCGAAGGACACTGAGTCTTTCTAAGTTTTACACCATGGGACATCGGTAAGAACCCCTTCTTAGACGATTCCATGTTGAACTTATTCAACACTTTGTCCAAGTAAGTACTCTGACTCAATCCAATGAGCCTCCTTGATCTATCTCTATAGATCCGGATTCCGAGGATGTATGTTGCCTCACCCAAGTCTTTCATTGAGAAACTCCTTTCCAATGATTCCTTGGTTTCTTGCAACATCTGGACATCATTTCCAATCAATAATATGTCATCCACATATAAGATTAGAAAGTTTACTTTGTTCCCACTAAACTTCTTGTACAAACAAGAATCATGATCACTCTTGATGAAGCCAAACGATTTGACTACCTCATCAAAGCGAATATTCCAACTCTGAGATGCTTGATTCAACCCATAAATGGATTTCTGAAGTTTACATACTTTGTCAGCATTAGCCGGATCGACAAAACCCTCGGGCTATATCATATACACGTTCTTGGTTAAATTTCTGTTAAGGAAAGCCGTTTTGACATCCATCTGCCAGATCTCATAGTCGAAATAGGCCGCTATAGCTAACATGATCCGAACTGATTTAAGCATTGCTACGGGCAAGAAAGTCTCGTCGTAATCAACTCCTTGAACTTGTCGGAACCCCTTCGCGACAAGACGTGCTTTATAGACGGAAACATTTCCATCCATATCAGTTTTCTTCTTAAAGACCCATTTGCACTCGACGGGTGCAACGAGATTGGAGAGAACTAACCCTCGTAGATCCAAAGAATTTAACAAGATAAGATCTCGTGGTTTATGTAGTCGATTACTTGCCGATCTCAATATCGTGAAGACGATCCTTCAGTAGCCAGCGTTCGTAGCTTCCGCACTCGATCACACGTACGCAGTCGATGAAGACCTTCCTCTCCCGTTCCAGCGGGCAGCGGAGGTAGTAGATCCCCTCGGAATCCCACTGCTTGACATGGTGGTGGTGGAGGAGATTTATGCAGGGCTTCGCCTAAGCCGGAGCGGGAAGAGGGAGGAGGAGAGGCGGCTAGGGTTGGGAGAGAGGGACCAGGCGCCCACCCCACCCCTCATTATTATATGGGGGTGGCGGGGTTCCTAGCCTGGTTGTGTCCTCCTCCAACTCGGTGGCCCAAGAGGGAAAAGGGAAAACTTACCCCAAGTTTCCGCTTTCCTATTTTAGGGTTTTGCCCTTTCCATAGGGGTTGGCGTTGGGCCCCTTGGGTTTGGTGGTGGCCCAAGGCCCCATGACATACCATCTACCCATTTTCCCCCTCCGGTGTGGTGGACCTTTGGTGGTCCCTCTAGATCATTCTAGAAGCTTACGGTGAAAACACGAAAACATTTCTAAACCGGAAAATGACTTTCCTTATATGAATCTTATTCTCCGGACCATTCCGGATCTCCTCGTGATGTCTTGATACTCCAAACAACATTAGGTCCCAACTCATATTCCATATCTTCTTAAACAACATCAAACCTTAAGTGTGTCACCCTAAGGTTCGTGAACTATGAGACATGATTGAGACACCTCTGTCAATAACCAATAGGATCTCGGAGATCCATAATGGTTCCCACATATTCAACAATGACTTCATGATCGAATGAACCATTAACATACGATAACGATTCCCTTTGTCGATGCGATACTTTACTTATCCGAGGTTCGATCGTCGGTATCTCCATACCTAGTTCAACCTCGCACGATAAGTACTCTTTACTCGTCCGTGATATGGCATTCCTTGTGACCTAGTCACATGCTTGCAAGACAATTGGATGAAATTCCAAGAGGGCCCAGTATATCTCTCCGTCATATGGATGGACAAATCCCACTTTGATCGATGTCCTTCAACACATACTTTCAGAATACCCAATGCCACCTTTATAACTACCATTATGGAAGTGGTGTTTGATGTCATCAAAGTACTCATCCGGTGACGGTGATTAACATGATCTCATGGTCGAAGGATTAGGTTATCATGTATCTGAAAGCTTGTAGCAAAACAAACTTAATGACTTGATCTTATGCTATATTTACTATGGGTGTGTGTCCATCATATCATTCTCCTAATGATATAATCTTGTTATTAATAACATCCAATGTCCATGATCGGGAAACCACGATCATCTATTAATTAACAAGCTAGTTTCAACAAGAGGATTACTAGGGACTCTTTTATGTTTACAAAACACACAAGTATTAATTTTTTCGGTTAATACAATTATAGTATGGGATGTAAACATTTATTATAAACATAAAGATATAATAATAACCACTTTATTATTGCCTCTTGGGCATATCTCCAACAGCATGCCCAGGCATGGATTTTCTGGTGAAGTATATGCTAACATCATGGAACTCCTGCGACCATTGCATTGGGATGGACGCGCTCGATGTCGGATCAAAGCAGGCTACGTTACTACTTTATCGAATCGGTGTTTCTGTAGCCAGCTTTCTGTCGTCACAGACTGCTTCGTCTCCATCATCGACTACTTTGGTGCATTGGTCCGCATTCAGATTCGTCTTCGATGCGAACAACGCCGACTCCGTCAAACAGCTAAGTCCCTATTTATATTTATTATATTTATTGTTTATGATCATCGGATTAAGATTGGTTCACTCATATTCTGAGTCTTTTACCGCTTTCATTTTGGTCATATATTTTTTTCACGATTTGCCTTGCGCTTATGAGTATAAATTTTTTACTTGCTTGCCATTTAAGGGCATTAGTACCATGCAAAAAACCCGCCTTTAGACGTTAGCTTAATTTTTCTGGCTACACATTTTCTTTTGTCAGTGTAGTAACATTTCAGCACTTAAAACCATTGTTTATTTCCGAGGTTCTGGATTGTCTCGCTATTAAGCGCTATCGCTATTGTGAATATACCAAATAGGTATACCTACGGCATAGTCTCATACCGGCAATTCCGGGTGGCCCATAGTTGATGGCTAGGCCTATGGCATCCAGGCGGTCCAGTTGCTGATAGACAAGACATAGGTCTAGCAAAGATGAAGGAAGGCGACATGCCACCACCTTATATGGAAGCCGGCGCCTTGAAGGACAAGACAATAGTTTATGTATTAGTCTAGGACTCTGTAACCGTATCCGGCTGGGACTCTCTATGTAACCCTAGGTCCTGACGCCCTTATAAGCTGGCCTACGAAAGCCTTTAGGGCACAAGACAAGTGCATAGCACAATTCGCACACAGCGAACCTTACAATCCCTATAATTTGGCGTATTGCAATTATAGTGATTTATAGCAGGAGTATGATCTAGCCACCGTAGTGAGACCTGAACCTGGGTAAACTGTGTCAGGCCGTCCCAGACGCTCTCCACCTTACCCCACGTATCTAAACTCGTCGTTAGGATACCCCTATGACGTACGTATCAATAATACCACGACAGTTGACGTCCACCATGGGACAAGAGACGCTTACAGCACGGATCCGGACGGGATCCTTCGCCATCTTTGAAGACGGACAAATCGCATCTCCATCGGCGCTCCGGCTTCGTCCTCGCTTTTGAGAGTATGAATATCTTAAGGGTATGGCCAACTCGGCGGTGTCGCCGGATCTCTCATCATCATCTTTGTCGTCTGAACTGTTTTGCAGTTTGGATCCGGCGCACAGCCAGTGGTGTTTTTGTCAGCGTCTCCTATCAAGCTTCTTGACAGATCCGGCAGACTCAGTGTAAGCAGGGGGCATACCGAAGTGACATATCCTTCAAAGTAGCTACTTGTTCTTGCTGTACTGCTCGGGGTTCGGCGTTCTAGCCATCACGATTTGTTGTTTGTTTCGGATCCGTTGCCGGCCGACTGGAACCAAGCAGACGAAGGTACCGGCATTGATAGGTCCACTTTCCGTCTTGGCTTGCGTCGCCGGGTTTATTCCAGGAAGCACGACAAATCCTGGGAAGGAAGAAGAAATCTCACGGTGCTACGATGGTACGTGATTGATTTTGTTGCCTTACATGCATGGTCCAAATTTCAAGGAATCAATTAGCGAAATCAATCAGCTCAAGGCTAGCTCGTGTATGGATTTAAAAGCCACGGAAGTTATTTTTCGTGTAACTTCAATCCACACGTGGCTATTGCCGGGTTTGATTTGGACTGCCTCCTGCTGAAAAAACGTCCGATCAAAACAACAAACTGATTGCATACATGGCGGCAGTCTGGTTTTGTTTCCTTTGCGACGACCTTTGCGGTCAGCTTCGTCGTCACCGTAAATTGTCCTGTCACACCAGCTTTGCCGCCACCGCATCCTATTCCCTCGGCGTAGGCCTTTTTCGGCTTCTCCATGCATTAGGAGATTCGAGACCCGGCAGTGCATTAACATCTGCATGATAATCTGGTGGAGCACATATGGATACACAAGGGAAACACGTAGCAGCTATGTTGAACTTGATCTGGGCATTGTGTTTCAATCTGTGACGAACTATGCCGGACTTTCGTTTGTTTAATTTCATACTGAACTATGCCGAACATTGCTCAGTATTTGCATTTATGCCAAACTGTGTGAATTTGAGATGAATTCGGGCGAAAAATCATTGATTTTTCCTTGCCTGGGAACCACGTTTGGGAACTCGAGCGGGAAAGTGGTCGTTCCCCAGGCCAAAAGTTACATCCATCCGGCACTAAATTGCGCCAGATTTCGGCCTAGGAACGCCGAACGAGTGGAGGTGCTCTTATGAGAATTATACGCGGGAATGAGATCAAAATGGTAGAGGAAGCACATACATAATAAACTACTTCTTTATTTTCTGTATTACTCCACAACAACTCCAAAGTCATGGGCTTTGAAAAATGACTACGGCGATTTGTCAAACTCTGGGATAACATCGGTGTGTAGTGGCCAGTTTCATGTTGGATTAGGGTGACTATGGAGTTCACCGTTTCATTTTTTGCTGGAGAGGGTGAATAGAAATTTGGGAACCTGTAGCAAAGCACAAGAATTCAAGTAGTAATAAGCAAAATCATTTCTATTTTTAAGGCTGAAACCTAATAATGACCAACTTAACAAAAGTACAAACGAACCCTAGAACTTCGGAGGAAATTGGGTAATCTATTAGGAACATACAGAAACTTATGAGAATTATTCCAATGAACAAAATCAGATAAAAATATAAGAGAGTTATGGTACACCTCATCAAATAAAACTAAACTAACTCAAATATTTTCTAAATTATTGGTAACAAGATCCAACTAAATTTAGTTGTGAATTTATACCAAGTAAAAAATGATCATTATACCTTAAGAAGAACTACTCTATCTATAGTGAAAATTTACAATTAACAATTGAAAATTGACTTTGTGATGATGTCATTAAGTAAGTCTATCTGGTGATGGAAGTAAGATAATGAGACGTGGCACAAGAAAGAATAGAAAGAGAAGTATGTACAGTGATGGCAGACAAATGAAACGGGCAAAGAAGCTTGCACGTGTAGTAACATATGTGTAGTCAAAACCGAAATGTGTGTTATACGTATATGTTCGTCCATCGATTAGATACAATTTGACCAAGAGTTACATGTTTTTTTCGTTATTCTGTAGCGACGCACTGGTTCTTGGCTACTCCTAATTATATACGGGTGAGTGTTTGCTCCATTCAAACACTATAACTAAAAATAAACTATTATCAAGAATTCTCTGCTAGCTAATAAAATATATCAGTCGAAAAAAAAATCTTGTTGTGGGAATGAAATGACACATCAAATTTTCTAGATTTCTGAAGCAAAGAACACACTATATTGTTGTTTTGTTAAAAAAAAAGAATTACATTTAACATGGAGGGAAAAAGGAGAATACAAAGGCATGGCCCACATATATATATTTCCTATATTTCATACACTTTTTGGCCTCACGTGGTTAGTTCACTTCGAATCTCTCACGACCTGCTCATTGTTGTCTACGTCGTCCATGTTTCCATGATGCCATGCTTAATATCCCTGGAACTGAGGAGGTGGCGGGGACGCGTACTTCGCCGACACGACCGGCGGCATAATGAAGTTGTCGAACGTCGGGGTAGGAACTGATTCTGCCGGAGGTGCCTTTGGCTCCTCTTTCTCGGCCGGTGGTGGTAGAGTTTTTTCTGGAGGAGGCAATAACACTGGGGCCGGTGGTGGCAGGCTGACCGGTGCCGGTGGTGGAGGAGACTTGACTGGAGCGGGTGGTGGTGGAGACTTCACCGGGGGAGGTGGTGAGCTCACTGGAGCTGGTGGAGGCTTCACCGGTACTGGTGGTGGTGGTGAGCTCACTGGTGCAGGTGGTGGTGGAGACTTGACTGGAGGAGGCGGTGAGCTCACCGGAGCTGGTGGCGGTGGTGACTTGACAGGTGGTGGTGGCTTAATCACTGGAGTCGGTGGTGGTAAAGCCTTCTCCGGTGTAGGTGGTTTTGGTGGAGCGGATTTCACCGGTGGAGGAAGTGATTCTACTGGAGGTTCATACTTCTCGGTCAGACTTGGAGTTGGCGGTGGTAGAACCTTTTCGGGAGCGGGAGGTGGAAGAACCTTCTCCGCGGGCGGTGGTAGAACCTTTTCGGGAGCGGGAGGTGGAAGAACCTTCTCCGGTGCGGGTGGTGGTAGAACCTTTTCGTGAGCGGGAGGTGGAAGAACCTTCTCCGGTGCCGGCGGTGGTAGAACCTTCTCCGGAGCGGGTGGTGGTAGAACCTTTTCGGGAGCGGGTGGCGGAAGAACCTTCTCCCGAGCGGTGGAAGAACCTTTTCGGGAGCCGGTGGTGGTAGAACCTTCTTTGGTACAGGTGGCGGTAGAGACTTGACAGGAGGTGGTGGGGAGTGGACTGGTGCGGGTGGTGGAGAAGATTTCACCGGAGGAGGTGGAGAGATCACCGGTGCTGGTGGTGGAGGAGACTTGACAGGAGGTGGTGGGGAGTGGACTGGTGCGGGTGGTGGAGGAGATTTCACCGGAGGAGGTGGGGAGTGGACTGGTGCTGGTGGAGGAGGAGACTTGACTGGAGGAGGTGGGCCCAGATGTGCAGGTGGTGGGGACTTCACCGGAGGTGGCCGCGAGATGACCGGTGCGGGTGGTGGTGGAGACTTTTCCGGCGCGGGCGGTGGTGGAGATTTCACCGGAGCTGGTGGTGGTTTTACCGGTGTTGGAGGCGGCAGTTCTTTCTTTGGAGGCGGCAGTTCTTCCTTGGGAGGCGGCATTTCTTTCTTTGGAGGCGGCAGTTCTTCCTTGGGAGGCGGCATTTCTTTCTTTGGAGGCGGCAGTTCTTCCTTGGGAGGCGGCAACTCTTTCTTTGGAGGCGGCAGTTCTTCCTTGGGAGGCGGCAATTCTTTCTTTGGAGGCGGCAGTTCTTCCTCGGGAGGCGGCGCTTCCGTTGGCGGTGGTGCTTTCGGGCGCTCAGGGGACAACGGTAGCCGGCCGGATGTTGGAGGTGGCGGAGTAGCGGTATACCCTTCTGGCGGCGGTGGGGGCAGTTCTGGCCCGACGATCGGTGACATCGGTGCCGGCTCAGGAGCTTCCACTCCTGGTGGCGGCGGCGGCAGCTCGGGCCCAACGATGGGGCTCATCGGCGGCTTCTCGCCTCCACCAGAGCAGGGGTGCTTGCTGCAGTCAACGGGGCGCGCGAGCACGGGCGCGCACTGGAGCGTGGTCTTCTGCAGCGGCCGCAGGGAGCCGAGGCAGTTGCCGGCGTCGTTGAGGTTCACCTCGGCCTTCTCGGAGGGCATGCAGGGCGCGGACTCGGACTCGAAGAAGTTGTCGGCGAAGCTGAAGTTGACGAGCATGGGGAGCTCGCAGATGGACTCGTGCACGATGCTGGTGAAGACGTTCTTGGAGACGTCGAGCTGCTCGAGCTTCTCGCAGCCGGAGAGCTCCTTGGGCAGCGTCCCGACGAAGCCGTTGCCGCTGACGTCGATGACGGTGGTGTTCTTGAGCTGGCCGAGCTCGGGCGGCAGGCACCCGTCCATGGTGTTGTTCATGAAGATGACCTCGTCGAGCGTGTGCACCATCTTGCCGATGCTCTTGGGGATGCAGCCGATGAACTTGTTGTTGGCGAAGACGACGACGGAGGCGTTGGAGTTGCCGAGCGTGTCCGGGATGGGGCCGACGAAGCGGTTGCTGTTGACGAAGATGGCGTCGTACTCCTTCTCGAAGAGCGCCGGCGGGAGCTCGCCCTCGAAGTCGTTGAAGCGGATGTCCATGTACTTGAGCGCCACCATCTCCAGGCACACGTAGGGGAAGAAGCCCACGAAGCGGTTGTTGCTCACGTCGAACTCGTGGAGGATGGTCAGCCGCGACATGCTCTTGGGGATGATCCCGCAGAAGCGGTTCGAGTTGATGTGGAAGAAGGCCAGGTCCGTCAGCAGGCCCAGCTCCGGCGGGAGGTACCCGGCGATGTCGGCGCCGTTCAGGTCGATGCCGGCCACCGTTGTCACGTTGGCGTCGTCAAGAGCCTGCACGTTCAGTACTGAGTTCTCATCCATCCATACATTCACAACATTTAATTCTGACATATATATCATCAGTACGTACTACTACACTTGGATTCAAAATTAAGAATATCTTTCGATCGACCGTTAATAAATTGATTGACAACTGAAGGAGTAGTACGTAGTACGTACCTGGGCACAGATGACGCCGCTGTAGGCGCAGACGTCGGTGCCGGTCCAGTTGGCGGTGAAGTTCTTGGGGTCGGAGTAGAAGGCGTGGTGCCATGACTGGAGCGCGATGTACGCGCGGCGGAGGCGGTCGTTGGGGAAGACCAGCTTCTTGGCCTCCTCGGCCAGGCGGTTGTTGAGCTCGCAGTCCGTGGGGAGGTCGCCCTCCGGGCCGGCGCCCGTCTCGTTCATGGCGAGGAGCTGGCGGTGCGCGATGTAGGAGGCCTCGCCGACGGTGACGGCGCGGGCGGAGGGCACGCATGCGGCCAGGAGGAGGAGCAGGGCGGCCGCCATGAGGCGGCCATTGGGCAGCAGCGGCGGCCCGTGGTGGTCCATGGTGAGAACGGGAGTTCCGTCCGGCAGTACAGTGATGAGGTGCCACCGCCTCGGGCGACCGGGTGATATAGTGGGTGGCGACCGGCCTCGAGGGATGGCATGCATGCATGGCGTGGTGGCGTGTTCCTCGCGTCGATGAAAATGGATGGCCGGTGGCGGTGGAGGGCTGCGCGGGTTCCGCGGCCGAGGTTGGAGGACAGGAGCGGTCGTGCCTACCCGCCCATTTTTGGGTAGCTTTGCATTTCTTGCATGCCGTTGATTCTCTGCTCCCGTGCTTGGTTAAGGGAAACGTTCAAACTAGTTTTCTTTAATTGTTTTTGTCTGGTCTCCTATTTTTTCGGTGTCGTTTATTATGCTTTAATTCCGTTTTGCTTTCTTTTTTTCCTTTGTTTTTTATGTAGATGTGTGTGCACATTTTTGTTTTACAACACACACACACATATCATCTACATGTCTTGCTCATAACTGGTTAAATTTGTAATACTAAATAGTACTCTCCTTATCCATAGTTACCATACTTTATGGATTCAGTTTGACCAAGGCTATAGCAAAATACCAAGAACAATAATGTAAAATAACTATTAGTATTAGGGTCTTTATAATTTTTTTTTTATTATATGCATTTAGTATTGTATATGCTTATAATTGTATCCTATATGCTTCGTGAAACTATACAAAGTTTGACTATGACTAAATCTAAAGCTCAAGGTATGATCAAAGGGGTTATTTGTTAATGGGCCACATCGAATGTGGCTTTTCTTGTGTGCCTCCTATTTGCTGCAAAGAGCGGTTACTTGAAGCCAAAATTGAGACCTTGGTGGCGTAATAATTTTGCCGCTACCCATCTACGCTTGAAGTTGACCATCCACATGCTACTATAAGTCAGTTATGGGTTATCTGGATATTGGAGTAATATAAAGCGGGGGTTTAGAAAATACTGCTATAACTATCAAACAAATGAAAATCCTGTTTGGTTTGCCCACCTATTGACGCGATATGCAGAACTTGGTTCATGTAACACTCGGAATCCATTTTTTTGGTTGCAAAAACCACTATTCTAAGTTTTAGCCTAAATGTGTTTCCTCTACATACACCCGTTCTCGACTAACTTTTGGATGTTTGATTATGGTCCGTATGGATCATATGGTCTGCATGGATCATATGGTACATATGTTTGATCACTTGCATGTTTTTGATGATTTTGTAGATGATATTTTAGTTCTTCTACCACTTGATAATGTATTTGAGATAAATAGATGGTTTCAAGCCTATGGATCCTAGAGTATGATATCCTTTTTTTTCTTTAGACATCTAGTAATCCTGTGATCAACCAAATGCCCATGTTGGTTATTATGAATGTAGGTGTTGTGCTCCACTATCTTGTCATTGTAAGCAATAATCTTGCCTAGCCAAGGTTATTTTAGTAACCTTTGGAAAGTTTCAAGTTTGCTAGTGGTATTAGACTTGCATGACATGCATGTTTTGTTAATTGAGTCCACATCGGGCTAGAGTAGTTTGGTCTATACATAGAACATGGCCGAGTAGTATAGTACTTTTTGACAAGATCATGGGCCTCGGGTACGCCCACCATATATAAAGTACATGCCACTTGGCAGGGAAGTTCCTAGGTTCCATGAAGGAAGCACTTAGCCGGTTCATTCAACACCGCTCCCGAGCACGGATCATGTGGAAGATCAAGCTAATTTATCTCCAAGGATCTTCCGGGATGTTATTTGAAAACCGACATTAGATCGGATATGTAATATATTGTTAGGATCCACTCACCCACATAACGAATGACTCAGCACTTGTAATCCTAGGTCCTCACATATATAATGGGCCTAAGTATCCACCAAGCAAGATCAGATCACACATAGCCATCTCACCAGAGAGACATCATCTCCCACCCACCATAGACGAGGTTTAGCATACCTAGAGTTTGTGACTGAGCATACATTGAGATAATCCATACACCACAAACACGAGTAGGGTCTTCACCAGGCACTATAGTCAGGCCTGAACGTGTATATTATCGTGTCACATGTGTGATACCATCCGATCTTGCTGAACATGTGTTTCTTCTGAAAAACAAATATACTGATGTGAAAATACCAAGATAATTGGCATGCCAGGTAGGGGTTTGCGTCCTTGGATCTACTTCAGCAGGCTTGGATGGGCAATCCCATCATCTAAATTGGTGGCATCTCCATCACCCTAGGCCAGGTGTTTCGCTTTGAAACACTCAAATTCATCGCCGTCTCCATCATAAAGCTAGAGCTCTCTTCGCCCAAGTAGATCGAGCTCGGGGGCTCCCTCTTGACCAATGATGCCCCCGGCCTCTACACCAGTCTTGGTCTGGGCACCCTAGTCCTTGAGCATTTCTTGGTCGCCACCATACATGGTGCACCCTTCAAAGATCTGTAAGACCTTGACTCAGACAAGAATGAGTCCCCGAGCTCTCCAAACCGAGATATCGATAGGGTCGGGGACATGCATGTGTTCTCCCCAACCCTAACCCATTACATAGGGGTCTACTTCCTCCCCTAAATCAGATGATAAAGTCGACATCCGTAAGGAGTGGCCATCACATAGTGCATGTCCAACCACTAACAGATCTATCTACTCCATCGACATGGATGAAGCCGTCGATTCAACTCCACATGCCAACCACTCGCCCTAGCCACCTTGAGGTTGGACGGCAAGGACTTACCCTCCCATGCTAGAGGAGTTATTCACTAGATACAAACATAGTGGAATTAAGCTCGATGCACACACTCGTCTTTGGTTGCACTAGGGAGATACAAGCTCTCAGATCAGGACTACGAGGGGCATACCTCCAAGCTCGTATGGTCATCCCGTCGAAACAAACCGACTCTTTGACGACACATCATCCCTTTCGCACCAGAAAATACAACTACTTGATAGCGAATGAGACGCCCTAACCAAGCTTAGTGGGGTCCCAAAGTCGGCCACGCGCCGACCATTACCATGGTGGCATGGCCGAACACGAACTCTCTCGAAAGTATGGAGAACACAATAACTTGGTTGTGTTGGATGTGCCTCCATACATCACCGAGGGCACCATGTTGGGGATATGCTTTATCGGTATCACCATAGCATGACCTTATTCTGGATAACCCGAGTGGCCCACAGATGGAAGCAAGACCTATGGCCTGCTAGGGTATCTAGTTAGGGGAATCCAGAAGGGAGGCCCATGTCGGATAACAGGGAGGCTATAGTTACCAACATAGACGAAGCCAAAGCCTTGGAGTATAAGACACGAAGACTTGTTAGTATTAGTGTAGGACTCTATAACTTGTCCGGTATGGACTTATCCTATAACCCTAGGTTCAGGCGCCTTTATAAGTCATACATATGGGATCCTTTAGGGGAGACAAGCTACACGTAACACAATCTCGCATAGCGAACCATACAATTGAAGAAAATATGCCCTAGAAAAATTAATAATATTTATTATTAGCATATTTCATAAAGTTTATGATTAAGTCTTATATCATTCTATAACTGTATTGAATGGAAACATCAATGCACGTGTGATATATAAACAACTAGGAGTTTTCAGTGAAACTCTAGTCACTGGTTCATTGGTTAACGGATAAAGGTTTCCTAATCATGTTGGGGCCCTGGCATCAATTAACACTAGTCACCTCATTGGGTAATGAGATGGTGAACATACCCTATCTAATGCATCGTTACACAATCATGTCACAGATTTCAAGTTGCTATGATCAGGAAACGCAGTGACTTATTCCTTATACCGTGAGACCATATCTAATCACTGTCTCTCAAGGATACTTTAATGGCACATAACGTCACTCGTTGGAACAATGATTATAAGGGTGACATTGGGTATTAGGAGGAACATGTTGGCATATGTGTCAAGAGTGGGATTTTTCCATCCGCGTGCCAAAAAATACTCTGGGCCCATTCGGATAACTTATATCCATAAGCTGTGTAGTGTGTGACTAGGTCACGAGGGATATCACTTATTGGATCAAGTAAAGTAGCTATTGTTAGTAACGAGGTTGAACCTGACATGATGATGTCATTGATCAAAACTCAGACAATACAAAGTATCACAGAGATAAAATGAATAATACACAACGTTTATGGTTCAACGACAAGTCTTGTGGAATGCACATGTGGTCATCATGGGCATCCAGGTCCCGATGTTGATCATTTGTTAGAGAGGAGTATTGACCATGTCTGGAGTGTTTCCAAACTATTGGTTAGCATGCTTAAGGTATTGACGAAGCTTAAAGATCGTTAATGGCTCATTCGGAATTACTGAAGAAAAGAGAAGAGAGAAACCAGCAATGTTTTAGAGAGATCCGAAGATGTTCGAAGAAATAATAAAGGAAAAGGGATCGAAAGGAGTTTCAGATAAATGGTGATTTAAATATATATATTTATTATATGTTAATTGTAAATTAATATGTTCTATATAAATATTTAAATAAAAATTTATAAAGATATCTTTCTTATTAGAGAAAAACCCTGGAGGAATTTTAGCTAAAAAGAAACTGCGAGAAAAAAAGCAAAAGAAATAGCAAAATGGGCAGGTTTGAGCAGCCCACGTGGGAGGCATGTAGTGCGGTCCGCAAGGGGCGACGAGGCGTAGGGATCTGTGCGTCACACGCTGATGCTACTGTTGCTAGGTCGTGTGCCCGCGGAGGCTGGCCAACCTAGGTCCTGCTCATTGCAGTGTCGGGTCGTTGTGTGCCGCATGCGCGCCCGCGTGGGTCATGCGGCCACTGCTGGGAGCTGCCTCCTGGACGCTTCCACTGCTGGCTGCTGCCTCCTACTGGGCTGGGTTGGCTCTAGGGTGGCCCACCCGGGTTGCCTCAAAGGGCCCAGCCGGCTGGGAGCTGTTTTGCCCCTTTTTTTTCTTTTTTTTTAGTCTCACTAAGGAAACCTAAGGTGGAGGGATCCTCTCTCTCTGCATATATATAGAGGTGACCATAGAAGGATTAAAATACACAATAAAATAAAGAAAAGTCATGAGTAGCCTATCTCTTCTCTCTCTCTTGTGACCGTGGCCCCTTGTCCGGGTTGTTCGAGCGAGGAGTTCTTCACCGCGAAGCACCGTCATGCTGCGGGACTAGGAGATGGAAGATCTACTTTCACAATATCGACCAGATTGATACGCCATAAACGTATCTATAATTTTTGATGTTCCATGCTTGTTTAGTATCTACTTTGCTTTGCTTTGTCTACACTTTGAGGTATTTTTATATGTTCTCTGGTACTAACCTATTAAAGGCTGCCACAATGCCAGTTGTTTGTTTTCTTCTGTTTTTGGTTCTAGAAAAGGCAAAGTACCAATATTCTCGGAATTGGACAAAACAAAAGCAAAGTCAATATTTTACCGTTGGGAACATGGAGCCAGAAGACAAAACGGAGAAGAGCCACCAGGGGGCCACACCTCCCGGCCCGCTCCTGGGAGTGCGGCTGACCTGGGTGCCCCCCTGCCTCGCCTCTTCTCCTATAAGAAGCTCCCGACACCAAAACCCTAAGTACCCGATAAATCTTCCATAAAACAGTCTGTGAAGGGTTTCACAGCATAGTAAATCAAAAAAATTCTACGGATGCGAACGAGAAAACCAAGATCTAATCTAGGAGATGCAATCAACAAGAGAGATGGATGAGATCTTCATACCCTTGAAGAAATCGCACAGCGGAAACATTCAACAGAACGTGGTTGATGTAGTCATACTCGCCGTCTCCTCCTCCGATCCAATCCTACGCCGCAAGTGGCGGCGCCTCCGAGAGATGCACACGTACAGTGCAGCGACGTCTCCTCCTTCCTTGGTCCAGCAAGTATGGTGGAGAGATAGATTGGATCTGCAGCATGACGACGTGGTGCTTATGGTGGAGAATTTCTGCAGAAGGGCTTCGCCTACGCGCAGTCGGGAGAGAGAGAGGTGGAGGGGTAGCAGGACGGCGACTAGGGTTGGAGGAGTAGGGAAGGGGGAGGGTGTGCCCCTGCCCACCTTATATAGGGGCTGGCCGGTCCCCTTGGCCCATCCTCCAAGCCCTAGGGCGGCGGCCCCAAGGGTGGAGTGGGGGGCAAGTTTTCCCCCTTCCTTCTAGAAGGGTTCCCTAGGGTTTCCCCTAGGGTTTGGCCGGCTGGGCCTATGGGGCCTTATGCCCCTGGTCCAAAGCGGCCAGGGCACTCCCCCTTAGGCCCACGCAGGCCTCCGACAAATGGGCCCACGTTGGTCCCACTCTGGAAGCTTCTAGAACCTTCCGGTACAATACCGATAAACTCCGAAACGATCCCGAAATCCAAAAACTGCTTTCCTTTATATGAATCTTATTCTCCGGACCATTCCGAAACCTCTCGTGATGTCCTGGATCTCATACGAGACTCCAAACAAAAACTCATAAACCAATTATCCATTTTATCCTAGCGTCGATGCACGTTAACTGTGTGACCCTACAGGTTCGAGAATATGCAGACATGATCTTCTATCAATAATCAATAGTGGGATCTGGAAACCCATATTGACTCCCACATATTGATCGATGATCATATCGGATGGACCATGATGCCAGGATTCAATAATCCCATATATGTATTCCCTTCGTCACGCGATATTTTACTTGCTCGAGATTCGATCGTTGGTATCGGCATACCTAGTTCAATCTCGTTCACAACAAGTACTTTACTTGTTCCGTAATCCGATATCACTTTGTGATTAACTCCTTAACCACGTGCCTGCAAGCGGTGTTGATATCGATTACCGAGTGGGCCCGAAGTATATCTCTCCGACTCGGGAGGGACAAATTCCATCTCGATACATACAACCCAACGAGTACTTTCCGATCACCTGAGAGACACCTTTATGATCACCCTCACATAGGATGACGTTTGATGACCTCAAAGCTTTCTTTCGATACCAGGGAGTTGTATTATCTCATGGTCTAAGGAATACAATACTTGACATAAGAAAAAGCTTCGCAAAGATGAACACGATGACATGATCTAATTGCTCTGCTTAATTTGGGTCTGTCCATCATATCATTCTCCTAATGACATGATCTCGTATTAATCGACAACTCATGTCTATGGTTAGGAAACCTTAACCATCATTAACCAATGAGCTAGTCCATAGAGGCGTACTAGGGACACGGTGTTGTTCATAAACCACACAAGTATCAAAGTTTCCTCTTAATACAATTCTAGCATGGAATATAAACTTTATCATGAACAAGAATTATAATAATAACATCTTTATTATTGCCTCTAGGGAATAATTCCAACAGTCTACCACTTGCACTAGAGTCAATAATCTAGTTTACATCTGGCAACAATCTAACACCCATGGCATTAAGGTGTTGATCATGTTTTGCTCGTGGAAGAGGTTTAGTCAACGGATTTGCGACATTCAGATCCGTATGTACTTTGTTAATCTTCAGATCTCCATCTGCTATATAATCTTGAATTATATGAAAACGGCGGTTGATGTTCTTGGTCTTTGGATGATATCTTGGTTCCTTATCCAGTGCTATGGCGCCAGTGTTGTCGCACAATATCTCCAGTGGGTCCAAGGCACTTGGAACCACACCAAGCTCAGTGATGAAGTTCCTGATCCAAACTCCTTCACTTGACGCTTCTGAAGCAGCCATGTATTCTTCTTCTGTTGTAGATCCCGCGATCACGCGATTTAGAATCATCCGGGTCGGTGTCGAAACTAGCGTCGACGTAACCTTTTACGACGAGCTGCTCATCACCTCCATAGACTAAGAACATTTCTTTAGTCCTATTTAAATACTTTAGGATGTTCTTTACGGCTGTCCAGTGTTCCACTCCTAGATCACTTTGGTATCTGCTCGTCAAACTAAGAGTATTGGACACATCCGGTCTAGTACACAGCATGGCATACATGATAGAACCTATGGCCGAGGCATATGGCACTTTGCTCATAGTGTCTCTATCGCCATCGTAGGGACACCGAGCCTTGCTCAATATCTTACCCGACAACATGGGCAATGAACCTTTCTTTGCTTTATCCATTGAACCTTTTCGAACTTTGTCTAGATATGTAATTTGGCTTAAATCTATTAGGCGTCTTTTGTCTATCTCTATAGATTTTGATGCCTAATATATAAGCGACTTCTCCTAGGTCTTTCATTGAAAACATTTATTCAAATAACTCTTCACATCGTTAAGCATACCAATGTCATTTCCAATAATCAATATGTCATCCACATATAGTACTAAAAATGTCACCGAGCTCCCACTCACTTTCTTGTAGATACAAGCTTCGTAGCAATTTGGAACAAATCCAAAGCTCTTGATCACTTGATTAAAACCAAGGTTCCAACTCCGAGATGCTTGCTTCAGTCCATAAATGGAACGCTAAAGTTTGCACACCTTATTAGCATCCTTAGGATCGACAAAACCTTCGGGCTGCATCATATACAACTCTTCATCAATGTTTCCATTGAGGAACGTAGTCTTGACATCCATCTGCCATATTTCATAATCATGAAATGGAGCAATTGCTAATAAAATCCGAATGGACTTAAACATCGCTACGGGAGAGAAAGTCTCATCGTAGTCAACACCTTGAACTTGCCGAAACCCTTTTGCGACAAGCCGAGCTTTATAGACAGTAACATTACCATCCACGTCCGTTTTCTTCTTGAAAATCCATTTGCACTCAACGGCCTTACGGTCGCTAGGAGGGTCCACCAAAGTCCATAGTTGGTTTTCGCTCATGGATCCTAATTAGGATTTCATGGCCTCTAGCCATTTCTCAGAGTCTGGGCTCATCATCGCTTTCTCATAGTTCGCAGGTTCACTGTTGTCTATCAACAAGACGGTTAAGACATGGTTGTTGTACCATTCAGGAGTGGCACGTGACCTTGTCGACCTGCGAAGTTCAGTAGTAGCATCGTTCGAAGTTTCATGATCCTCGTCATTAGCTTCCTCTCTTGTTGGTGCAGACGGCACTGGAACAATTTCAGGTGCTGCGCTACTCTCCAAATCGAGAGAAGGTTCAATAACCTCGTTTAGCTCTACCTTCCTCCCACTCACTTATTTCGAGAGAAACTCCTTCTCAAGGAAGGATCCGTTCTTTGAAACAAACACTTTGCCTTCGGATATGTGGTAGAAGTTATACCCAATCGTTTCCTTAGGGTATCCTATGAAGACGCATTTCTCCGCTTTGGGTTCGAGCTTGTCCGGCATCAACTTCTTGAAAGTCAGATCCCCAAACTTTAAGAAACGACAAATTAGGTTTAGCACCAAACCATAGTTCATACGGTGTCGTCTCAACGGATTTAGATGGTGCCCTATTTAAAGTGAATGCAGTGGTTTCTAATGCATAACCCCAAAATGATAGCGACAAATCTGTAAGAGACATGATTGATCGCACCAGGCATTCAGACACACCATTGCGCTGTGGTGTTCCGGGTGGCGTGAGTTGCGAAACGATTCCGCTTGGTTTAAGATGCGTGAGAAAATCATAACACAAATATTCACCTCCACGATCGGATCGTAGAAATTTATTTTTCCTGTTACGATGGTTTTCCACTTTGTTCTGAAATTCTTTGAACTTTTCAAACGTTTCAGATTTATGTTTCATTAAATAGATATACCCATATCTACTTAAGTCATCAGTAAAAGTGAGAAAATAGCGATATCCACCGCGCATCGAAACACTCATTGGTCCACATACATCGGTATGTATGATTTCCAACAAGTCCGTTGCTCGCTCCATTATTCCGGAGAACGGGGTTTTGATCATCTTGCCCATGAGGCATGGGTCGCACGTGTCAAATGATTAAAAATCAAGAGACTCCAAAAGTCCATCAGAATGGAGTTTCTTCATGCGTTTTACACCAATATGACCTAGACGGCAGTGTCACAAATAAGTTGGATTATCACTATCTACTTTGCATCTCTTAGCCTCAATGTTATGGATGTGCGTTTCATTGCTTTCGAGATTCAGAAGAAATAAACCATTCACAACAGGTGCATGACCATAAAAGATGTTATTCATATAAATAGAACAACCATTATTCTCTGATTTAAATGAATAACCGTCTTGCAATAAACACGACCCAGATATAATGTGCATGCTCAACGCAGGCACATAATAACACTTATTAAGGTTTAAAACTAATCCCGAAGGTAAAACTAAGGAGAGCGTGCCGACGGCCATCACATCAACTTTTGATCCATTGCCAACGCGCATTGTCACCTCATCCCTTGCTAGCCGCCGTCTATTCCGTAGCTCCTTTTTCGAGTTACAAATATTAGCAACTGAACCAGTATCATATACCCAGGCACTACAACGAGCGCTAGTAAGGTAAACATCAATAACATGTATATCAAATATACCTTTGATGGTACCAGCCTTCTTGTCCGCTAAGTACTTCGGACGATTCGCCCAAAGGACCCTTGTCCTTGCAATAGAAGCACTCAGTGTCCGGCTTAGGTCCAGACTTGAGCTTCTTCTCAGCAGGGCTAACGCGCTTGCCGCTGTCTTTCTTGAAGGATTTCTTTGCACCCTTACCTTTCTTAAAGCTAGGGGTCTTGTTGACCATCAACACATGATTATCTTTCTTGATATCCACCTTCGCAACTTTCAGCTTAGCGAAGAGCTCAGTGATCGTATCAGTGGAACCAATTTGATTGTGAGTAACTACAAAACCTTTGTAGCTGGGAGGGAGTGATTGTAGAACTCTGTCAATCTTGAGCTCTTCTGGAATCTTGCAGTCCAGTTGCTCAAGACGTTGAGTGTAGCCCGACATCTTAATGGCGTGCTCACTAAGGGAACTCCCTTACTCCATCTTGCAGTTAAAGAACTTCTCAGAGATCTCATATTTCTTAGAACGGGCCTGAGTCTGAAACATGGTTTTCAGTTCCTCAAGTATCT
This sequence comes from Avena longiglumis, assembly GCA_030063025.1. Lineage (NCBI taxonomy): Eukaryota > Viridiplantae > Streptophyta > Magnoliopsida > Poales > Poaceae > Avena > Avena longiglumis. Next base: position 77,969,279 of record CP125974.1, read on the forward strand.
CAAAGGGCCCGGTGAACTCCTCAAAACGATTTTGAAGGTCCGGTTGCATAGCAAACAACATGGTACTCTTAATCACTCCATAATCATCTTTGCATGACTGATAAATAGCTTTTTCATCACCCAAGCATCAAGAGTGGGCGTCACCTAGCGCTTTCTCTAGTACATAGTTCTTTTGTCCGCCAGCCAGAATGATTCTCAAATTGCGGAACCAGTTGGTGAAGTTATACCCATTATTCTGAAGCTTTTCTTTCTCAGCAAAAACGTTGAAGTTGAAGTTGGACTTAGCCATTTGATCTACAAAATTTGCAAATAAAATTTAGACTATGTTCATGATAACTAGTTCAACTTAATCAAATTACTAGATGAACTCCCACTAAATTCAACATCCCTCAAGTAGTTTAGTGAACACGATCCAAATTCACCACACCTAATCCGATCTTCACGAGAAGAGATGTGGTTTCAATGGTAGACAACAAAGTGTCGATCATATCATTCATATGACTCATGTTTAACCTTTTGGTTCGTGTGTTCCGAGGCCATGTCTGCACATGCTAGGCTCGTCAAGTCAAACCCAAGTATTTCCGCGTGTGCAAAACTGGCTTGCACCCGTTGTATGTGAACATAGAGTTTATAGCACCCGATCATCACGAGGTGCTTGAACACGATGAACTTTCGCAACGGTGCATACATGGGGAGAACACAATTTTATCTTGATATTTAGGTGAGGAATCATCTTATGATGCTACCGTCGCGATCTAAGCATAATAAGATACATAAAAGGATAAATATCACATGCATATAATTTTATGTGACATGGTATAGCCAATCTCCGCGTAATGATCTCCATCTTGTGTGCGCCAGCATGATCTCCATCACTCCACCATGATTGCCTTCACCACGAATAGCAACTACAACTATTGCTAACTACTTAGCGATAAAGTAAAGCTATTACATGGCGTATAAGAAGTTGACACACAGGTCATACACAATTATAAAGAGAACCATATATTCTCGCCGGTTGTGAACTCATCGACATGCAAGTCGTGAAATATTACAAAACATGATCATTGCATACATCATACATATCATGTCTTGGGCCATACCATATCACAAAACACTCCCTGCAAAAACAAGTTAGACGCCTCTACTTTCTTGTTCCATGTTTTACGTGGCTTATGGGAGTAACAAGCTAAGAACGATTCTTACCTACGGAAAGCCACAACGATGATATTATGGTTGCTCACATCCGGTGTAAATCCCATGACTACTATAGTGAGAGAAACTGGCATCCACCAGCCGCATGTGTGGAACAAGCCACACGTCAAGTGCGGAGCCGGTCTCGCGAACGAGGTCATGTAAAGTTGGCCTGGACCGCTTCAATCTCACTATGTCGCGCCATAAGAAATACACAACAAGAGGCTTGCAACAGAAAACATCAACGCCCGCAACAAGCATGTTGCGTTCTACTCGTGAAACACATGTACGCATAGATCTAGCTCTGATACCACTGAAGGGTTTTGCAGCATAGTAAATCAAAAAAATTCTACAGATGCGAATGAGAAAGCCAAGATCTAATCTAGGAGATGCAATCAACGAGAGAGATGGATGAGATCTTCATACCCTTGAAGAAATCGCACAGCAGAAACATTCAACAGAACGTGGTTGATGTAGTCGTACTCGCCGTCTCCTCCTCGCGATCCGATCCGATCCTACGCCGCAAGTGGCGGCGCCTCCGAGAGATGCACACATACGGTGCAGCGACGTCTCCTCCTTCCTTGGTCTAGCAAGTATGGTGGAGAGATAGATTGGATCTGCAGCACGATGGCGTGGTGCTTATGGTGGATAATTTCTGTAGCAGGGCTTCACCTACGCGCAGTCGGGAGAGAGAGAGAGAGGTGGAGGGGCAGCAGGACGACGGCTAGGGTTGGAGGAGTAGGGGAGGGGGAGGGTGCGCCCCTGCCCACCTTATATAGGGGGCTGGCCGGCCCCCTTGGCCCCTCCTCCAAGCCCTAGGGCGGCGGCCCCAAGGGTGGAGTGTGGGGCAAGTTTTCCCCCTTCCTTCTAGAAGGGTTCCCTAGGGTTTCCCCTAGGGTTTGGCCGGATGGGCCTATGGGGCCTTGTTCCCCTGGCCCAAAGCAGCTGCACTCCCCTTAGGCCCACGCAAGTGGGGCCCATGTTGGTCCCACTCCGAAGCTTCTAGAACCTTCCGTACAATACCGATAAACTCAAACGATTCAAATCCAAAAACTGCTTTCCTTTATATGAATCTTATTCTCCGGAACCTCTCGTGATGTCCTGGATCTCATCTGAGACTCCGAACAAAAACTCATAAACCAATTATCCATTCTATCCTAGCGTCGATGCACGTTAAGTGTGTGACCCTACAGGTTCGAGAATATGCAGACATGATCTTCTATCAATAATCAATAGCGGGATCTGGAAACCCATATTGACTCCCACATATTCATCGATGATTATATCGGATGAACCACGATGCCAGGATTCAATTAATCCCATATATGTATTCCATTCGTCACACGATATTTTACTTGCCCGAGATTCGATCGTTGGTATCAGCATACCTAGTTCAATCTCGTTCACAGCAAGTACTTTACTCGTTTCATAATCCTATATCACTTTGTGATTAACTCCTTAACCACGTGCTTGCAAACGGTGTTGATATCGATTACCGAGTGGGCCCAAAGTATATCTCTCCGACTCGGGAGGGACAAATTCCATCTCGATACATACAACCCAACAAGTACTTTCCGATCACCTGAGAGACACATTTATGATCACCCTCACATAGGATGACGTTTGATGACCTCAAAGCTTTCTTCCGATACCAGGGAGTTGTATTATCTCATGGTCTAAGGAATACAATACTTGACATAAGAAAAAGCTTCGCAAAGATGAACACGATGACACGATCTAATTGCTCTGCTTAATTTGGGTTTGTCCATCATATCATTATCCTAATGACATGATCTCATTATTAATTGACAACTCATGTCTATGGTTAGTAAACCTTAACCATCATTAACCAATGAGCTAGTCTATAGAGGCGTACTAGGGACACAGTGTTGTTCATAAACCACACAAGTATCAAAGTTTCCGCTTAATACAATTCTAGCATGGAATATAAACTTTATCATGAATACGAATTATAATAATAACATCTTTATTATTGCCTCTAGGGAATAATTCCAACAGTCTGTAACCACCGCCACCATCGTCCCTAGATCGGGGGGATCTAAAGCTCTTCCCGGCACGCTGCCGGAGGGGAGATCATCCCGGATGACTTCTTCATCATCATGCCAGTCTCCGGTATGAAGAATGAGTAGTTCCACCTTGGACTACGGGTCCATGTAGTAGCTAGATGGTTGTCTCTCCTCCTTTGTGCTACCATGCTTAGATCTTGTGATCTTCGTTCATGATCAAGATCATCTATTTGTAATCATGCATGTTGTGTTTGCGGGGATTCGATGGATATTAAGATTACTATTTCAGATTGATTAATGGTTTTGTCTTACTGATTCTATCATGTCTGTGTTGTTTGTGATATTGCATGCTCTCCGTTTCTAGTAGCTATCTTGGCCAAGTAGATGCTAGTGACTCCAATAGGGAGTATTTATGCTCGATAGTGGGTTCATGCCACTATTTAATTTAAGGAAAGTGAAAGAAATATCTAAGGTTGTAGATGTGATGTTGCTACTAGGGGGAAAACAACGGTCTCTTGTTCATGGAACAAGTGGATTGTTTACCTTACACACTTTGCTTCAAGCAGTTATCCGTTTCTTGCAACTTAATACTGGAGGGGGTTCGGATGATAACCTGAAGGTGGATTACTTGTCATAGATGCAGTTGGATGGCAGTATATGTATCTTGTTGTATTGCCCAATCAAATCTCATAGGATCATGAATGTCTAGTATTGCATTATTATGCGTTGCTCAGTCCTGTCAATTGCTCTGCTGTAATTTGTTTACCCAGCATGCCATATTTGTTTATCTTAAGGAGAGCACCTCTAGTGAACTATGGACCCCGGTCCAATCTTTACCGTTGATACATCTTCCAGTGTTCCTATTTACTTTATGCAAACCACCATTACCTTCCACACCATACATTTAATCCTTTTTTTCAGCAAACCGGTGAGCTTGACAACCTCACTGTTCGTTGGGGCAAAGTCTTGAGTTTGTGTTGTGCAGGTTTCCAAGTTGCTAGAAACACCTTTGAGTCGTTTCCTTCTTCCTACTGGTTCGATAACCTTGGTTTTTCTTACTAAGGGAAGACTTGCTATTGTGCTGATCATACCTTCCTCTTGGGGTCTCCCAACGAAGCTCTACATTGAACTGAGCCACCATCATGGATCGGGAGGCGGAGTCTTCATCAAGCACCGTACGTGTGTGACTCCTGATGATGCTCGACGTGGCACTTCATTGGTAACCCCAAGCGCAGGGTGTGAAGAGCAAGCAGCAAGTTTTCCCTCAGTTGAGACCGAGGTTATCGAACCATAAGGAGGAAGGAAAAGTCACATAGGTCTTGCAAACGGAGACCTGCACAACACAAACTCAAGACTTTGCCCCAATGAATCGATGAGGTTGTCAAGCTCACGTTTGAATAAAAGGATTAAGCGTATGGTGTGGAAGGTAATGTCAGCAAGTAAACAAGTAATGGAAGATGTATCAATGGTAAAGATTGGACCGGGGTCCATAGTTCACTAGAGGTGCTCTCCTTAGATAAACAACATGGCATGAAGGGTAAACAAATTACAACAGGGCAATTGACAGGAACTAAGCAAGGCATAACAATGCAATTACTAGTCAAAAAGATCCTATAAGATTCGATTGGGCAATACAACAAGATACATAGACCGCCATCCAACTGCATCTATGACTAGAAGTCCACCTTCAGGTTATCATCCGAACCCTCTCCAGTATTAAGTTGCAAGCAACAGACAACAGCTTTAAGAAAAGTGTGTAAGGTAAACAGTCCAGATGTTCCATGAACAAGAGACCGTTGTTTTCTCCCTAGTAGCAACAACACATCTACAACCGAAGAGACTATTGTCACTTCCTTTGGAAACTAGAGGCATGAACCCACTATCGAGCATAAATACCCCCTCTTGGAGTCACTAGCAACTACTTGGCCAAGATAGCTGTTGGAGATATTCCCAAGAGGCAATAATAAAGTGGTTATTATCATATCTTCACACTTATGATAAATGTTTACATACCATGCTATAATTGTATTAACCGGAAACATTAATACTTGTGTGATTTGTAAACTAAAATAAGAGTCCCTAGTAAAGCCTCTTGTTAAACTAGCTTGTTGGTTAATATATGATCATGGTTTCCTGATCATGAACATAGAGATTTTATTAACAACAGGATCATATCATTAGGAGAATGATGTGATGGACATACTCCTATAGATAAGCGTAGCATAAAGATCAAGTCATTTCAATAGTTCAATTGCTATATGCTTTCTGATACATAGTAACCTAATTCCTTCGACCATGAGATCATGCATATCACCTTTTGGATGGATGCTTTGATGTCATCAAACACCACCGTAACAGGTGGCTATAAAGGTGGCATTGAGTGTTCGAAAGTATTGGTTGAAACACATGGATCAAGAGTGGGATTTGTCCATCCATATGACGGATAGATATACTCTGGGCCCTCTTGGTGAAATGTCATCCAATTAGCTTGCAAGCATGTGGCTCACAAGGGATCACATATCAGGAACGAGAAAAGAGTACTTATCGATGAACGAGGTTGAACTAGGTATGCGGAGATCAAGCGATCATAACCTCGGATAAGTAAACTATCGTGAGACAAAGGGAAATTGGTATCATATGTAAGTGGTTCATTCGATCATAAGTAATCGTAGAAATATGTGGGAGCCATATGAATTTCCAGATTCCTCTATTGGTTATTGATCGGAAGTGTCTCGATCATGTCCGCATAATTCACGAACCGTGAGGAGACACATAAGGATTGACGTTGTTTGAGTAGTTATGGTATTATGAGAAAGAGACCAAATGTTGTTCGGTCTCGGATGGGATCCGGGATATCACGAGGTGATCCGGAATGGTCAGGAGAATAAGATTCATATAAGGAAAGTCCCGTTTGGAGCTCGGGAATGATTACGGTGTTTTCATCGGGAATGTTCTAGAAGGTTCGGATTGTCCCAAGCACTCGGGGAGGGTACATGAATGTGTCATTACATATTGGAATGATTGCATCATGTACTAAGTGTTCTCGCTGTTCCAAATAAAGGATTAAATTGAATCCCAACTGAAAAGTCAAACGGCCATTTGAAAGTCAAGCTAAAACAAGCTGTGGGAAACAAGCAAGAGGAGGTTGAAACCGACTTGGGAGGAGTTCCTCTCCAAGCCGTGCGCCACCAAGGCAGACTTGGGAGGGACTCCCTCCTTGGCGCCCTCCCACCTATAAAAGGAGGGGCAGGGCCACCTCCTCTAGACACACAAGTTCCTATCCTCTAATCTCCGGTTTAGAGCCGTTGTGGTTTAGAGCTTCTAATTTCCCTAGCCTTCAGTTTAGAGCCTTCTAACTGGTGTGTCTAAACCCTAGACCACTAATATCTCTCTCTCATACTCCACCATACTCGCTCCGGCTTAAGAAGCCTGGGATCTCCCTCTACTTAGGTACCACTGTTTGTCTTAGGAATCACGAGGAGAGTGCTACAACCTTCGCTACTCTTTGGAACAAGGAGAGGAAGGTCTTCGTCGAAACCGAACGTGTGACCGATTGAAGCGCCGGAGCAGCGCCGAAGGATCGTCTACACGATCTTGAGATCGGGAAAATACGACTACATCACCCACGAGAATCCGCTCTCGTTAAACACTTTGGAATCTTCGAGGGTAAGTTATTCCATCGACTCGTTGCTACAATCTAGTAGATAGATCTTGGCTTGTTTGTTTGTATGCGATAGAAATTTTTGTTTTCCATGCTCTGAACCCCTACAAAGGGTATCGAGCCGTGTCTATATGTAGATCATTGCACGAGTAACACAATGGTCATTGTGGGCGTTGATGCTTTTATTGTCGATTGCTTCTTGTGTACTTTGCATCTTGCGGTATGTTGGGATGAAGCGGCATGGGCTAACCTTACATGACATCGTTCATGAGACTTGCTCCACGCTTGACATGCAACTTGTATTGCATAAGTGGCTTTGCGGGTGCCTGTTTCTCCTAGCATAGTTAAGATCCAATTTACAACGGGTGATTAACAATACTAGTATCAATGTTGTGGTTCTTGTTCGTAAGTTAGAACGACACTTATTGAAAGCCCCAAACCACGTAAAACATGCAAAGAAAATTAGAGGCGTCTAACTTTGTTTTGCAGGGGTGTGCTGTGATGTGATATGGCCATGATTGTGATTATATATGATGTATGCAATGTTCCTTATTGTAAGTCGGCAACCGGAGGAGCCATATGGTTCTCTTTAAATTACATTAAGACCAGCGTGTCTATTCAAAGTAGTTGTAATAGTTGAAGCGGTGGGCGACAACCATGGAGCGGCGTCATTGACCTTGATGCAATGTCGGTGATGATGGAGATCATGTTCGTGCTAGAAGATGGAGATCGGAAGCACAAAGAAGAAAGGCCATATCATATCACATATTATGAATTGCATGTGATGTTAATCCTTTATGGATCTTGTATTTCTTAGTAGGCGATGGTAGCATTATAAGATGATCCCTCATGCACATGAATTTCAAGTCATAAAGTGTTCACCCTTAGTTAGCACCGTTGCTAAAGCTTGTTGTTTCGAAGCACCACGTGATGATCGGGTGTGTTAGATTCTGCAAGTGTATACAACGTGAGCAAGCCATTTGCTCATGCGAAACTAAGGTTTGATCTTGACGAGCCTAGCATGTCGAGACATGGCCTCGGGAACACGGATTACCGAAAGGTAGAGCATGAGTCATATAGTAGATATGATGAACATGTTGATTGTTCGCCATTGAAGCTATATCAACTCTCGTGATGATCGGTTTTGATGTGGTGGATTTGGTTCGTGATCACTAAAACAATGTGAGGATATTGTTTTGAGTGGGAGTTCACCTAGATTAATTTAATTATTAATTAGAACTCAATTTATCATAAACTAAATCAAAGTGAATTTGCATAGTTGTTGTAGTCATTGGCATCCGTTTACCACCTTGCGCTTAGTTATAATTGAGATGATAGAACTACGAATTCAGTTAGTTACTTTCTTAACTGGTATCGTATTGTTTTGAAGTGTTAATCTAAAGTTTAAAGTCCTATTGCAAACTTTCAAGAAGTTCGGTTACTCCATGAAGTTTAATAATTAGTATTAAATCAAGAGTAAAAATTCCAAGTGTTAGTATATAAGTATCATGTTTGTCTCCATGATTCTTGATATTCAAAGGATTCTCTTAATATCAAGGTTATCTAGGATCTGAAAGAGTTGTTTCAGAAACCATGGTGTGTGGAAGATATTGTGATATCTGAAACGAAGTTTTGGTTGCAACATGATAGAGTATAATATGGCAAAGTTCATGTTCTCATATTTTGATGAGAACTTGCAAAAGGTTGGAGACACTTGTTGTACTAATCCTCCAAAAGGTTTTGGATAGCAACATTATACTCATAATTCATCGTTATAAGCTAAAAGTAGCTTGATCATGGACGATTCCATGATAAGGGTGAATATTTGATGTAGGTAAAATGTTTACTACACCAAGAGATTACTAAAGAAAGGAATTTGAAAGAACACCAAACATTTGATGATGGTGATCTACTTCAAAGTGCAAGTCCAAAGACATTGGTATTTAACTATACACGCTTTGGACTATATGTCATATGTATGACTCCACTATTGATGTTGATAGATTCTTTCAAACAGAAAAGGAAATATTGAAAGAAAATCTCATAAATATATGGCAGAAAGGAAAAGACTAGAATTGTTCAGTTTAAGTATATAGATGATATACATGTTATGGCTATATTCTTTGCTTATTAAACAATGTGGTTCTTAAGTATTTAATACTGAATTTGTTGGTATGAATCGTCATACGAAACAACAGAATTCATGAACTACAGTGGCCTTAGTAATTAGAAAAAGAATATGTGATGATGTTCATCGAAAACAAATAAAGGGTTATTGTGTTGCTCGTTAAACATCAAAGCTTGCCTTCAAGATTTGTTTTATCAGGTATTATGAGAACAAAAGGGTTGTTCAAATAATTGCCGTAATCCATAAAAGATGGATGATTCACAAATCTCGTTGGAAAAATCACATCCATAAAACTAGTGCGAAAAATGTCGAAAGACAAATTGATTGAAAGATCACTTAGGAAGTGACATCGCCGTTTAAATTATATTGGAAAGAAAACATGAAGAAACTCCATGTGGATGGAATTTTGGAGTCTTTTGATTTTTGATCACATGACGCTTGTGAAACTTTCCTAGAGATAATTGAAACTTCGTTCATAGGCCAAAAGGGAACGAATGGCTAGCTTATTGGAACTTGTACATATTGTTGTACGAAATCCATTATGTGTAGTCAAGAGCGATGGATTTCAACTTCATATGCTTTCTCCAAAAATTTGAGTGAATATATGAATATTTACTTAATAAGGATGAAGTGTGAAATATTTGAAAAGTTCAAAGATTTTCAAGATGAAGTGCAAAATCATTGTAACAAGGATATAAAAAGTTTATGATAAGATCATAAAGGAAGATATTTGAGTTACAAGTTTAGCATAATACCTAAGATTTAAGGAATCGTTCCGTGGATTTGCATTTTCCCGAAACACCATAAGAGTATGGAGCGTTCGAGATATGTAATTAAACCTTGTTTGACATGGTAAGATCAAAGGTATAATTCATAAAACTGCCATTATATTTTAAAGATTAAAAGCTTTAGAGATTACCGTTTTTCCACTGAAAAGAGCTCCATCATAATCCGTTGAAATGATACCATATAAAGTTATGGTTTGGGATAAAACCCAAGTTGTCCTTTCTTAAAACATTGGTATGCTATGCATAAGAAAGATGTTTGCAACCAAAGTCGGATGAACTTGTCTTTGTATGTTATTTCGAATAACTGTTAAGTAATCCTCCATAACATCGGAGAAAAAAGTGTTTGTCACTTAAAACGTCAAGTTTCTTTCAGAAGGAATTTTCGTGAAAAGTTAAGTGGGAGGACAATAGAACTTTGATAAGGTTAAAGAACCTTAGCTGTATGTGCGAGTTGCGGTGCCGAAAAGTGTTAGGAGGCAACAAAGCTCATGGCTCACGTACCTCAAAGGTTGTGGTTACGGAGATCCAAGTTCCTATTGAAACAAGTAGGTCGATGAACAATCAAATACCAAGATTTGAGGTTGAATCATTATTTGAGAATAATGAACCGACTACATGCAAAGAAGCGATGATGGGCCTGACTCCGTCAAATGGCTTGAAGCCATAAAATCCGTGATAATTCCATTCATGAGAAATCAAGTTTTGAACTTGAAGGACCCTCGAGAAAGGTGTAAGACCTTACGGTTGTGTGGATCTATAAAGAAATAGACATGGATGTTTCACATCTATAATCGACATATTGGGAAAGAGTTCACAACAATGTTCAAAGGTTGACTATGACAAGATTTGATCTTTCATAGTGATATTTAGTCTAGACGGATTAATGTAGCAACCACTACATATAATTTTGTTATATGATAGTTGAATAAACAAAACAAGTTCTTCTAATAGAATGTTACCTAGGACATGTGCATAACACGGTCCATAGGGTTTTGTTAATTCATAGGATGCTAAAAGCATATGCAAACTTCAATGGTTGAAGTGAGCATCGGAGTTGGAATCTTCACTATGATGAAACTGTTAAAGGAGTTTAAAGTTCATTAGAGACAATGAAGATGCTTGCATTTGCAAGAAATTAAGTGGGGCGCTAAGACATGTTTCTAATACATTATGTGGAAGACATATTGTTGATTGGAAATAATGTATCTTTTATTAACATATATTAAGAATTTCATCCCGATGAAAGACTTAGGCAAAACCAAATATTTGGCATCAATAGGCTAATATGGTTGTGCGGAAGTACATAGAGATATTGAATGAGTTCAATATAGAAACTACAAGAAAAGGTTCTTGTCGCACGAGAAAGGATTGAAAGAGTTCAATGTTGATGATATATTCAAGTGTATTGACATTTGGTAAAGTGAAACAAATAATCAAGTATAGATTGATACTTGATGTATGAAATCACAAAGAGTATTTATATCAATCATCTTGTGATATGTACAAATCCAGATATGTCCTATGCTCTAAATGTTGTGAGCATATACGAATGATTCGTAAGATGATCATTGGACAATAGTAAGGATATTCTTATGATATTTTGGAAGAACTAAGAGTATATTATTTGTAGAAGTGACAAATAGATGGTTAGTTCATTGTAAAAGTACTACATTGATACTAGCTTTGTCACAAAGTACAAATTAAGTTTATCTCAATCTAAACTAAGGGTGGCACAATATAATGGAAAGTGAGTTCCATAATGGATTTGGATGAGTTCCAAAGTTAAGACATTGTGACAGATACTACAACAAAAGGCTAAGTATATGACTGCTATTATAGCAACAAAAGAGGGCATTTGTGTCAAGTAGTTTGTTATCAAACTAGGTGTAGTTCACAAAGGGATAATACTATGAAGATATATTGTGCGACAATATTATCAACATGTTTTAACCCCAAAGAACTAAAGGTCACACCGAAAGACCAAATTTATACAAAGCCATCTCATTAAAGAATGAGTGATGCGTAGAGACGCAAAGACATGCAATTACACACGGACCTGGAAGTGTCAGATCTGGAGATCAGTTGACCACTAGCAATCGTGTACATACAACACCGGAAAGCTATAGGTGTTGAAAACACAAAAGATTTGAAACTAGATTATTGACTCTAGTGCAAGTGGGAGACTGTTGGAGATATGCCCAAGAGGCAATAATAAAGTGGTTATTATCATATCTTCACACTTATGATAAATGTTTACATACCATGCTATAATTGTATTAACCGGAAACATTAATACTTGTGTGATTTGTAAACTAAAATAAGAGTCCCTAGTAAAGCCTCTTGTTAAACTATCTTGTTGGTTAATATATGATCATGGTTTCCTGATCATGAACATAGAGATGTTATTCACAACAGGATCATATCATTAGGAGAATGATGTGATGGACATACTCCTATAGATAAGCGTAGCATAAAGATCAAGTCATTTCAATAGTTCAATTGCTATATGCTTTACGATACATAGTAACCTAATTCCTTCGACCATGAGATCATGCATATCACCTTTTAGGATGGATGCTTTGATGTCATCAAACACCACACCGTAATGGGGTGGCTATAAAGGTGGCATTGAGTGTTGAAAGTATTGGTTGAAACACATGGATCAAGAGTGGGATTTGTCCATCCATATGACGGATAGATATACTCTGGGCCCTCTCGGTGAAATGTCATCCAATTAGCTTGCAAGCATGTGGTGGCTCACAAGGGATCACATATCAGGAACGAGAAAAGAGTACTTATCGATGCGAGGTTGAACTAGGTATGCGGAGATCGACGATCATAACCTCGGATAAGTAAACTATTGTGAGACAAAGGAAATTGGTATCATATGTAAGTGGTTCATTCGATCGCAAAGTAATCGTAGAAATATGTGGGAGCCATATGAATTTCCAGATTCCTCTATTGGTTATTGATCGAAGTGTCTCGATCATGTCGCATAATTCACGAACCGTAGGAGACACACTTAAGGATTCGACGTTGTTTGAGTAGTTATGGTATTATGAGAAAGAGACCGAATGTTGTTCGGAGTCTCGGATGGGATCCAGGATATCACGAGGTGATCCGGAATGGTCCGGAGAATAAGATTCATATAAGGAAAGTCCTGTTTCGGAGTTCGGGAATGATTCTGGTGTTTTCATCGGGAATGTTCTAGAAGGTTCCGGATTGTCCGGCACTCCGGAGGGTACATGAATGTGTCATTACATATTGGAATGATTGCATCATTTACTAAGTGTTCTCGCTGTTCCAAATAAAGGATTAAATTGAATCCCGAACTGAAAAGTCAAACGGCTAGTTTGAAAGTCAAACGGCTAAAACGAAGCGTGGGAAACAAGCAAGAGGAGGTTGAAACCGACTTGGGGAGGAGTTCCTCCTCTCCAAGCCGGGCCACCAAGGCAGACTTGGGAGGACTCCCTCCCTTGGCCACCCTCCACCTATAAAAGGAGGCAGGGCCTCCTCCTCTAGACACACAAGTTCCTATCCTCTAATCTCGGTTTAGAGCCGTTTTGGTTTACAGCTTCTAATTTCCCTAGCCTTGGTTTAGAGCCTTCTAATTGGTGTGTCTAAACCCTAGACCACTAATATCTCTCTCATACTCCACCATACTCGCTCGTCTTAAGGCGAAGCCTCAGGATCTCCCTCTACTTAGGTACCACGCCCGTTGTCTGCCGAAATCACGAGGAGAGTGCTACAACCTCCTCATTTCTTTGGAACAAGGGAGAGGAAGGTCTTCGTCAATCGAGGATGTGACCGAAAGCGCTGCTAGGAGCATGGCCGGAAGGATCGTCTACACGATCTTGAGATCGGGAAGAGTACGACTACATCACCCACGAGAATCCGCTCTCGTTAAACACTTTGGAATCTTCGAGGGTAAGTTATTCGATCGACTCGTTGCTACAATCTAGTAGATAGATCTTGGCTTGTTTGTTTGTATGCGATAGAAAATTTTTGTTTTCCATGCTACGAACCCCTACAATAGCTACTAACAACGAAGAGCATGCAAGATCACAAACAACACAGACATGATAGAATCATAAAGACAAAACCATTAACCAAATCAACATAATAATCTCAATATCCATCGGATCCCCGCAAACACAACATGCATGATTACAAATAGATTAGATCTTGATCATGAACAGAGCTCACAACATCTATACATGAAAGCACAAAGGAGGGGATACAACCATCTAGATACTACATGGACCCATAGTCCAACGTGGAACTACTCACGCATCATACCGAAGAGAAGGCCTCTAGGATGATCTCCCCTCCATCAAGGTGCCGGGAAAAACTTTAGATCCCTCCTGATCTAGGGATAACGGTGGCGGCAGCTACAGAAGGTTTCGTGGAGATTTGATCGGGTGCTTAGGGTTTCTGCATCGGGGGCTTCTTATAGACGAAGGGGGAGGCCGAGGAGGCGACCAGGGGGGCCAAACCCTAGCCAGGCGCAGGACCACCCCTCACCGCGCTTGGGGGGTCTTGTTGTCCTGGCCCGATTCCTCGTCTCCCATCTGGACTTCTTGTTCCCCACAAAAAGTAATTGACTTTGACCTTTGTCCCGTCCAATTCCGAGAATATTTCTTTACTAACTTTTCTGAAACAAAAAACAGCAGAAAACAGGCATCTGGCACTGTTGCAACTTGTTAGTAGGTTAGTACCAGAAAACATGTAAAAAGCACCTCAAAGTGTAGACAAGCAAACCAAAGTAGATACTAAACAAGCATGGAGCATCAAAAATTATAGATACGTTTCCAACCTATCAACTCCCTTGGGAAGCTCCGTGCTTTCGGCGCTAGGAGTTGTCGGGCCTTTGGACCTCGTGACCTCGAGGTCAGCATCGGAATGACTTCGTCAACCACGTTTCTCGCAGTACGTTAACCGCGCTTGGTCTTTAAAGGTATGGATACCATATCCCCTCTCGTTGCTGCATTACTAGTAGATAGATTCTGGCATTAGGGTTTTGTTCGTAGGAAATTTTTTGTTTTCTTCCCTCGAACCACAACAAAAATCCCTATAACTCAGCATATTTTCCTTATAGTGATTGGAAGCAGGAGTAGGATCTCTCCATCGTCATGGGATCTAAACCTAGGTAAGATGTGTAACATCATACCCACCAACTTGATGGCTACAACCCTGGTACTCTAACACGCTGTGAGGATCCCTTATCGTGTACCCATCAAAAATACCATGATAGTTGGTGCCCACCGTGGGGCATAGGGTGCTTAGAGCTCTACACTGGGCGAGGCCCAATTTATTCGCGGGAATCAGTGACACCTTCACTGTCGGGCGTGTCCAGTTCTCGGTAATGTTCTGACCATCCCTCCGGATGAGTTCTGGATCTCGGCGAAACAAACCCAACCCGCTCCTCCATTTTCCAAATCAGAGACATAAATCTCTTCATCAGCGTAGTCATCTCGGGATCCAACTCCCAGGAAGCCGTCCAAGCAACAAGCCCCACATGGACTGCCTTTAGGCTGGATACAATTGCGGAAGATCGACCTGGCTCAGATCTCTCTTTGAATTTTGCTAGCTTACATCTGGAAAATTCAAGGCCCACTCAAATTGTCCAGGCACAGGGTATAATGGTGGAAGACTGAAGTGAATCCACTTGGTTACCTTATCTTTCTTATTTCTCTCTTCTCCAGCTAAGCAAATATCCAACGTGAAAGTTAGAAGGGATGGCTGACGTTATTGCATTGTACATGTCCTAAGAACATGTGAGATATTTTCAAGCAGAGTGGATAAGAACCGATGTGGGGATAGCTTGGGGTTCACTCCTCTGGATAAGTACTTAGTCTTTTCTAAACCAAGCACCGGATAACAAAGAACCTTAGGCTGTGCAAAATATCTGGCAAACTTACATACAACCCTGGTTGTTTTTTTATCCTTGTTCTTTTATTTTTCCATGTACAGACTAAATCAAAAACACGGATTGTCTTATTTTTAAGAGTGAATTCCACTTTTGACCCTCTACTTGTACATTTGTGACACTAATTACCCTATATAGTGAAAATTCATCTAAATTACCATGTTTGGAAACTTTAAACACTCATTTTCTGATGCATATCTATTGGGCAAGGTGTGAGGTGACGATTGAACTTCGAAATTATCGAGATGGCAACAAAGAATAGAATATTTGGTGCAGAGAAGGGTAGATATGATCGACGACGACGTCCTCCGATCTTGACATATTTTGTGGCGGCACATCATCCTAACATGTCAGCCTTATCCAAGAACACGTGTTGAATGCTAAAACGGGACAAAATCATGCTTAAAATTTTCTTAAATAGGACATTGTTGGAGATATGCCCTAGAGGCAATAATAAATGTAGTTATTATTATATCTTTGTGTTTATGATAAATGTTTACATTCATGCTATAATAGTATTAACAAGGAAACATTGATACTTGTGTTATTTGTAAACTTAATTTGAAGTCCCTAGTATAGCCTCTATACATCACTAGCTTGTTGGTTGATAAATGATTGGGGTTTCCCTATCATGAACATTGAGATGTTATCAACAACAAGATCATATCGTTAGGAGAATGATATGGTGGACATACTCCTATAGATAAGCGTAGCATAAAGATCAAGTCATTTCAATAGTTCAATTGCTATATGCTTTCTGATACATAGTAACCTAATTCCTTCGACCATGAGATCATGCATATCACCTTTACCACATGGATGCTTTGATGACATCAAACACCATACCGTAACTGGGTGGCTATAAAGGTGGCATTGAGTGTTCGGAAAGTATTGGTTGAAACACATGGATCAAGAGTGGGATTTGTCCATCCATATGACGGATAGATATACTCTGGGCCCTCTCGGTGGAATGTCATCCAATTAGCTTGCAAGCATGTGACTGGCTCACAAGGTATCACATATCACGGGAACGAGAAAAGAGTACTTATCGGTAACGAGGTTGAACTAGGTATGCAGAGATACCGACGATCATAACCTCGGATAAGTAAACTATCGTGAGACAAAGGGAAATTGGTATCGTATGTAAGTGGTTCATTCGATGTGATATTAATTGTAGAAATATGTGGGAGCCATATGAATTTCCAGATTCCTCTATTGGTTATTGTTCGGAGAAGTGTCTCGATCATGTCCGCATAATTCACGAACCGTAGGGAGACACACTTAAGGATTCGACGTTGTTTGAGTAGTTATGGTATTATGAGAAAGAGACCGAATGTTGTCCGGAGTCTCGGATGGGATCTAGGATATCACGAGGTGATCCGGAATGGTCCGGAGAATAAGATTCATATAAGGAAAGTCCCGTTTCGGAGTAGGGGAATGATTCAGGTGTTTTCATCGGGAATGTTCTAGAAGGTTCTGGAATGTCCGGCACTCCGGAGGGGAAGGGGTACATGAATGTGTCATTGCAAGTTGGAATGATTGCATCATGTACTAAGTGTCCTCGCTGTTCCAAATGAAGGATTAAATTAAATCCTAGTTTGAAAAGTCAAATAGCTAAATTGAAAAGTCAAATAGCTAAAATTGGAAAGTGGAAAAGAGGAGGAGGGGGGAATCCGAGTTGGGGAGGAGTTCCCTCCTCCAACCGGCGGCAACCCTCCAAGCCGAGTTGGGGAGGGACTCCTCTCCCTCCCCTTGGCCGCCGGCCCCTCCACCTATATAAGGAGGGGCAGGGCTCCCTCCTAGAACACACAAGTCCCTCACCTCAAACCCTAGAAGCTGCAGCCCACCATAGCCGCCGCCGCCCCCTTAGGGTTTTGCCCTAGCCGCCGACTTGGGGGTCCCCGGAACCCTAGCCGCCGGCTCTAGCACTTCCTCCTTGGTGTGTCTAAACCCTAGATCGCCGAGGAGCTCTCTCATACTCCACCATACTCGCTCCGGCTTAAGGCGAAGCAATGCGAGATCTCCCCTCTACTTCCGGTACCACGCCATTGTGCTGCCGGAATCGCGAGGAGAGTTCTACAACCTCCGCTGCCTGCTGGAACAAGGAAGAGGAAGGTCTTCGTCGAGTACCGAACGTGTGACCGACTGCGGAGCCGCTTAACGAGCCTTGTGGGAAGGATCGTCTACGCGATCTTGAGATCGGGAAGAGTACGACTACATCACCCACGAGAATCCGCTCTCGTTAAACACTTTGGAATCTTCGAGGGTAAGTTATTCCATCGACTCGTTTCTACAATCTAGTAGATATATCTTGGCTTGTTTGTTTGTATGCGATAGAAAATTTTTGTTTTCCATGCTACGAAACCCTACAGTGGTATCAGAGCCGTGTATATATGTAGATCTGTTGCACGAGTAGAAACACAATGGTCATTGTGGGTGTTGATGCTTTTATTGTCGATTGCTTCTTGTGTACTTTGCATATTGCGGTATGTTGGGATGAAGCGGCCCGGGCTAACCTTACATGACATCGTTCATGAGACTTGCTCCACGCTTGACATGCAACTTGTATTGCATAAGTGGCTCTGCGGGTGCCTGTTTCTCCTAGCATAGATAAGATCCAATTTACAACGGGTGATTAACAATACTAGTATCAATGTTGTGGTTCATGTTCGTAAGTTAGAACGACACTTATTGAAATCCCCAAGCCACGTAAAACATGCAAAGAAAGTAGAGGCGTCTAACTTTGTTTTGCGGGGTGTGATGTGATATGGCCATGATTGTGATTATATTTGATGTATGCAATGTTCCTTATTGTAAGTTGGCAATGGCAGAGCCATATGGTTGTCTTTAATTTATGTTAAGACCCGCGTGTCTATTCAAAGTAGTTGTAATAGTTGAAGCCGGTGGACGACAACCATGGAGAAGCGTCATTGACCTTGATGCAATGCCGGTGATGATGGAGATCATGTTCGTGCTAGAAGATGGAGATCGGAAGCACAAAGAAGAAAGGCCATATCATATCACATATTATGAATTGCATGTGATGTTAATCCTTTATGCATCTTGTATTGCTTATTAGACGATAGTAGCATTATAAGATGATCCCTCATGCACATGAATTTCAAGTCATAAAGTGTTCACCCTTAGTTAGCACTGTTGCTAAAGCTTGTTGTTTCGAAGCACCACGTGATGATCGGGTGTGTTAGATTCTGCAAGTGTATACAACGTGAGCAAGCCAGGTTTGCTCATGCGGAAACTAAGGTTTGATCTTGACGAGCCTAGCATGTACAGACATGGTCTCGGAACACGGATCACCGAAAGGTAAAGCATGAATCATATAGTAGATATGATGAACATGTCGATTGTTCGCCATTGAAACTATATCAACTCTCGTGATGATCGGTGTTGATGTAGTGGATTTGGTTCGTGTGATCACTAAACAATGTGAGGGATGTTGTTTTGAGTGGGAGTTCACCTAGATTAACTTTATTATTAATTTGAACTCAATTTGTCATAAACTTAGTCTAAACTATTGCAAATATGTTGTAGATCAATGGCAGCCCCTACCATCAATTTTAATGCGTTCCTAGAGAAAGAAAGGTTGAAAAAACAATTGAAGCAACTTCGCGGATTGGTTCCGCAATTTGAGGATTGTCCTCACAATTGGTAATTTGACCTATGTGCTAGATGCACCTCTAGGTGACCCACCTGCAGCTGATGCTTCCGAAGAAGTAAAGAATGTTTACCTCGCTCGGAAGAATCAGTACTCCATAGTTCAGTGTGCTATCTTGTATGGTTTGGAATCGGAGCTTCAGAAAAGGTTTGAGAATTCAGACCCATATGATATTGTCGAGGATCTCAAATTGATCTTTGAGACTCATGCGGCAATTGAAAGTTATGAGGCTTCTGAAAAGTTCTTTAACTGCAAGATGGAAGAGGGCTCGTCGGTGAGCATGTGCTTAAGATGTGCGGGCACGCATAAACAAACTTCAAAGCTTGGGTATAGTGATTCCTAATGCTTTGGGGATTTACTGTCCTCCAATCACTACCACCAAGTTACAAGAACTTTGTGATGAACTACAACATGAGAACATGAACAAGCGTTGCGAACTTTGCTATGTTAAAGTCTGCAGTGGAGATCAAGAAAGAGCACCAAGTGTTGTTGGTCAATAAGACCACCAAATTCAAGAAAGTCAAGTCTAAGCGAAGGACACTTCAAGAAGGGTGGTAAGAAAGTTACCACGTGAAGAAGACCAAGGCTGGACCTAAGCACGATCTTGAGTGCTTTTCTTGCAAGAGAAGGTCCTTTGGGCGGAATTGCCCAAAGTACTTGGCGGTTGAAGAACGAAACATCAAGAAGAAAGGTATATCGATATACATGTTATTGATGTGTATCTCACTAGTACTCGTAGTAGTGCACGGTATTTGATCTTGGTTCGGTTGCTCATATTTGCAACTCGAAGCAGTCTGCAGAATAAGCGGAAGCTAGCGAAGAACGAGGTGATGATGCGGCGTGGGAAGCGGATCAAAGGTTGATGTGATCGCGATTGACGCTACCCCTTCATCTACCATCGGTATTAGTTTTATACTTAAATAATTGTTATTTGGTGCCTGCGTTGAGCATGAACATTATATCGGGATCTTGTTTATTGCGAGACGGTTACTTGTTTAAGTTCGAGAATAATGGTTGTTCGATTTATATGAGTAATATGTTTTATGCACATGCACCTTTGATAGATGGTCTATTCTTATTGAATCTCGATAGTGTAAATACACATATTAATAACATTGAGGCTAAACGTTTGAAATCAAGCGATAATTCGACCTATATGTGGCACTGTCATCTTGGTCACATTGGAGTGAAGCGTATGAAGAAACTCCATTCCGATGGACTTCTTGAATCACTTGATTTCGAATCACTTGATAGATCTGAAGCATGTCGATGGGTAAAATGACTAAGACTCCATTTTACGGTATGATGGAGCTAGCTCTGGACTTATTGGAAATCATACATACCGATGTGTGGTCCAATGAGTGTAGCATCATGTGATGTTATCGTTATGATCTTACCTTCACGGATGATTTGAGTAGATATGGGTATATCTATTTCATGAAACATAAGTCCGAAACTTTCGAGAAGTTTAAGGAGTTTCAAAGTGAGGTAGAGAATCAACGTAACAAGAAGATTAAATTTCTACGTTCTGATCGTGGAGGTGAATATCTAAGTTACGAGTTTGGCGAGCATTTGAAGAAATACGGAATACTTTCACAATTGACACTTGAGGAACACCACATGAATGGTGTGTCGAACGTCAGAATCGAACTCTCTTAGATATGGTTCGTTCTATGATGTCACTTACAGATTTACGCTATCATTTTGGGGTTATGCATTAGAAACAGCATTCACTTTAAATAGGGCACCGTCTAAATCCGTTGAAACGACACGTATGAATTATGGTTTGGGAAGAAACCTAAATTGTCGTTCCTTAAAGTTTGGGTTCTTGAAGCCTATGTAAATAAGTTCTGAGGACAAGCTTGAACCCAAAGAGGAAAAATCGTCTTCATAGGATACCCAAAGGAAATTATTGGGTATACCTTCTATCATAGATCTGAAGGCAAAATCTTCGTTGCCAGAATGGATCCTTTCTAGAGAAGGAATTTCTCTCGAAAGAAGTATTTGGAAGGAAAGTAGAACTCGACGAGGTTGTCGAACCTTCTCTCGAAATTGCAGTAGCGCAGCGGAAGAAGTTCTGTGGTGCTGCACCAATTAGAGAGGAAGCTAATGATGGTGATCATGA
This sequence comes from Avena longiglumis, assembly GCA_030063025.1. NCBI lineage: Eukaryota > Viridiplantae > Streptophyta > Magnoliopsida > Poales > Poaceae > Avena > Avena longiglumis. Next base: position 77,990,804 of record CP125974.1, read on the forward strand.
AACTTCGGTTGAAGTTGCTACAGAGCCTCGGAGGTCAACGAGAACTCGTACCACTCCACATTGGTATGATCCCGTTATGAGTGTCATGTTGGTGGACAACACCGATGACCCTGAGACATATGAGGAAGCAATGATGAGCCCAGATTCCAATAAATGGCAAGAAGCCATGAAATCCGAGATTGGATCCATGTACGAAAACCAAGTATGGACCTTGGTGGACTTACCGGATGGCGGAAGGTCATCGAGAACAAATGGATCTTCAAGCGAAAGCAGATCTTGATGGTAATGTTATCATCTATAAAGCTCGACTTGTCGCAAAAGGGTTTCGACAAATTCAAGGAGTTGACTACGATGAGACTTTCTCACGATGGAAGCTAAAGTCTGTGAGGATTATGTTAGCAATCGCTGCATATTACGATTATGAGATATGGCAGATGGATGTCAAAACAGCATTCCTCAATGGAGACATTGATGAAGAGTTGTCTATGATGCAACCCAAAGGTTTTGTCGATCCTAAAGATGCTAACAAGGTATGCAAACTTCAACGGTTCATCTATGGATTGAAGCAAGCATCCTGAAGTTGGAATCAACGTTTTGATAAGGTGATCAAAAGTTTTGGTTTTATACAAACTTATGGAGAAGCTTGTATTTACAAGAAAGTGAGTGGGAGCTCTGTAGCATTCTTAAATACTATATGTGGATGACATATTATTGATTGGGAATGATGTAGACCTTCTTAATAGTGTCAAGGAATATTTGAATAATAGTTTTTTCAATGAAGGATCTTGGCGAAGCAGCTTACATATTAGGCATAAAGATTTATAGAGATAGATCGAAACGCCAAATATCATTGTCACAGAGTACATATTTGGACAAAGTTCTAAAGAGATTTGGAATGGAAGATAGCAAGAAAGGGTTCTTGCCCATGTTGCTAATCGACCTTGAGTAAAACTCAAAGTCCGACATCGGCAGAAGATAGAGAAAGGATGAGTAAGACTCCTATGCCTCGACCATAGGATCTCTAATGTATGCCATGCTATGTACTAGACCCGACATTGCATATCTTGTTAGTTTGACTAGCAGATATCAAAGTGATCGAGTGGATCATTGGACAATGATCAAAACATCCTTAAGTACTTGAGAAGAACTAAGGATATGGTTCTTTCTTATGGAGGTGATGAACAGCTCGTTGTTAATGGTTACACCGATGCTAGTTGGAACATCGATCCTTATGATTCTAAATCACAATCTGGATACGTATTTATTTTGAATGGTGCAGCAGTTAGCTGGAGGAGTGCAAAGCAAAGCGTTGTGGCGAGATCTTCAACTGAATCGGAATACATGGCTGCTTCGGAGGCTTCACAAGAAGCGATATGGATGAAAGAGTTCATTACAGAGCTGGGTGTGGTTCCTAGTGCGCTGGACCCAATGTCTATCTACTGTGATAACATGGGCCCCATAGCCAATGCGCAAGAACCAAGGTCACACAAAAAGCTGAAGCACATCAAGCTACGTTTTCACGCTATTCGAGAACATATCCAAGATGGGGAAATAAATATTTGCAAAGTACACACAGATCTGAATGTGGCGGATCCGTTGACTAAACCTCTCCCGAGGGCAAAACATGACCAGCACCAAACTGCCATGGGTGTTCGGTATATTACCATGTAATCTAGATTAGATGACTCTAGTGCAAGTGGGAGACTGTTGGAGATATGCCCTAGAGTCAATAATAAATGTAGTTATTATTATATCTTTGTGTTTATGATAAATTTTTACATTCATGCTATAATAGTATTAACAAGGAAACATTGATACTTGTGTGATTTGTAAACTCAATTTGAAGTCCCTAGTATAGCCTCTATACATCACTAGCTTGTTGGTTGATAAATGATTGGGGTTTCCCTATCATGAACATTGAGATGTTATCAACAACAAGATCATATCGTTAGGAGAATGATATGGTGGACATACTCCTATAGATAAGCGTAGCATAAAGATCAAGTCATTTCAATAGTTCAATTGCTATATGCTTTCTGATACATAGTAACCTAATTCCTTCGACCATGAGATCATGCATATCACCTTTACCAGATGGATGCTTTGATGACATCAAACACCACACCGTGGCGGGTGGCTATAAAGGTGGCATTGAGTGTTCGGAAAGTATTGGTTGAAACACATGGATCAAGAGTGGGATTTGTCCATCCATATGACGGATAGATATACTCTGGGCCCTCTCGGTGGAATGTCATCCAATTAGCTTGCAAACATGTGACTGGCTCACAAGGGATCACATATCACGGGAACGAGAAAAGAGTACTTATCGGTAACGAGGTTGAACTAGGTATGCAGAGATACCGACGATCATAACCTCGGATAAGTAAACTATCATGAGACAAAGGGAAATTGGTATCGTATGTAAGTGGTTCATTCGATCGCAAAGTAATCGTAGAAATATGTGGGAGCCATATGAATTTCCAGATTCCTCTATTGGTTATTGTTCGGAGAAGTGTCTCAATCATGTCCGCATAATTCACGAACCGTAGGGAGACACACTTAAGGATTCGACGTTGTTTTGAGTAGTTATGGTATTATGAGAAAGAGACCGAATATTGTTCGGAGACTCGGATGGGATCTGGGATATCACGAGGTGATCCGGAATGGTCCGGAGAATAAGATTCATATAAGGAAAGTCCCGTTTCGGAGTTGGGGAATGATTCCGGTGTTTTCATCGGGAATGTTCTAGAAGGTTCCGGAATGTCCGGCACTCCGGAGGGGAAGGGGTACATGAATGTGTCATTGCAAGTTGGAATGATTGCATCATGTACTAAGTGTCCTCGCTGTTCCAAATGAAGGATTAAATTAAATCCTAGTTTGAAAAGTCAAATAGCTAAATTGAAAAGTCAAATAGCTAAAATTGGAAAGTGGAAAAGAGGAGGAGGGGGGAATCCGAGTTGGGGAGGAGTTCCCTCCTCCAACCGGCGGCAACCCTCCAAGCCGAGTTGGGGAGGGACTCCTCTCCCTTGGCACGGCCCTCCACCTATATAAGGAGGCGGGGCTCCCTCCTAGAACACACAAGTCCTCACCTCAAACCCTAGAAGTCAGCCCACCATAGCCGCCTTCTTAGGGTTTGCCCTAGCCGACTTGGGGTCCCGGAACCCTAGCCGCTCTAGCACTTCCTCCTTGGTGTGTCTAAACCCTAGATCGAGGAGCTCTCTCATACTCCCATACTCGCTCGGCTTAAGGCGAAGCCTGCGAGATCTCCCTCTACTTAGGTACCACGTTGTCTAGGAATCGCGAGAGAGTGCTACAACCTCCATTTTCTTTGGAACAAGGGAGAGGAAGGTCTTCGTCAGTACCGAGCGATGTGACCCATTGCGGCGGCTGGGACGCAGCCTTGGAAGGATCGTCTCGCGATCTTGAGATCGGGAAAATACGACTACATCACCCACGAGAATCCGCTCTCGTTAAACACTTTGGAATCTTCGAGGGTAAGTTATTCCATCGACTCGTTGCTACAATCTAGTAGATAGATCTTGGCTTGTTTGTTTGTATGCGATAGAAATTTTTTGTTTTCCATGCTACGAAACCCTACAGACATTCGGGTACAACTTCTACTAAATGGGGTAATTAGTGTCTCAAATGCACAAACAGAGGGTAAAAAGTGGAATTCACTATTTTAATTCATATAAATTTGCTCTAATGGTGAAATTAGACATGCAAAATTTTGGGTCATAACACAACCCCTCCCCTCACTCTTGTTTTTTTCCTGGTGGGAGGTGGTATAGGATTGTGCCCTTTTTCATATGCACTAGAGGTGTTCGGTGAAATGCCTGTTAGAGCGATGCGACTTGAGTTCACACAAGACAAACATGATATGAGTTCCTCGAGCCACACTTAAGTTTTCTCATCTTTGTTTTTCCAAGTGTCCTAAAAGGTTAGCAACTATTTTCTCATTTATTAGACCGCATGGTACAAATTTATTATCGTGATTGTGTTTGATATATAGTTGTATGATGCAGATGAGCCATCTATGGATGTATGGTGACCGACGCTCTGACGCTTACAGAGAATGTGTGCATTATTTTTCGCCTTGTGGCCGAGGCGAACAAGTGGCGGGATGGTTTTATGTGTTGTCCATGTGCTGAATGTTGGAATGAGCAGGCTCAAACTTCCTCGAGAGTCATTCAGAGCCACATGCATCGGTCTGGTTTCATGTTTGGCTATAATGTTTGAACCAATCACGGAGAAAGAGGGGTTATGAAGGAAGACGGCAATGAAGAAGAGAACGATGATGACAACTGTCGATCTATGTTCCCTTAATACGCTGATACCACAATGGAAGACAATGAAGAAGAAGTAGGTGAAGAAAGGGCACCAGATGAGCCCACTGATGATATTGTCGGATCATTTCTGATGCAAAGCAAGGATGCGACACCGAAAAGGAGAGGTTGCAGTTTGAGTAGATGTTACAGTACCACAACAAATTGGTGTACCCAACATGTGAAGATGGCAAGAATAATCCAGGTAGCATACTGGAATTGCTGAAGTAGAAGGCAAAGACCAGTGTGACTGACTCAGGATTTGAAAAGTTGTTGGTACTAATAAATAAGATGCTTCCAAGAAAGAACAAATTGCCCGCTAGTACATATGAAGCAAAGAAGCTTGTCTGCCCTTTAGGATTAGATGTGCAGAAGATACATGCATGCCCTAATGACTGCATCCTATACCGCGGTGAGAAGTATGAGAATATGGATAAATGCCCGGTATACGCTCCATTGAGGTATAAGATAAGAAAATATGACCCTGGTGATGTTGAGGGCGAGCCACCCAGGAAGAGGGTTCCTGTAAAGGTGATGTGGTATGCTCCTATAATACCACGGTTGAAACGTTTGTTCAGAAACAAATAGCATACTAAGTTACTGCGATGGCACATGCAATACCGTAAGAAAGACGAGATGTTGAGGCACTCCGCTGATTGTCGGCAGTGGAGAAAAATCGAGAGAGACTTCCCAAACTTTGCTGGTGGCGCAAGAAACTTATGGTTTGGTCTAAGTACAAATGACATGAATCCTTTTAGGGAGCAGAGCTGCAGTCACAACACCTGGCTCATGACTATGTATCTACAACCTTCCTCCTTGGTTGTGCATCAAGCAGAATTTTATTATGATGTCAGTGCTCATCTAAGGCCCGAATCAACCCGACGGCGACCTTGATGTGTACCTAAGGCCATTAGTTGACGAATTTTTACAATCATAGGCAAAACCAGGTGTACGTGTGTGGGATGAGCATGAACATCAGGAATTTAACCTACAAGCGTTGTTGTTCGTAACCATCAATGATTGGCCTACTTTTAGTAACATTTTAGGACAAACCAACAAGGGATACAATGCATGCACGCACTGTTTATATGATACTGAAAGTATATATCTGGTAAAATGTAGGACTAATGTGTATCCATAAAATTGTCGTTTTCTTCCGCCCAGGCATCCCTTAAGGAAAAAATGCAAGCATTTGATGGCAAAACAGAAACTCGGACGAAGCCTATCCCTGTTACTGGTGCTGATGTATTTGGTATTATCAAGGATTTAAATGTAATCGTTGGAAAGGGTCCCAGAGGAAAACCTGTTCTGAAAGATGCCGACGGACACGCACCCATGTGAAAGAAGAAATCTATATTTTGGAAGCTACCCTATTGGGAAGTCCATGAGGTCCGATCTGCAATCGACGTGATGCACCTGACGAAAAATCTTTGCGTGAATATTCTAGGCTTTCTGGGCTTGTATGGGAAGTCAAAAGATAACCCAGAAGCACGAGAGGACTAGAAATATTATAAAGGACGAGACACCGAATACATATACAGATGGTAACGGAGAAACCCAAGGAGACGGCGAATAGCCTTCTAAGATTTCTAACGGAGAAACATTTACGTGACCACGTACTGTTTTCTTACAACTTCAAGTGATGGTCTTACTCTGTTGTACACACTCACTTTTGCTTACTCGATGTTAAGTGCAATTGATGAGTTACTGACGTATATATACACGTGTGCAGGTTTCACTGGATTCTGCTAGGCATTCAACTTGATAAGGTAACAGTTGAAGTCTTTGACTCATTAAAAAAGACATGAAAGAGTTCCGCAGCATGCAGGACATGCTCTAGAGGTAATTTCAATTATTCACGCTATATCGGTCTCTATTCATTGATTTCTTACATATCAGGTAATAATGAATAACTCATTCATTCATTTTCTTTGTCGGGCAGGGTTTGGAAGAGTTTCAAGACTGCAACATTTGGTACCTTTAGTAAGAATTTGGCGTTTACTCCGGTCCCGGTAAGTAGTACGTGATATGTCCGCGCATCTTTTTGCTTCCAGTTTCAATACAGTTATGATGCTAGATTATTATTTTGATTGAATTCTATCCTCGTAAAGTGCGCGAGGCAGCCATAGAGGACGAATCTATGTGAATTATACGTTTGCAAGTTTATTCGCATGTTTACCACCGAGCGCAAAGATTTTAGCATCGACGTAAGACATACATTCATAATTTTATTTTATACCGTCACTTTTTGTTATCAGAATTGATATTGATCTCCTTTTCTTGTATAGTTTGAGGCTATGAGGGAAAAGCTCATACCACAACAACGCCTACTAGGAATTGCAGAGGAGATGGCGGAATTTTTTATGAAAGAGTTGATAGACGACAGCAGAGAACTTAGTGTAAATAGGCACTTCTGATATCCTCGGCCGTGTAATCGAATAGACGGGCTCTAGTCCCAGTAATTGTGATCTCCATGTAACTATCAAAATTGAATATATTTGTATGCTCAATGGCGCAAGGCAATTTATCTTATATATGCACGAACGTGTACGGTGTGGTAGCATAAAAATATTAGGAAACTATTTTGAAAATGAAATAAATAAAAAGAATACAAAATGAATTCTCTATCGCGGCAGAGAAAACGCCCAAAATGCTACCGCGACAGAGAACCAAAAAAAAGAAATAAATAAAACGAATACAAAATGAATTCTCTGCCGCGGCAGAGAACCATTTGTCCCGGCTGGTAAATGGGCCGGGACTTGCTCGGTCCTCTAGTCCCGCATGGCCAGTCCCGGTTAAAACCGGGACTAGAGGGGCCTTCTCCACTAGGGAGATGTTTTTCCTTGAACTTCGATAGAGAATTCAGTAGGTTGGAATTCTTAGATACAACATTTTAAATGTGCTCTAGTTAGTCTATACCCCCATCCTACATGAATCATGCAAAACCTAATCCTTAGATAAATCTATGTTTCTAAAGTGTAGAGCTTAGAAAATTCTTGGGGAAAGCTAAAACTTATTGAATGTTAAATCTGGTACCACAAAACAATCAGAAAGACGTGACCACAACATGGGAAGAGAGCCCTATTCATCCAATGATGGCATACCTGTAAAAGATCGACCAATATGGATAGGCCTCTACCATAGCAGTACATGCAAATAGGCTCCACCAGCCATTACACCCTCTGCCATGGAGTATACATGATTTCTTAATAAGGCCTTGTTTTGTGCTAGAGGTTGTGAGTGTAGAAATTATAGAACCCTAGAATATTGTGTTGTATTGATCTGACCCTTGTGGGGGGTTTATATAGAGTTACACGTGGGTAGGTAGATACTGAGTGCAAGTTGTAGAGTCCTAGTCTATCTCTAGCCTATATATGTATACGTACTCTAACATACCCCTCAGTCGGAGCGGGAGTGAAGCGGACGCTTGCGACTGAATTTAAAGTCTTGCGCTTCCGTCTTCTTCACCTCCTTGTCATCATCACCTGCGTGGACATGATCATGGCTGGCACCTAGAGGCGGTGACTGCGTCCCCTTCTAGTGCCTCTCTTCCCTCGCGCAGTCACAGCGGAAGTGGCGTGGACGCAAGTGACGACACGGACACTGTTTACTGGAGTTCTTGAGTTATCGTAGACGTTGTTCTTGATGTCGATGTAGAGGTAGCCGGTCATGATGTAGCCATGGTCATTATAGCTACCGTGGCGCAAAAAAATTTCCGCGGTTTGTGTCGTAGGGTTTTAGGTTTTTGTGTGGCGACGGCAGAGATCTGCGGCGGCGACGGGTTTTGAGCGGCGGCGGGAGGGATTTGCGGCGTCAGCGGGTTTTTGGTTGTAGGTTTTTGTTGGCGGCGGCTGGGGCACAAGGCAAGCGGCGGTGGCAAGGTTTTTATGGCGGCAGCGGCGGCAGATCGCATAGGATCGGCTGTGGTGGGTTTTTGACCAAGCGGGCGAAGCGATCGTGTGATCGCCCTAGCAGAGCGCCGGGCTGCGGCGGCAACGGTTTTAGACCACGTGATGTAGACCTTGGCGATGATTTTTGTTGGCGATGAAGATCTTGGTGTAGTCGTACAACTTGATGTAGATGTTCAAATCGATGTGGTCCGGCTTGATGCAGTGCAGATCTTGATGTCAGTGTAGTGTAGATCGATACAACTCGATGTAGATGTATTCTGAAGTCGACGAAGATCCACGGACCCTCCCGGTGTCCCATGCTACGAGCCGGCGGTGGAAGAGTCGTGGTTGTCAGCTTTCCACGCGTGACCGTCCATGTACGCGGCTGCCGCTGATCTCGTGAAGGAGCAATGTGTATCGCAAGTTATTCTATAGATTAAGCGTAGTGAAAACGGAGCGATCTGAGAGCACTTGCCCCACTCGCTGTCGAAGGATGTCGCTGGTTCTGGGCCTTTCTGCTCTCTGAGACTGCTGGTAGATCGCTGGTGGCCTTTGCGCATGCACGGCAGTTGGAGGGCGCGGTGCCTACGTCTCTATCCACGCGTCGGCCTGTTCTTTCTCTCCCGTCCTCAACACATCCCCCGCGTGCTTATCTTTTCATTAGAACCCACCGCCGCCTCCAATCACCGGCCACAATGACGGGCGGCGCTGCCCTGCTATCCCAGGGACCTGTCTCCAGCTACGGAGGCAGAGCAGAAGGGACGGTGAGCGGGAGCTAGAGGTCCTCCGGTAGGAGAGACAACGGGCAGGCGCCAAGGAGGAGAGATAGGGCCTGTTTCCTTCCTCTCCTGGTCGGTTCATGGCGGTCAAGGAGAAGGAGATCGGCAATCGGGTTCTCTCCATCCTCTCTTTCTCTGTACCTCGGCTGGATGGGTCAAGTTCAGGACGTCGACGACCACGTGGGGACCAAACTTTAGTAGACCTAGGCGGCGCCGCTCGTGGCCATGGCGGAGCTCGCTGCGGCCCCAACTTTAAGAGATCTGGGCGGCCATGGCAGAGCTCGCGGCGGCCCCAACTTCAAGATATTCGGGCGGCCATGGCGGAGCTCGGGGCGGCCGGCCCACACATCGACCACACCGTCGGCCCCGCCGCTGCCTCCGTGCTCAAGGTATTCGACGCTGACACGCCGCGTGCACGGGCTTGAGCCTCTTCTTCTGCTCTAGGCGGGCTTTGCAGGACAAGCAGATTGTGACTGTGCTGATGAACACCAGAACCTACACCGGAGACACACGCACAGCGCTGTAGTCAGGTGATGTGTTATTTGCTTTGTATCGAGAGGAAGATAATTTGCAAAGAAACTGCTCCGAAAGGGGAACTCGATGCATGCTGGATTGAAGCTCAATACTGGCTCGGTCTGGTGGGTTCATCGAGTCTAGATATGCTAGAATTTTTCAAAGGCTGCATCTCCCTTTTCTTATTTTTTTTTGGGTTGGTCCAGTTGATTGGGATTCATGGAAAATTATCAAAGCTAAGTACGTTATTTCTTGACTTTGCATTCTTAGGTACCCACAAACTAAGATTTTATTGGTTTGATTGGAAGCTCAAAAGGTGGATTAGTTAAGCAGAAACAAGTTCATTTGTGATTACTTCTCACTATTTCTTTTGCAGTCGCTGAACAGCCACGGAAATTAAGAACCACATGGTTATGCACGCTCCGTGTTGGCCATCTGAATTTTAATCGCCAATAATATTTTGTGATGTGTTAAGCTACAACAAATATAAAAAGAAGTTTGTCATATATGACCTGCGAAAACAACACTTTGGTTTTTGAGAGAGATGAGATAATACCACCTTAGACACGGACTTATCTATGACATTTAGTTCAGTAATTATGTACTGCACGGTTCTACAACTGTAGGGCAGTTTCTTCTCACATTTAATTTTTTCCTTCTTGCAGACAGCTGCAGTCCTTCGAGAGCCAATCACTGACAATCTCAGTTTCATTATTTGCTTGCACGTTCATCCAAATGTGTGTGTGTGTGTGTGGGTGTGGGGGGGTGTGTGTGTGGGGGGGGAGGGAGGGTTCATCTACAACAATGGAAAATCTCCAACAAAAATAAAAAAAACTGCCAAACTCACAAGTGATGCTTGATGCTATTTGTACTATGTTATTTCCCTACTCTTTGATTGTTTAATGTTTATTCTTAGACATAGTTTTCTTCTGTACCAACATCGCTTCTGTTTGTGTTTGGCAGAAAAAGTTGCACATGCTAATACCAAATTATGCATGCAGGACCCTGGGGTTCCCGAGGATGAATTTTCTCTCGACATGAGGCATAAGTTGTGTACCGCCATGACATCCTGCTCGGGCAGTTCATGTAAAGTGTTGTGGGAAGTGGTGTGTCGGCTCCGCTCTGAGAGAGGACTGGGCATTTTCGACCTCGCTCTGCACAAAACATGCCTCCTGCTCAAGAAACTACATGTCGTCCTTTCCGGGCAGCACACCCCGTTGGCCGACTGGGTCCGAACGAACTGCATGTGCGCACACCCTGGCCCTCCGACCCCCGTTTGGCAGGTCTTCTCATCTCTCCTACCCCTGTATCGGGCGATCACTTCTATGCGGGGGACAACTGGACCTCGCTTGGCGCGCTCTCGGCCGCCCTGCCGGCAGCGTACTCCCATATGATCTGCACGACCGGCTCTGTTCCAGACGCACTTGCGGATCAAGATCTCGTGCTCGGCACGCATGTAAGGGGATCGATCGGCCGAGGCGGAGCCGGTGCTCCACGACGCCTGGATCACCTCCTCGCCCGCCGCCCGCCGATGACTAACGGTCTCTAGCGTGGGGGTGATGACCACCATTTCGGGGCTGTACAGGATGTTGAAGAGCTCCGGTTGCGCCTCCACGACCTGAATCGGGCTGGATATGCGCCACTCAAGGTTAAGGTGTTCATTTGGATCCTTCGTCACGACAATACCCGCACGCGGGCTTTCATGCGGCACATTGGGTGCTTGGACACTGATGTGTGCCCCTTTTGCCCGCATCGATCCGAGACTCCCAACCACCTATTCTTCACTTGCGCGTGCCTGCGGCTGTTCTGGCGGCGCGTACTTGGGCCCCGTCGAAGCGCACTCCCCACCTCTACCAAGGCGGCCTGGGCCTCGCTCCAAGCGAACAACCCCTCCTGGGGCGTTCCGCTGTGGAGCACCGTCGCCTCGTGCCTCCTTTGGGTGATTTGGAAAACTAGGAACCGGATGTTCTTCGATGTTGTCCGTCTCCACCTTCCGGCGATCTTCGAGCAAGTCGTCGAACATCTGTGGTTGTGGCGGGCTCGGGTCCCTCCGCGTGTTGACTTCGAGATTGTAGAGCAGTGGTGTGCCACACTATTGTAATCCCTTGAGCTCACGCTCCCTTCTCCCCCCACCCCCCTCTCCCCGACCTTGTAAAACTTGATGGGCAACTTTTTTCCTTTTTAATGAAAATGTGCAGGTGGGCAGTTCGCCCCCGTTGTGCCGCTCAAAAAAAAATCCTAGACAACAAAACTGTCAGTTCAGGGTTCCTTCGGGTTTCGTGTTAGGACGGTATAATCCTCTTTGATCCCGGCTAATCCCTCTCTACAAAACAAGGCCTAAAGGAATTGGGTAGAACCTTTGCTGGCCTAAAGAGCAAATAGTCCAAGGAGAATTCAAATCAAAAGGTATTTGGTTTCTTGAAGAAATCCGGTTAGAATAATTGCTTACCGGTACATATAAAGAACACGACCTAAGACCAATATGATCGATCTATCAAACTCTTGCGATCGGAAACTCGTGTACGAGATGACCCGTATGCGGTTAATCTGGCAGTACATCTTGTCCACAAAAACGGAGATGAAATTGAAGGTTATAGGGAACATGGTGCTATATATACACGTGCGTGCATGTGCATGCTTGTTCAGTTCCTATGATTTCTGAGACGCAATTACCTTGGAGATCTAGCATTAGAGGACCGTGTCGCCGTGACACCACACCACACGCCGACCTTCTGGTACACCACAAGAAGAACCACGGGTAGTTGGTTGCACCTTACTGATCATGCAATATGATACCTGCACATGGACGGTCGTCGTCCGAGCTTGCCGGCGAGGTGCACGAATGGAGAGGGGAAAGAGGGAGGCGGGGCCATGAGAGGGTGAGCCACACTCTGTTCGGCGGCGGAAGCGGTGGTGCCGGGTTGCATTGGAGGGGTCGCTGCCACCTTGTCTCCATCATGTCCTCATCGTCGTTGTTGCCGCGGCGATGGTAGGGGTTAAGCTACGAGGGCTATGCAGTGGCAGGCCGCGGACAACACGCGAGGTAGAGGATAGTGGCGGCGGCCTTGACCCTGCCGACGAGGATCGAGCTAGACGGATGTGGGGTGTCGCAAGATCTGATCCAAGGGATTGGGGACGCAATCGGAAGTTTGTGTGCTAGCCTTGTCGGCGCATTGATTTCTTTGGTACACCTATCGATGCTGCAGTTGTCTGAGAGAAGAGGTTGGACGAAACGTTCGAACGTATCAGGCTTACGACAAAACGTGACTTCTTTTTTTGGTAATAGATAGATAGATAGATAGTCTCTACTACTAATAAATCCACGAACAAGAACTTTGCTACAGACACCCGAACAGACATATACAGCCACTTACAACCATACGATATCTCCATCGAACGATATCCAGTATCCTAACTACTACCCTGGGTGCATGTAGCAATAAGCTTTGACGGACTGTGCTCTGTCGCACAGGAACCCACCCGCGTACCCCTTGGCTGAAAAAAAGGACATACGGAAACAATCGCACCCACGACCGACCTGACCTGGTATCCCTAAACCAACGCCTCCTATGTCTCCATTGCTGGCACCATCCTACTCCATAGCCGCCATCACCGCCGCCCATCACCGTCGTCGCCATCAAACGCATTCATGTGCCGCCATCACCGCCTTCGCCGCAACTGCCGCCTTCGCCATCAAACGCCTTCTTGTGCCTCCATCATCGCCTTTGCCACCATTGCCGTTGTCGCCAACAAACGCCTTCCTCCACGACTCCATCGCCGCACTTGACGGCACCATAGCTGCCATCACCGCCTTCGCCGCCGTCGCCATCAAACGCCTTCCTGGACGACTCCATCGCAGCACGACTTCCTCGCAGCTGCCATCGACGCCATCCTGGACGACGACATTGCCGCCATTGTCATCGCTGCCTTCGCCCTACTGCTTCGCACCGTCGGATGTGCAGGTGCCCCTCCATCGCCTACTCCGGATTCGCCATCCAAACGCGGTGATAATAGAATCTTTAGAAGATTGCTAGGTAATGAATATGAAACACCACCATATCATGACATTCTACATATTTACCATTACCGTGACTAATAGTCAGTCACAACAACTCTATATATTAATTTGTTTATAAACACCAGATTTGTTACATAGCTTTTCAAATGAACAACCCAGCAAATAAATTCTATAACTGATTTAAATTCTCTAACTAAACTGTGGCATGTAATCCAAAATAAGATGTATAAAAGCATTTCTGGATTCATCAGAGGAAACTCAAGAACAAATACCTTGTTATCAGTATGACCAATACCCAGATATCATTTCTGGATTCTATCACAGGAAACTCAAGAACAAGTACCTCGGGCAAATTGTGAAGATATCATTTCTCATCCCGTCACACGACACACATACACGTGAAAGATTGTGAAGACATCTGTTATAATCATTCTAATCCTCGGCAAAATTAGATCACATGAAATAGCATTTGTTAGTAGGGATGATGTATTCCTATTACCTCTTTGACATGTCTTTTCATCAAAATTTATTGAGTTCCACGTGATCTTGTCCGTAAGGCTCTCGAACCTGATCTTGTCCATGCCTGCAAATTAGAGGAAAAAAAAACCCAAATTAGTGAAATTCGCATCTCTATCTCTACTCTCTACTACGCACCCATCAAAACGCATAACATGCAATTATCACCGCACGATCAGGCTTAGTTAACAGTTTTTTCCCTATTCTAAAAAGGCTAATAAATTGAATCAGGAAGATTTCATATTGACCTGGGTAGTTAAATAGAAAGCAAAGGGTAATTAAATACACAAAAAACCTTGTCAACAGGCAAGAAGTACTACATGCATTAGACTACTTGAGAACTTGTTGGTACTTGAAGTAATCTTGGTATTGTCGAAGGTGTTCATGTTTATATAATTATATGTCACATCATGTGATTTACTAAAGTTGGATTGCATTTAAATATGTTCATTGCTTGCTGGCTACATGAAGATATGAAACAAATTGACTGAATTTTGAAGGAGCGGCAGGCAGTGCGTACATGTCTAACCTATTATTCTACACAAACACAATTACTGAACATACGCAGAAAGGTTAAAAACATAATGTGTATTTTGTTTCAGGTTTACCCCCAGCCACTCTGTTTAGACTTAGACCTTCCAAGTGTATGTGCCCGAATAAAGCAACAACTTCCTACAGACAGGAGGTACATATAGCTCAACATCACCTGTTAAAAAAACACAGCTAAACAGGTGACTCGGACCATTATTCGCACACATTGTCATCAAGTCCCAGTATGTAGAATATTTCCCTCAAGTGGTCAGTAGGTGCACTCGGGCCAGCACCTAAAAAACCAAAAGAAAAACATAAACGAAGAACAGAGCATAACTTCATGTTAAATTTTCAGTGCTAGCTTTTTACTCATGGACTCTGAAGGAAAGGATCAAGGAGACCAATAAGAGGGAAGCCAAATTTTACATATTCGCTAAGAAGGCTCAACCTCAACCACACAAAGTTTGAACTAGGAAAAGGATCATTCAACAATCACAATTAGATTAAGCATGGAAGATGTACCTGCGGTGTAGCTAAGAGACCACAAGACCTAAACTTGCATGCATTTTAGATCTTTAATATAACCTTAAACATTTATGAAGATGTACCTGCGGTGTAGCATATGTTCTCCAACTGACCATACCCTTAAACATTCATGAAAGTGGATAGATCATCAAGAGCCTTGCAAGAAAATTTATCTACATGAGGAAACAAACATGAAAACATTGAAAGAAGGACTAGAATGTCTACGGTATGTGTATTCCCAATCATTATCTGAAATTTTTAATTTTTTTACTTCCCCATCGAACATTTGTTTATCAAAAAGCTAATCCAAAACAAAAGAAACAGTACGCAAATATATCCCACTCGTGAAGTTATTAATCATAGAACCATGGAGTTAACCTATACCTAATAAGAACATTCCCAATACAGATTGTATACTTCAGATCAATAGATAGAGACTGCAGTATAGTTCATATACGAAATATGAATACATAAAATTAATATCAGATAGGATAGTATGTGCAGGTTGCAGACTTTTGCCAACTTTCCGCCAAAGGACAGAGCAGAGTAGCTGAGACAGAAAACTGCAGATCTGCTACCTGTTGGCTTCTGTTTGGTGCTCACCCTAGCGCGTCAACGCTTGATGACCCAGGTAGAGGCGCAGGTAGAGTGGAGATCGTTGGATGGGCAGTGGGCTCGGTAGTAGTCAGATGCGGTGGAGCCAGGACGGGATGCCCGAAAGAGGCGGGGGCGGTGCCATGGGGGCGGAGGGGATGCGCTGAGGTGATGTCACGGCGGCGGGGGCGGCAGGGGAAGGGGAGTTCATTGCGGCAACGGCTAGGACACAGGGGAGGGTTCAGTCTCGCCGGAGCTGCGCGCAGCAGGGGAGGGGAAGGGTCCTTGCGCCGACGGCGGGGAGGCATTGGAGAGGGCAGAGGCGCTGTGTGGACGAGAGAGTGAGGAAGCTGAGCTGAGAGTGGGGAGTGGTGTTTGGGGCACGTGGACTGTGGTGTGTGTCCTCACACGTGTTGTTTTTAAGTACAGTATATATTTTTAACTTATTATTGTACATTCATATGATCGTGTATTTTATGTGAAGGATTCAAATTATAAAATGTGCGTTGCACGTGCACAATTATACTAGTAGATGGATAGGTGGCGCCTAGCGCGGATAGAGAAATGGATAGGTGGTGGCGCTGGATACGGATGGACATCGTACAAAGGACGAGCTCCTTTCCTAGTCCTGCCACCGGTGAACTCGTGATATTGCTCTGTCGCCATGGTAGGTAGGGTTTGGGGTCCTATCGGGTGAAGGCAAGCGAGACTCACTACTGAATACCCGATGGATCGATGCTGCCTGGGTTTCGTTGGGCTTGGCCCATTTGGCGTGAGGGGATGAGGGTCGGACAAAGCGGTTTGACGTATTGGTTCTTTTTTGATAGTATATAGATAGATAGATAGATAGATAGATAGATAGATAGATAGATAGATGGAGATAGAGATATGGGCCAAATTCCACCAAACCGCATTAATGCCCTCTAATTTTCTCTTCTCTTCTATTTCCATCCTTTCCCTTTTCCTTTTCTTTTAATTTGAATAAGATTGGATCTTGGCAAAATCGTCATCGGGATCAACCCAAACCATACCTATTAGAGGCCATTCTCCTTTTCATTTTCTTTCCTCTACCCACAAATATTTTTTTGAAACATATGAAATTTGCTTCACATGCATGAACTTTTTTGCAAGGCATGAACATCTTCTCCATTCTTATACCGAGATAGAAGTGTCTATTTAGAAACAAAAAATGAAAATAAAACCGCACATGTTTATTGGGCTGGACCGAGTGATCGATGTCCATTATGAAACTGTGTAGGAGACAGAGCCGGCCCTGGGGCAGGGCTAGAGGGGCAGCCGCCCCGGGCCCCCGGAACCAAGGGGGCCCCAAGTCCTAGATAGTTTGAGTGTCTACTGAGCTCCTGTAGCGGCACCATTGCAACAGGTCCTGAGTGTTTTTTCGTCGTGGGATGTATACCAGGATGAAGCCTTATGTTTCTTTTTCATTGGACTTGGAACTTGGGCCTTTTTCGTTTGCTTTGGGCTTTTTTTCTTTGATTTAGTCTTTTCTTCCTTAAATTAGCTATGAAAGGATTAAGTGAGTTAAGGCCTATTCACTGATCTATGTAGGTCACATCACACGCTACATCGATTTGGCAACCGCGGAAATTGAAGATATCACGTTGAGACATGAGAATGGAGAGTCAAATAAATAAGCACATAGACTTGGAGTAGGACATCTTACTTGGCAAGTTAATCTGCCATGGATGATGGTCCCATGTAAACTTATTTTCAACAGTTATTTAAGAAGTGGAAATTAACTTATAACAAATGGGACCGGTGGGTTCTACCATGGATAAAAAGTCTGACAAAGGAAAATGCCAATTTTGTTTCCACCATGTGTTGATTTGTTTGATCGTTTACAAGCGCAAAAGTGCAAGGCCATATCGCGATACGAGTCTACAAGTCCATATACTCTTAGTTGTGTGCGACGCCATTCGACCATTCTTGCACGTGAGCTAGAAACCGAGTTGTTGAGAGAAGAGAGAAGACCATTGTGCCCACCGCAACCACAATAATGCAGTTATAAGTATTGTAAACTATATGATTTATACTGGTGCACCATCATGCATAACTTTGGATATCTAAATGTTAGAATTATTGTTAAAACAATATTTGTATATTATTTTGTATCAAAGGGCTTTTGTATACACTATAAATGTTAGTAGTGGCATCCAATATATACACTATTTTACCAATTTGGTGCTTCTAGGGCCCTAAATTCTAGATTCGCCCCGGGTCCTCGAAATCTTAGGACCGGCCCTGGTAGGAGATGGTATCATCCCTCGGTTTCGTTCTCGTGGGCATGAAGATTTTATAAAAGGTGTCCTAGTTGTTCCTACTTGCCATCGACCAAACTGATATGGGTTGTTCCTACTTGCTCCTCTTCTCCTTGAACACATTGGGCGCCCGACACGCACCGTGTTGCCATGTAACATGGAGTTCACTGGACCTAGAAATCGACCCAGCAATAGGGTGATGTGTACCCAATGAGGCCGTTCAGAGAACCCAAAAGTGGCGATTTCTTGCAACATCTTCATAGACCATTTGTCGAAGGTCACCGGATCAAGAAAATTGTAATAGGACCCCAAATGTTTTCAGTTTTAATGACATATTGGTCTGTCATAACAACTGAGGGGATGAAAAAGAAGTACTCTTCTTATTGAATATAAGATTCAATGATGATGCAAGCACATCCATAACGAGCACAGAAGCGGGCATATATGCATCATGCTGTTTAATTTATGGGTATTTTTTTTTCAAAACGGAGGCAGCGCCGTCCTAGCCTCTGCATCAAAACGATTAATACGGCTTTTTTATTGCATTATTAAACAAGTTTAGATCTCGAACACAAACAAAAAGACAAACAAAAAAGTCTAAGCATGTAATATATGCTGATCACCAGTGATGGACACCGGCAACGTGCAACAGCATTTGTTGCCATCCTCCACGCAACGAAATCCATTCCGTAGATTCTTGCCAAGGCATAAACCGTTGCACATTGAATCGGTGCATCTTTCTGACATCCCTTCGCAAAAATAACCTACACAAGAAAATATTACATGGGTTAGCATCACAGGGTAGACAAATGGTACAATGGGTTTATTCATCGGTCCGTTGCCGATGATGCGTGCGATCAGTTGAAGAAAAACTTACAAATAGACTAGGAGTACAAGCTATAATATCTTGTTGGATTTTGACCACAGATCGATCAAAAAAAAAAAGAAGAGAGGATGGCATGTATGTAGAATTAACCTGGGTCTGCATCACAGGATAGTATCACCGAGGCCATCACCACCATGAGGGCAGCCAGGCATGCAACGCTTGTGCTCCTCTTGCAAATCGCCATGGCTAAATGTAATGCTAGCTAGCGATCTACTGATGTCTTCTCTCTTCTTTTGCTGTTTGGTAGATCTCGCAATGTGTTGTGTTGACTCGCACCTCCTTTCGCTAGTGTTTATATAGGGGCGACCACGCTAATCGATCCTGCATTTCTATGGCGATAATTAATTATTACCCTAATCATAGGGAGGGATTAATGGATTAATAATTTCTGTATATCCTAAAAATAAATCGATCCAACATTTATGGTGAAAATTAAATCGCCTACCTAATTTTTTGGCCTTCATCGATTGGATTTTTTGGCGCTTGTAGTCTATCTATCTAGTATGCAGTAAAGATTCGTCACGTAAAAGAAAAAAAATATCTGAATAAGCTGCGGAAAATCAACGGAAGCTATAAAGACATGTACAATGGTTGATAAAACAATATTATCTTATAGATGCCACTCTAAAGGTATGATAATAAAATATGATGTACACTGGATCATTTTTTAATCTTGTCTCTATGGACGGATATTTCTAAATATGTGGTGAGACATATGGTTGCTAAGAGACCATCTCTTAGATAAGAGAAAGCAAACGTTTCTCTCTCCTCCAACTCAGAAATCATCCTACGTGGCATTGTAAGATAAGAATAGAATAAAACCATTGTACATGCCTAACCTGTTCTGTGGCAAAGTGCCAGCCTCCTATGTGTTTGGAATAGGCAACTTGTATTCCTATGGGGCCAAAGGCTACAATATATAATACAGGTACATGTGTGAATATGCAGGAAGCCCCCTAACATATGGGGAAACTACAATACAAATATATACATCTAACCCCCCCCCCCCTCCCCCTCAAACTCATGGTGGATCCATAACACTGAGTTTGAAAAGTAAGAAATCATGTTGCGCTCTGGTCTGTGCCTTCGTGAAGAAATCCGCCAACTGTAAATCTGAAGGCACATACTGAAGCGCAACAACTCGAGCCCACACTCGAGCACGTATAGAAAGCATCAACACCAATATGCTTGGTAAGCTCATGCTTGACCGGATCACGTGCAACACTAATAGCACCTGTACTGTCAGATAAAACCAGAGTGGGTTTGGTAATAGAGACCCCAAAATCCGCAAGTAACCACCCTAACCAAGTCACCTCAGCAGTCAACAAGACCATAGCACGCAACTCAGCCTCAACAATCGAACGAGAAACCGCTGTCTATTTCTTCGTCTTCCAAGCAATGAGCGAACCACCAAGAAACACACAGTAAGCAGAAAGTGAACGACGATCCGAAGGATCACTCGCCCACGTAGAGTCCGAATAGCACTGGAGCTGGAGGGAGCTGGAACGAGGAAAGAAAAGGCGACGAGTGATCATACCACGAAGATAACGAAGAACACGGAGAAGATGACAATAGTGAACAGTGGTAGGAGCAGAAACAAACTGACTCAGAATATGAACATGATAAGAGATGTCAGGACGAGTGACAACAAGATAAACAAGACTCCCAACAAGATGATGATAACGCGTTGGATCAGAAAGAGGATCACCATCAGTCGGTTGAAGCTTAACATTAAGCTCCATAGGGGTCTCAACAGTGCGCTCATCCCCAAGAGCAGCACGAGCAAGAAGATCCTGAATATACTTTTCCCGAGAGATATAAAGCCATCAAGTGGAGGAAACCTCAATCCCAAGAAAGTATAGAAGAGGACCAAGATCAGTCATAAGAAACCGATCACGAAGACGAGCCTTAACAAAGGCGATATACTCAGAATCATCACCAGTAATGATCATATCGTCAGCATATAGAAGAAGAAGAGTGCGGCCACGAGGAGAAGTGTGAACAAACAACGCTGGATCATGAGCACTAGGGAGAAACCAGCAACAGTTACTACAGAAGCAAAGCGCTCAAACCAGGCACGAGGGGCCTGTTTGAGGCCATAAAGAGAACGTCGAAGACGACAAACCATCCCCTCGGGAACAGAATACCCAGGAGGAGGCTGCATATAAACCTCCTCACTCAACTCACCACTGAGAAAGGCATTCTGAACATCAAGCTGAGACATAGACCAGTGACGAACAGAAGCAACAACAACAAGAGTACGCACAGTGGTCATATGAGCCACAGGAGCAAAGGTCTCATCATAGTCACGACTATGCTCTTGCTAAAAACCACGAGCCACAAGACGCGCTTTATAGCGCTCAAGAGATCCATTAGAGCGGGTCTTAATCTTATAGACCCACTTACACGTGATAGGACGAATACCGGAAGGGGGGAAACAAGATCCCAGGTGCCAGTGCGCTCGAGCGCAGCAATCTCCTCAGCCATGGCCAGCTGCCATTCAGGATGATGCTCAACATCCCGATAAGAAGTCGGCTCGGAGGCAACAGAAAGACCATAATGACTAGGAGAGTAACGGTTGGGGGCACGACGCTGACGAACAGGACGAGTAGAGGTAAGCTCGTCAGAGGAAGACGACTCAGGAGACGACAATGAAGAAGAAGGAATAGCAGAGGAAGACTCTAGAGAACGAGGAGAACTAGGAGAACTAGACGCAACAGAGGAGGATGGTGTAGAAGAAGAGACATCAGGGAGAGGAGATCCTGAAGAAGACACAATAGGAATATAAGGAGGTGTGTTAGGAAAGAGAAGAAAAGAGATATCTTCCACCAGGTAGGTACCAGCGGTGGGACCGGGATAGAAAGGACGCGTCTCATCAAAAGTAACATCACGAGAGATACGCATCCGACGACCAACGGGGTCCCAACAGCGATAACCCTTATGCTCATCACTGTATCCAAGGAAGACACACTCAACAGACTGAGCAGTCAGTTTGGTGCGTTCACGAGGAGCAAGGAGAACATAGCAAACACAACCAAACAAGCGAAGCATGGAGTATCCTGCTGGAGACTGTCCAGATAGGCGCTCAAGAGGGATGCCATCCTGCAGAGCGGCAGAAGGCTGAATATTGATGAGGTAAGCCGACGTAGAAACAGCCTCAGCCCAGAAATGCGGCGGAAGATAAGAAGCAATCATCATGGCATGAGTGGTCTCAAGAAGATGGCGATGCTTACGCTCAGCAACACCATTCTGGGAATGAGCGCCAGGACATGAGAACTGAGGAAGGATGCCCTTCTCAGCAAGAACACCTCGCAACATCTGAGAGATATACTCACCAGTAGAATCAGCACGAAACACACGAATGTGGGTAGAATATTGAGTACGTACCATGGCCATAAAACGCTGATATATGGAGAGAACTTCACTACGAGAGCGCATAAAATACAACCAAGTGTACCGAGAAAAATCATCGATGAATAAAATATAGTAGCGATGGCCCCCTTTCGAAGCGAAAGGAGCCGGACCCCAAACATCGGAATAAACTAAATCAAAAGGTCGCTGAGATACAGACGCGCTAGTAGGATAGGGAAGCTGAATCTGTTTACCCAACCTACAGCCCTAACAATGTAAAGACCCATCTCCTGAGACAGACCCCAGAAGACCACGATGAACTAATGACGACAGGCGAGAGTCACAAAGGTGACCAAGACGATGATGCCACTGCTGAAAGGATCTTGTAGCAGAGGCGACGACCGGAGAAGAACTGGCAGATAAAGTGGCAGCGGAAGGAACACGAAGCCAGTCTAAATCCCAAAGTCATAAAGAGTCACGGCTTCGAGGGCCAGCTCCAACCAGGGCCTGTGTGCGACGGTCCTGGACAACACAAGAATCAGCATCAAGAATGACACGACAACCAGCGTCAGTAAGCTTGCTAGTAGAGAACAAATTCATCTTAAGAAGAGGGACATGAGAAATATCAGGAACGAAAAACGAAGAAGTAGAAAGGGTGCCCCGACTAGAAACAGGAAGAGAGGTACCATCAGCCGTGAAAACACAGACAAGGGAAGGGAGAGAACAAAGAGCGTACAAAAAAGAAGACTCAGAGGTCATATGAAAGGAAGCTCTAGAATCCAGATACCACGAGGACATACCTGACTGTGTAGAAGATGGTGGTCGCAAGTGATGCGGAAGAATCGATCCAGTAACCAGCAGGTGCCCGTCGAAGAGAGCTCATGGCAAAGCGGACGCGAAGACTCTGATAATGTCTGATCGAGAGAGCAACCTCAAGACCGAAGAGCCGACGCCCACGAGCACGGTCTGCGACGTGGCTCGATTCCGTGTATAACAGGTGGCCCAAGTGTGGCCATCCTGGTGCAATAAGAGCGATGTGAAGAGAACCACGGCGACCACGAG
The DNA here is from genome assembly GCA_030063025.1 of Avena longiglumis. NCBI lineage: Eukaryota > Viridiplantae > Streptophyta > Magnoliopsida > Poales > Poaceae > Avena > Avena longiglumis. Next base: position 78,014,073 of record CP125974.1, read on the forward strand.
GCTTCTTGTCCGACTCGACCACAGGCTCTTGGTCTTGACTCGGACCACAGGCTGCTGGTGCTTGTAGGGGTTCGTAGCATGGAAAACAAAAATTTTCTATCGCATACAAACAAACAAGCCAAGATCTATCTACTAGATTGTAGCAACGAGTCGATGGTATAACTTACCCTCGAAGATTCCAAAGCGTTACGAGATCGGATTCTCGTGGGTGATGTAGTCGTACTCTTCCCGATCTCAAGATCGTAGACGATCCTTCCAGCGCCACGTTCGCTCCAAGATCGGTCACACGTTCGGTACTCGACGAAGACCTTCCTCTCCTTGTTCCAAAGAGCGGAGGTTGTAGCACTCTCCTCGCGATTCCCGGCAACTGTGGCGTGGTACCGAAGTAGAGGGAGATCCGCAGGCTTCGCTTAAGCCGGTGCGAGTATGGTGGAGCTTATGAGAGAGGCTATTAGCGGTCTAGTAATTAGACACACCAATTAGAAGGCTCTAAACCAATTAGAAGGCTCTAAAGCTGGCTAAAGCAATTAGAAGCTCTAAACCAAAACAGCTCTAAACCGAGATCTAGAGTAGAAAGTTATGTGTCTATGGAGGAGCCCCGCCTCCTTTTATGGGAGGGGGTCCTTGGCCAGGAGGGAGGGAGGAGTCCCTCCCTCGACTCTGGGCTGGGCGGCTGGAGGAGTCCAACTCCTCCTCCAGGTTGGTTCCAACTCCTCTTGCTTGTTTCCCACAGCTTGTTTTGGCGGTTTGACTTTCAAATGGACATTTGACTTTTCTGTTTTAGGATTCAATTTAATCCTTTATTTGGGACAGCAATAACACTTAGTACATGATGCAATCATTCAATGAGCAATGACACATTCATGTACCCTTCCCCGGAGTCTTGGGACAATCGGAACCTTCTAGAACATTCGATGAAAACAAGGAATCATTCCCGAACTCAAACGGGACTTTCCTTATATGAATCTTATTCTCCGGACCATTCCGGATCACCTCGTGATATCCGGATCCCATCCGAGACTCAACAACATTGTCTCTTTCTCATAATACCATAACTACTCAAACAACGTCGAATCCTTAAGTGTGTCTCCCTACGGTTCGTGAATTATGCGGACATGATCGAGACACTTCTCGAACAATAACCAATAGAGGAATCTGGAAATTCATATGGCTCCACATATTTCTACGATTACTTTGCGATCGAATGAACCACTTACATACGATACCAATTTCCTTTGTCTCACGATATGTTACTTATCCAAGGTTATGATCGTCGGTATCTCGCATACCTAGTTCAACCTTATTCTTGATAAGTACTCTTTTCTCGTTCCGTGATATGTGATCCCTTGTGACCAAGTCACATGCTTGCAAGCTAATTGGATGACATTCCACGAGAGGGCCCAGTATATCTATCCGTCATGTGGATGGACAAATCCACTCTTGATCCATGTGTTTCAACCAATACTTTACGAACACTTAATGCCACCTTTATAGCCACCCGATTCACGGTGTGGTGTTTGATGTCATCAAAGCATCCATCCGGTAAAGGTGATATGCATGATCTCATGGTCGAAGGAATTAGGTTACTATGTATCGAAAGCATATAGCAATTGAACTAATGAAATGACTTGATCTTTATGCTACGCTTATCTATAGGAGTATGTCCACCATATCATTCTCCTAACGATATGATCTTGTTGTTGATAACATCTCAATGTTCATGATAGGGAAACCACAATCATTAATCAACCAACAAGCTAGTGAAGTATAGAGGCTATACTAGGGACTTCAAATTAAGTTTACAAATCACACAAGTATTAATGGTTTCCTTGTCAATACTATTATAGCATGAATGTAAACATTTATCATAAACACAAAGATATAATAATAACTACATTTATTATTGCCTCTAGGGCATATCTCCAATAGTCTCCCACTTGCACTAGAGTCATCTAATCTAGATTACATGGTAATATCGAACACCCATGGCAGTTTGGTGTTGGTCATGTTTTGCCCTCGGAGAGGTTTAGTCAACGGATCCGCCACATTCAGATCTGTGTGTACTTTGCAAATCTTTATATCCCCATCCCGGATATGTTCTCGAATAGCGTGAAAACGCAGCTTGATATGCTTCACTTCTTGTGTGACCTTGGTTCTTGCGCATTGGCTATGGCGCCCATGTTATCACATAGATAGACATTGGGTCCAGCGCACTTGGAACCACACCCAGCTCAGTAATGAACTCTTTCATCCATATCGCTTCTTGTGAAGCCTCCAAGCAGCCATGTATTCCGATTCGGTTGAAGATCTCGCCACAACGCTTTGCTTTGCACTCCTCCACTAATCTGCACCATTCAAAATAAATCATTATCCAGATTGTGATTTAGAATCATCCGGATCGGTGTTCCAACTAGCATCGGTGTAACCATTAACAACGAAATGTTCATCACCTCCATAAGAAAGAACCATATCCTTAGTTCTTCTCAAGTACTTAAGGATGTTTTGATCATTGTCCAATGATCCACTCCTGGATCACTTTGATATCTGCTAGTTAAACTAACAGCATATGCAATGTCGGGTCTAGTACATAGCATGGCATACATTAGAGATCCTATGGCTGAGGCATAGGGAGTCTTACTCATCCTTTCTCTATCTTCTGCCGATGTCGGACTTTGAGTTTTACTCAAGGTCGTATTGGGCAACATGGGCAAGAACCCTTTCTTGCTTTCTTCCATTCCAAATCTCTTTAGAACTTTGTCCAAATATGTACTCTGTGACAATGATATTTGGCGTTTTGATCTATCTCTATAAATCTTTATGCCTAATATATAAGCTGCTTCGCCAAGATCCTTCATTGAAAAACTATTATTCAAATATTCCTTGACACTATTAAGAAGGTCTACATCATTCCCAATCAACAATATGTCATCCACATACAGTATTAAGAATGCTACAGAGCTCCCACTCACTTTCTTGTAAATACAAGCTTCTCCATAAGTTTGTATAAAACCAAAACTTTTGATTACCTTATCAAAACGTTGATTCCAACTTCGGGATGCTTGCTTCAATCCATAGATGGACCGTTGAAGTTTGCATACCTTGTTAGCATCTATAGGATCGACAAAACCTTTGGGTTGCATCATATACAACTCTTCATCAATGTCTCCATTGAGGAATGTTGTTTTGACATCCATCTGCCATATCTCATAATCATAATATGCAGCGATTGCTAACATAATCCTCACAGACTTTAGCTTCGCTACTGGTGAGAAAGTCTCATCGTAGTCAACTCCTTGAATTTGTCGAAACCCTTTTGCGACAAGTCGAGCTTTATAGACAGTAACATTACCATCAGCATCTGTTTTCTTCTTGAAAATCCATTTGTTCTCGACAGCCTTCCTGCCATCCTAAGTCCACCAAAGTCCATACTTGGTTTTCGTACATGGATCCAATCTCGGTTCATGGCTTCTTGCCATTTATTGGAATCGGGCTCATCATCGCTTCCTCATATGTCTCGGGGTCATCGGTGTTGTCCACCACCATGACATTCATAACGGAATCATACCAACTGGAGTGGTACGAGTTCTCGTTGACCTCAGAGGCTCGCAGCAACTTCAACCAAGTTTCATGATCATCATCATTAGCTTCCTCCTTATTGGTGCAGGCACCAGAACTTCTTCGGTCTGCGCTACTCGCAATTCGAGAAGGTTCAACAACCTCGTCGAGTTCTACTTTCCTTCCAGTCACTTCTTTCGAGAGAAATTCCTTCTCTAGAAAGGATCCATTCTTAACGAATGTTTTGCCTTCGGATCTATGATAGAAGGTATACCCAATAGTTTCCTTCGGTATCCTATGAAGACGCATTTTTCCGCTTTGGGTTCAAGCTTGTCCGCTGTAACTTCTTTACATAGGCTTCAGATCCCCAAACTTTAAGGAACGACAATTTAGGTTTCTTCCCAAACCATAATTCATACGGTGTCGTTTCAACGGATTTAGACGGTGCCCTATTTAAAGTGAATGCGGTTGTTTCTAATGCATAACCCCAAAATGATAGCGGTAAATCTGTAAGTGACATCATAGAACGAACCATATCTAAGAGAGTTCGACACGACGTTCGGACACACCATTACGCTGTGGTGTTCCCGGCGGTGTCAATTGTGAAAGTATTCCGCACTTCTTTAAATGCTCGCCAAACTCGTAACTTAGATATTCACCTCCACGATCAGAACGTAGAAATTTAATCTTCTTGTTACGTTGATTCTCTACCTCACTTTGAAACTCCTTAAACTTCTCGAAAGTTTCGGACTTATGTTTCATGAAATAGATATATCCATATCTACTCAAGTCATCCGTGAAGGTAAGAACATAACGATAACCATCACATGACGCTACACTCATTGGACCACACACATCGGTATGTATGATTTCCAATAAGTCCGTAGCTCGCTCCATCATACCGTAAAATGGAGTCTTAGTCATTTTTCCCATCGGACATGCTTCGCATCTTTCAAGTGATTCAAAATCAAGTGATTCAAGAAGTCCATCGAATGGAGTTTCTTCATACGTTTCACTCGATGTGACCAAGGCAGCGAGTGCCACATATAGGTCGAATTATCGCTGATTTCAAACGCTTAGCCTCAATGTTGTTGATATGTGTATTTCCACTATCGAGATTCAATAAGAATAGACCATCTATCAAAGGTGCATGTGCATAAAACATATTACTCATATAAATAGAACAACCATTATTCTCGATTTAAACAAGTAACCGCCTCGCAATAAACAAGATCCCGATATAATGTTCATGCTCAACGCAGCACCAAATAACAATTATTTAAGTATAAAACTAATCCCGATGGTAGATGAAGGGTAGCGTGCCGACCGCGATCACATCAACCTTTGATCCGTTTCCCAGCGCATCGTCACCTCGTTCTTCGCTAGCTTCCGCTTATTACCGGCTTTGTTTGAGTTACAAATATGAGCAACAAACGATTATCAAATACCTGTGCACTACTACGAGTACTAGTGAGATACACATCAATAACATGTATATCGGATATACCTTTCTTCTTGATGTTGCCGTTCTTCAGATCCGCCAAGTACTTTGGGCAATTCCTTCCATGACCTTCTCCCTTGGTAAAAGCACTGGGTTTGTGCTTAGGTCCAGCCTTGGTCTTCTTCGTGGCGTGGTAGCTTTCTTACCACCCTTCTTGAAGTGTCCCTTTTGCTTAGACTTGCCTTTCTTGAATTTGGTGGTCTTATTGACCAACAACACTTGGTGCTCTTTCTTGATCTCCACTTCGCAGATTTCAACATGGCAAAGAGTTCGCAACGTCTTGTTCATGTTACGCATGTTGTAGTTCATCACAAAGTTCTTGTAACTTGGTGGTAGTGATTGAGGACACGGTAAATCCCCAAAGCATTAGGAATCACTATACCCAAGCTTTGAAGTTTGTTTGCGTGCCTGGACATCTTAAGCACATGCTCACCGACGAGCTGCCCTCTTCCATCTTGCAGTTAAAGAACTTTTGAAGCCTCATAGCTTTCAATTTCCGCATGAGTCTCAAAAATCAATTTGAGATCCTCGACAATATCATATGGGTCGACTCTTCAAACCTTTTTCAAGCTCGATTCTAAACCATACAAGATAGCACATCGAACTATGGAGTCTTGATTCTTCCGAGCGAGGTAAACATTCTTTACTTCATCGGAAGCATCATTGCAGTGGGTCACCAATGTGCATCCAAAGACATAGGTCAAATTACCATGTGAGGACAATCCTCAAATTGCTGAACCAATCCGCCAAGTTGCTTCCATTGTTTTTCAACTTTTCTTTCTCTAGGAACGCATTAAAATTGATGGTAGGGGCTGCCATTGATCTACAACATATTTGCAATAGTTTAGACTAAGTTTATGACAAATTGAGTTCAAATTAATTAATGAAATTAAACTAGGTGAACTCCCACTCAAAACAACATCCCTCACATTGTTTTAGTGATCACGAACTAAATCCACTACATCAACTCCGATCATCACGAGAGTTGATATAGTTTCAATGGCGAACAATCATCATGTTCATCATATCTACTATACGATTCATGCTTTACCTTTCGTAATCCGTGTTCGAGACCATGTCTGTACATGCTAGGCTCGTCAAGATCAAACCTTAGTTTCGCATGAGCAAATCTGGCTTGCTCACGTTGTATACACTTGCGTAATCTATCACACCCGATCATCACGTGGTGCTTCAAACAACAAGCTTTAGCAACGGTGCTAACTAAGGGTGAACACTTTATGATTTGAAATTGATGTGCATGAGGATCATCTTATAATGCTACCGCCGCCTACTAAGCAATACAAGATGCATAAAGGATTAACATCACATGCAATTCAATATATATGTGATATGATATGGCCTTTCTTCTTCGTGCCTCGATCTCCATCTTCAAGCACGAACATGATCTCCATCATCACCGGCATTGCATCAAGGTCAATGACGCTTCTCCATGGTTGTCGCCCACCGCTTCAACTATTACAACTACTTTGAATAGACACGCTGGTCTTAACATAAATTAAAGACAACCATATGGCTCCTGCGGTTGTCGACTTACAATAAGGAACATTGCATACATCGAATATAATCACAATCATGGCCATATCACATCATCGCACACCCTCGCAAAACAAAGTTAGACGCTTCTACTTTCTTTGCATATTTTACGTGGTTTGGGGCTTTCAATAAGTGTCGTTCTAACTACGAATAAGAACCACAACATTGATACTAGCATTGTTGATCACCCGTTGTAAATTGGATCTTAACTATGCTAGGAGAAACATGCACCCATAAAGCCACTTATGCAATACAAGTTACATGTCAAGCGTGGAGCAAGTCTCATGAACGATGTCATGTAAGGTTAGCCCGGCCGCTTCATCCCAACATACCGCAATATGCAAAGTACACAAAAGCAATCTACAATAAAGCATCAACGCCCACAATGACCATTGTGTTCTACTCGTCTGAGATCTACATATAGACACGGCTCGATACCCTTTGAGGGGTTCGTAGCATGGAAAACAAAATTTTCTATCGCATACAAACAAACAAGCCAAGATCTATCTACTAGATTGTAGCAACGAGTCGATGGTATAACTTACCCTCAAGATTCCAAAGTTTACGAGATCGGATTCTCGTGGGTGATGTAGTCGTACTCTTCCCGATCTCAAGATCGTAGACGATCCTTCCAGTACGTTCCGGCGCTCCCGCAATCGGTCACGTTCGATTCGACGAAGACCTTCCTCTCCCTTGTTCCAAAGGCAATGGAGGTTGTAGCACTCTCCTCACGATTCCCAAGCAAACGGCGTGTGGTACCTAAGTAGAGGGAGATCCCGCAGGCTTCGCCTTAAGCCGTGCGGTATGGTGGAGCTTATGAGAGAGGCTATTAGCGGTCTAGTAATTAGACACACCAATTAGAAGGCTCTAAACCAATTAGAAGGCTCTAAACTGTTGGCTAAAGCAATTAGAAGCTCTAAACCAAAACAGCTCTAAACCGGAGATCTAGAGTAGAAAGTTATGTGTCTATGGGAGGAGCCACCCCTCCTTTTATGGGAGGGGGTCCTTGGCCAGGGAGGAGGGAGTCCCTCCCAACTCGGCCTTGGGCGCCCGGAGGAGTCCAACTCCTCCTCGGGTTGGTTCCAACTCCTCTTGCTTGTTTCCCACAGTTTCTTGTTTTGGCAGCTTGACTTTCAAATCGGACATTTGACTTTTCTGTTTTAGGATTCAATTTAATCATTTATTTGGGACAGCATAACACTTAGTACATGATGCAATCATTCAATGAGCAATGACACATTCATGTACCCTTCCCCCGAGTCTTGGGACAATCGGAACCTTCTAGAACATTCGATGAAAACGGAATCATTCCCGAACTCAAACGGGACTTTCCTTATATGAATCTTATTCTCCGGACCATTCCGGATCACCTCGTGATATCCGGATCCCATCCGAGACTCGAACAACATTCGGTCTCTTTCTCATAATACCATAACTACTCAAACAACGTCGAATCCTTAAGTGTGTCTCCCTACGGTTCGTGAATTATGCGGACATGATCGAGACACTTCTCGAACAATAACCAATAGAGGAATCTGGAAATTCATATGGCTCTACATATTTCTATGATTACTTTGCATCGAATGAACCACTTACATACGATACCAATTTCCCTTTGTCTCACGATATGTTACTTATCCAAGGTTATGATCGTCGGTATCTCGCATACCTAGTTCAACCTTGTTACCGATAAGTACTCTTTTCTCGTTCGTGATATGTGATCCCTTGTGACCAAGTCACATGCTTGCAAGCTAATTGGATGACATTCCGAGAGGGCCCAGAGTATATCTATCCGTCATGTGGATGGACAAATCCCACTCTTGATCCATGTGTTTCAACCAATACTTTCGAACACTTAATGCCACCTTTATAGCCACCCGATTACGGTGTGGTGTTTGATGTCATCAAAGCATCCATCCGGTAAAGGTGATATGCATGATCTCATGGTCGAAGGAATTAGGTTACTATGTATCGTAAAGCATATAGCAATTGAACTAATGAAATGACTTGATCTTTATGCTACGCTTATCTATAGGAGTATGTCCACCATATCATTCTCCTAACGATATGATCTTGTTGTTGATAACATCTCAATGTTCATGATAGGGAAACCACAATCATTAATCAACCAACAAGCTAGTGAAGTATAGAGGCTATACTAGGGACTTCAAATTAAGTTTACAAATCACACAAGTATTAATGGTTTCCTTGTCAATACTATTATAGCATGAATGTAAACATTTATCATAAACACAAAGATATAATAATAACTACATTTATTATTGCCTCTAGGGCATATCTCCAACAGTGCTTACTCTGACCCGGACCTGGAGGAGTGGGTAGTATCGGCGGCGGCACAGAGGACCGCGGCTGAGTTGAGGGAGCAGACGGCATAGGAGGACCACGAGTAGCAAGCACAGATGGAACCGCAAGAATACCAGCACCACGGATACGGGTCTCCTCAGCCCGAAGCTCAGACAACACCTCAGAGAGCGGAACACGACCACGAGCATTCAACTGAGCACGCCGGGGCTCAAACTCCTGGCGGAGCCAAGACAGAAACTCATAGATGCGGTGAAACTCAAAATCCGAGCGCACAATCTGGCAGCACGAGCATGTGCCACAAATAGTAGTACAGAGAGAATTAAGATAACGCCAAATAGCAGCACTCTGAGTATAGAACTCATCAATAGTGGAATCACCCTGCTGAAGAGCATGCTCCTAGCGAACCACAGACAGGTAAAGAGCATCCCCAGATGGCTGGTAGCGCTTACGAAGATGTGCCCACTGAGCGGCAACAATAGGAAGACTCATGAACTCAAAAGACATCAGGCAGAACACGGAGGTGAGAATGAGCAACACGAGCATCCTCATCGACCCATCGAGTGTAGGCGGTCGGGCGTGGCGATAGGACTCGAGATCGGCAATCGCTTGAACTTCAGTTCATAAGCAGCAAAGATTATCATCAAGACTCGAAAGCATCCTTGGCCTCCTGAGAAGCATCAGCACCAAGAACAATCGGCGTCGGCTAAAGAGGAGCCACAGGAGCAGGGGGGCACGGCGGACAGGGGACCTCGCCGGAGAGTACACCCCAAAGACGGAGATCGCGCATGTGAACGCGCATAAAGGCAGTGGAATCAGGATAATTCGCGCCATCGAAGATCACCGGGCAGCGAGGAATCGCAACATAACCCGATGCAGAAGACATCTCTCTCTCAATTTTTTTTGAGGTCAACACTCAGATCCAATCGGGAACGAGTGCCCAGATCCGATCGAGGCGAGTTGGAGTACTCGACGTGGCGGGCAGACAACCGTCGGGAAGCAGCAGTGCGCCTCACGCGCGGTCAGGGATGTCGGGCGTCACGCGCGGTCAGGGGCGCCGAACGTTGGGCGTCAGGGACGTCAGGGAGGCAGGACGTCGGGCGTCAGGGAGGCTTGGTCCGGCGTCGGGCGTCAAGGAGGCTTGGTCGTCGAGTTGCAGCAGGGAAGCAGGGAATCGATCCAAGGAATCAGAGAGGCAGCAGGGAACGAGCGCCAGCAGGGAATCGATCCAAGGAATCGGAGAGGCGGCAGGGAACGAGCGCTCAGATCCAATCGGGAGGCAGCAGGCGAGCTGGAGTCTTGATCGGTCGAGGAAGCTTGGAACGATCCTGGATCGGGTGGAGACCAATTTGGATCTTGATCGGATCAGGCAAACCCAGATCAGGCACACCCAAATCGATCCAGATCTTAAAAATGGGGCAAAACGGGCGGCGACCGGCGGCGACAGGGACGATGGCGGCCGACGAAGTTGTAAGAAAGAGGACGGAGCTAACGTGGCTCTGATACCATGTTAGGAATAGGCAACTTGTATTCCTATAGGACCAAAGGCCACAATATATAATACATGTACAAGTGTGAATATGCAGAAAGCCCCCTAACATATGGGGAAACTACAATACAAATATATACATCTAACACTATGGAGGGTTCAAAATGATAGCTTCTTATAGAAACAAGTGCCTCTGCGGTGTCCCGCTACCAAATCCATGAAACAAATGGATGATGATACCTATGATATGGACACTATGGATGATGAAGCAAATTTGGATAATCAGATGCCATTACTTGATCTACATAGAAATGTCAGTACTGATTATGCGAATTTTTCTCATGTAAGGACTGATATGGATGGAATAATAGTTAATACAACAAATGAAACAAAGTAAGTATGGTATTAGTTACTTCTCTTGCATTTTGTGTGGTTGTTTCATTTTGCTACATGCATTTTAATTTTAGCAGTAATTATTAGTAATTTACAAAATGATAACTCACTTGTGCACATTTTCAAGAGGAAAAATGGTAAACGACCCAAGAGAAGCAAGAGATGAGAATGAATATGAAGTTCAAAGGAACGTAAATGTGGTGGAGGTAAAAAAATGGGAAGAGCTGAGGCTTCAAACTTGTGCTAATAAACTTGTCTAACATGTCAGCCTACGAAAAAAGAGCAAAGGTTTGTTCATGTCCACTACAACATGTAATTTCTGCTATATTTTCCTAGTTGCATAGTGTCGAGGTATTTTTATGATGGTAAATTAATGTTCAGAGGGGTCACACTCAGAGGTCAGGATGGTAGCACAATGAGAAAGAGATTTATACAGGTTCGAGCCCCGGAGTACGATGTCCGGTAAAAACTTACTCATGTTTGTGGGTGTTTAGGATTATAGTAGTGTGCTCGGGTGATCTCGATCTCACCTATGGTGAATTGTAGCATCATGCAAAGGTACACAATGATGAATTATGAGAGATGTGTTCTGATCCTTCCTAATCTTGTACGTCCCATTCAGCGTGCCTACCCCCTTATATACATGGTGAACGCTAGGTTTACAGAGTGACGAGATGGTAATTACAAGTGGTGATGCATATACAAAATCCTAAAAGAAATATCTAGATCCTATCTTTCCGGAGTAACTTCATATGCTAAAGAATACGTTTGGTGATTCGTCATGGCTTGGTCGCTAAGACAATGATATTCGGGCCTTTGCCTGGGGCCCGAATCTTCGTGGTTGGCCACCATGGATCCAGAGGGCCGTCATCAGTTGTCTAGGACCACCCAGTACCTATGACCTCATCACATAGGTAATGATAATTTCTATGTAGAGAAAGAAACAATCTTCTCCCTTTGCCACCGAACCTAGGAATTTGAGGTCTTCTTAAAGATTAAATGTCGCACAAGATGAGGGGGTACCTAAGAATCCACTTCCAGAACCTAGGACTAGAGATGTGCACTTGGATGCAAATAAAGGTATGATTCTTCATAGTTGTGTGTGCTTGACTACTTGTGAACAAATCTTGCGGAGCTTTACCTTTGTGTGCTTGTTTTGTTTAGTAGGTGAGGAGAAGGAACTAAGGAAACTTACTACTATGGAAAGCAGATGATGAAGGAAAAATAAGCCTAAACTAAAACTGAAATCAATGATATTGGTTAGCCTATTGGTTCTTCTCCGTTTCACGAACTTTGTTGGCACAAAAGTTAGAACAAAGGGTTTTTCGATCGTATTTGTTGATTGGAGGAAGGTTGCTCTGGGCTGAAGCAAATGTATTCAAATTCAAGTATTCCTTTATGTTGAATATTTCATGTAAGGGTTGTAACAATTTTTTGGTTTTAATGTAGTTCTACTGGCATATAGACCAAGCGGTTGTGGAGTGCTATATGAAAAATGCACATATTAAATGGAAATAATTCAAATCGTATTTGAAGAAGGATTATTTTGATGAATCATTGGAGTATGATAAGCTAGAGTATGCTGAAATAATAGTATCATGTGATGATAGGATACATCTCGATCAATGGAAGGAGCCAGTTGATCATTGGATGACTCTAGAAGCTTAGGTGAAACATCGACATATTCTGGAAGTTATAGTTTATTGTTTGTCCTATATGTATGACTTGTTCATTCGTTTGTTGATATTTTTTGTGACATAATGTGAATGATTTTCTTTGGTAAGCTTGATCAAAAAGAGTGAAAGCTACTAGTGCCAAGCATAAACAAACGCATACTGCCGGAAGTAAGAGTTTAACTCGTGTTGATCAAGAAATGGTATGCAATTTCTATTTTTGTTGTATGTTAACTTGCAATATTGCATCATTTATCCATGATTATTTACATTTGTTCGTAACTGTTGGAGATATGCCCTAGAGGCAATAATAAAAGTGGTAATTATTATATCTTTGTGTTTATGATAAATGTTTACATTCATGCTATAATAGTATTAACCGGAAACATTAATACTTGTGTGATTTGTAAACTAAATTAGTGTCCCTGGTAAAGCCTCTTTATAATACTAACTTGTTGGTTAATAGATCATCGTGGTTTCTTGATCATGAATATTGAGATATTATTAACAACAATATCATATCATTAGGAGAATGGTATGATGGACATACTTCTATAGATAACCGTAGCATTAAGATCAAGTCATTTCAATAGTTCATTTGCTATAAGCTTTCTGATACATAGTAGCCTAATTCCTTTGACCATGAGATCATGCTAATCACCATCACTGGAAGGATGCTTTGATGACATCAAACACCACACCGTAACTGGGTGGCTATAAAGGTGGCATTGAGTGTTCGGAAAGTATGTGTTGAGGCACATGGATCAAGAGTGGGATTTGACCATCCATATGACGGATAGATATACTCTGGGCCCTCTCGGTGGAATGCCATCCAATTGGCTTGCAAGCATGTGACTGGATCACAAGGGATCACATATCACAGGAACGACAAAAGAGTATTTATCGGTAACGAGGTTGAACTAGGTATGCAGAGATACCGACAATCAAACCTTGGATAGTAAACTATCGCGAGACAAAGGGGAATTGTTATCGTATGTAAGTGGTTCATTCGATCGCAAAGTAATCTTAGAAATATGTGGGAACCATATGAATTTTCAGATTCCTCTATTGGTTATTGATCGGAGAAGTGTCTCGGTCATGTCCGCATAATTCACGAACCGTAGGGAGACACACTTAAAGGATTCAATGTTGTTTAGTAGATATGGAATGCTAGTAGGGATACCGAATGTTGTTCGGAGTCTTGGATGGGATCCGGGATATCACGAGGAGATCTGGAATGGTCCGCAGAATAAGATTCATACAAGGAAAGTCCGATTCCGGAGTTCGGGAATGATTTCGATGTTTTCATCGGAGAGGTTCTAGAAGGTTCTAGAAGGTTCACCGAACCGGAAGGGGAATGGTCCATGAATATGTCATGGGTAAGTGGAATGATTGGATCATATCCTAGGTCACTTGGCTTGGCCATTTGCAAGAGAGAATTAAAGCTCTAAATTGAAAGTCAAACGGGAGGTTTGAAAAGTCAAACTGTAACAATGGTTTCCTAGTGGAAGAAGGAAAGAGTCCTTCCTTCAATCCAACTTGGGTTTGGGTTTGGGTTCAAACTCTTCTCTCCCAAGGCTTCCCCCCCTCATAAATAGAGGGGGGGGCTGCCCCAAACAACACAAGAGCCAGCTCTCCCACCCGTCGGCGTCGCCGCCGCTTAGATCGCCGTGCCGCCGCCTTGTCGTCGTCGCCTTAGCCGCCGCCGACACCTCCTCCTCATCACGGCCTTCTAAACCTAGATCGCCGGGAAACCCTAGATCCTCCATAACTCGCACCGGCTTTGGCGACACCCTGCGGGATCTTCCCTCTACTTCCGACACCACGCCGTCGTGCTGCCGGAATCACGATGGGAGAACTACCAGCTCCGCTGCCGGCTGGAACAAGGGAGAGGAAGATCTTCATCGAGTACCGAACATGTGATCGACTGTGGAAGCACTACCGGAACGCAGCGCCGGAAGGATCGTCTACGCGATCTTGAGATCGACAAGTGTACGACTACATCACCCACGAGAATCTGCTCTCGTTAACCGCTTTGGAATCTTCAAGGATGAGTACTCTAATCGACTCGTTGCTACAATCTAGTAGATAGATCTTGGCTTGTTTGTTTGCATGCGGTAGAATTTTTTTGTTTTCCATGCTACGAACCCCTACGGTAACTATCATTAATTACATCAGACAATAGGTTGTACTTTATATTCTATTGTGATATGCATATTACACATTATCTTTAGTATTAGTGCAAATAACATTGTATTACTAGTCACTTTCTATTATGAGATGATTCGTAGCACTACTTAGCCTCTAAATTTCTTTGCTTCATGTGTAGAACACTAGCGGTATACAAGGTTTCCATGAAGCGGTCAATAATATTGGCATACAAAATTATGATGAGGTTAAGTAAAATGCTAGCTATACATGGCGACACTAATGTTAGAAGAAAAAGTACTAATGCACAAAAACGACATTAAGGGCAAGAAATGGTACAATCATTTGCCACGTACACTTTTGTTCCTTTTTATCTCTATTTAGCCTCTAAAATGGTCGGTCTTGTTGTGGAACATAAGGGCTCAACAATGTGTTTGTGAAATTTTTAATATTCGCCGAGAGGTTTTTGATGACGAGGTTGAGTCAAATGCTCCTGTTAAAGAGGGATTCCTATTACATAGAGTCAAAAGAACAAAAAAGTTGTAATTATTTCTTTGCTACATGCAACATTTGAACTTTCTCCTATTTTTTGTAACTTGTGTTTTGATTTAAATTTGTTCCTTAGGGTACTATATAGCATAACTAGACCCCTGTCCATGGTTCAAAAGGAATTGTGCAAACGAGAGATCCACATGATCCGGTAGGGGATGATTGTCCTTGTGATCAGTATTTTGATGTTGTCATCAATTTAGTGTGCAAGTTAGACACTCAGTAACCTCCAGATATATAGTAATGTTGTCACCATGTGTTTAGCTCGGGGAACGTCCATTGCATGGTCAACTACTATGGTGAGAATGCGGACTAATATTTTATCAGTTCATGTTTGGCAACTGATCTTGACATATACTAACTAATGATGATTGTTCTAGTTAAATGAATCAAATAAGGCAACGAATGTGGAACCAGGTGTAGGTACCAAACTTCCACACTTTGGTTCTGAAAATCCTCTACTCATTGAACTTTCTTGATACATATGGGTAGAGAAGTTGTTTGAGACCTGTTATATTATGCATGATCAAGAACTAGTTAATATATTCGCAAGTGATGTACTCCCTCTGACCCATATTAATTGACTTGGATTTATCAAAATTTGGATGAACCTATATACTAAATAGTGTTTAGATTCATTCAAATCTAGATAAATATGAGTCAATTAATATGGGTCGGACGGAGTAGTTTTTTTGTGTGATATCTGCTGAACTTTTAAGCATATGCAATCGTGAATTTGAAGATATACTTGGCTGCGATAGAGGTCACACATGAAAAGGAATTAGGAAAATATAAAACTCACCTACCTCTTGACCATCAGATTGGCCTACCTATGGCCCAGATCATCTCATCTTGCTGCTACGTCGTTGCAACCCCGTTCACTGTACAAATTCCCGTGAAAATCCCGGCCCGACGAATATGGGCTGCTACTACGTAGGAAGTCCACTCGTTAAACGTGCTGAAGGACTATGGGCCCATGGCAATAAAAAAGCTATCCATCTGTTCCTGTGGCAGCGTCGCGCCACACGATCCAGCCTTTTTGCTCGACATAGGCGTCAGCGGGTGAACCTCCTCGACGTGAAATTTGATGTCGGTAGCCTCTCCTCGCTTCTTCGGTTTCTGCCCATGGAACAACGTACTTAGCCTTTCGACCCCATTTCTCTGCGCTACCTCTCCTCTCCCTTGCTCCACCACCGCCGCTAACATACCGCCGAAGAGGTACCAAGCTCCCCGCGAGTTGGCGTCCGCGAAGAAAGAGAAGGCCGACAAGCAGCGGACGGAGGGGATGACCAATGCGGAGTGGGCATTCGACATCCAGCACATGCATGTGGAGAACGCAAGCCGCTGCCCGAGGGAGAAGAACTCGAAGCTGCGTCGGACGACGGAGGCGCATGCAAAGCAGCCGGTGGCCGCAATGGCGGGGATGGCCAGAACACCGTCTGACCAGTGCCATGTGCGGCGATGGCGGCCCTTATCCACATTCTTGGAAGCCAAAACAGCATCTCTTCCTCTCCATCGCCATCCAGCGCGTCGCCCTCCGGTCAGCCTAACACGGCGCCACACCTCATCCGTTTCTTGCCGGGCTACAATGACTTCAACCCGCTCGGCGATTTCCACATCTGCATTATTTCTGATCACATCTGTTTCTCCTAAACTATTTGTTATTTTGGTTCTTCTAGCCCGATGATCGTTTGACATACGTGGAGAACTTCCATCTTTCCTTGCTAGCTTAAAATGTTCTTGCGTCATGTATTGATGTGGTTTCCACTGAACTGATTGTTTGCCTTGGTTGATCAACTTGATCTTTTTTTTCTAAATTGTGTCCCGGTTTCAATTTACAGGCACTTTTGGCATGGCAGAAATAAAGTGCGTTCTGAATTGCCTGGACCTT
The DNA here is from genome assembly GCA_030063025.1 of Avena longiglumis. NCBI lineage: Eukaryota > Viridiplantae > Streptophyta > Magnoliopsida > Poales > Poaceae > Avena > Avena longiglumis. The sequence continues at coordinate 78,031,148 of CP125974.1, forward strand.
CTCACCTCGGTGTTCAAATATGGCTCCTCAGCAGGTTAGCTTTCGATTGCATTTCTCTACCTTGCTATTTCCATGTAATCTTAATGTTAAAAACTTGATAGGTGGCACAGCAGAGAAATAATAAGCATCTGCGAGGAGGAGTCTTGGATGTTCCTATATTGTCGATGGAGAGGAGGTTGGTCTGAAACGAAGGTGAATCCTCATACTCCATTCATCCAAATTAATGAATTCAGATTTATCTAAATTTCGGATATATCTAGTAGTAAAACATGACTAGATACATTCGAATCTAGACAAATCTTAGTCCGGTAATTTGGATCGGAGAGAGTATAAAGTAATGTAATGTCCCTAATATCTGTACATTTGGCTTCTAACTTTTCACCTGATATTTATCTAATACTTTTGGGTGATCTGCGGTGGCTGTGCGTTGTACTGAAATTTGCTATGCGGCGGCAAATTCTTTGGTGGTTTAGGAGATCTGTGTGTTATCCTTGTCATCTCTAGCTGGTGCCGACTTCCATACTATTATTGCTCTAAGTTGTTCCTCAAAAAGAAGTCATCGCTCTAAGACTGTATTAGAAACACTACGGGAATAACTAAATAGGCCGACGGCCTTTTTATACGCCGACGGCAAAATGTCGGGGCCGTCGGCGTAGCTTGACGGGCCGTCGGCCCAGTTTTACCGTCGGCGTAGAATAAATAGGCCGACGACCGCCGTCGGCGTAAACATGACCGTCGGTGTAGCCCATTGGGCTAACGGCAGAGCAACGACGTCAAGTCTACCCGACGGCTTTGCCGTCGGCGTAACTATTTTTCTTTTTTTTTGCCACATTAATCTTAGAAAAATCATAACTAAATCATTTATATTCAGAAAAATACATATAATATATCAAAATTTGCAGAAAAATAAGATATATCTATATAAACTCAAATATTATATATTTTTATTCAAAAAAATATATAAAAAATACAAATACTTTCATATAACATATTTTTCATTTTCCAAGTGCAAAAAACGGGATGTTTTATGAAGCAACCATCAAAAGAAAGTTTCAAAATGATAATACCATATTTTTCAAAAATACTAGACCATATTGAATGGACAATTTCCCAACCTAGGAATCTCAAACCTTTCCGTTCACCTCTCGTGAAAAAGACAAATTCCTGCTGAATCGGAAGGAAATGAGTTAGATTTGAACTATAGGTGCATGATATATTGCTTATGATTTTTTGTAAAAATCTTTTTTAGGTTCACAATATGCTATTTCATCAGAGATCTAATGCAAGTTTAGTGAGACTCGTCCCCGAGCTAAGAATCATCATGCCCCTCGATTTAGGAAGTTTGATGATAGTTTGAAATGTGCATAAAAAATTAAAAAATGATCGAAACAATGCAAAACCTTCGCGTGGTGTCATATTATATAACATAGTTCCATGGAAAAATACCAGACTTGGTATATTCATTGAGTCTTAAAAAAACCTTCACAAAATGGCCTATCTCAATCGAGGTTTTCTGGATTTCAGGTCAAATGACCAATGTTATTGCTATAATCGCGGTATAGCTTGCGATAATGTGTCCATATTGTGCACACATGTGTATCATGGGATGGTGAACAATGTTGCAGGAGGAAGTTTTCCTTTTCGTCGCACCGAAAAGCCATTTTTCATTTTTCAAGTGCAAAAAACGGGGTGTTTTTGTGAAGCAACCACCAAATGAAAGTTTTAAAATAATAATACCACATTTTTAAAAAATACTAGACCATATTGAATGGACAATTTCCCAACCTAGGAATCTCAAACCTTTCCGTTCACCTCTCGTGAAAAAGACAAATTCCTGCTGAATCGGTAGGAAATAAGTTAGATTTGAACTATAGGTACATGATATATTGCTCATGATTTTTTGTAAAAATCATTTTTAGGTTCACAATATGCTATTTCATCAGAGATCTAATGCAAGTTTAGTGAGACTCGTCCCCGAGCTAAGAATCATCATGCCCCTCGATTTAGGAAGTTTGATGATAGTTTGAAATGTGCATAAAAATTTAAAAAACGATCGAAACAATGCAAAAACTTCGCTGGTGTCATATTATATGACATAGTTCCATGGAAAAATACCAGACTTGGTATATTCATTGAGTCTTAAAAAAACCTTCACAAAATGGCCTATCTCAATCGAGGTTTTCTGGATTTCAGGTCAAATGACCAATGTTATTGCTATAATCGCGGTATAGTCTGCGATAATGTGTCCATATTGTGAAAAAATGTGTATCATGGGATGGTGAACAATGTTGCAGGAGGAAGTTTTCCTTTTCGTCGCACCGAAAAGCCATTTTTCATTTTCTGAGTGTAAAAACGGGGTGTTTTTATGAAGCAACCACCAAATGAAAGTTTCAAAATGATAATACCACATTTTTCAAAAATACTAGACCATATTGAATGGACAATTTCCCAACCTAGGAATCTCAAACCTTTCCGTTCACCTCTCGTGAAAAAGACAAATTCTATTTGAATCAGAGGAAATGAGTTAGATTTGAACTACATGATATATTGCTCATGATTTTTTGTAAAAATCATTTTTAGGTTCACAATATGCCATTTCATCAGAGATCTAATGCAAGTTTAGTGAGACTCGTCCCCGAGCTAAGAATCATCATGCCCCTCGATTTAGGAAGTTTGACAATAGTTTGAAACGGGCATAAAAAATTAAAAAATGATCGAAACAATGCAAAACCTTCGCGTGGTGTCATATTATATAACATAGTTCCATGGAAAAATATAAAACTTGATATATTCATTGAGTCTTAAAAAAACCTTCAGAAAATGACCTATCTCAATCGAGGTTTTCTGGATTTCAGGTCAAATGACCAATTTTATTGCTAGAATCGCGATATAGTTTGCGCTAATGTGCCCAAATTATGCACTCGTGTATATCATGGGATGCGAACAATGTTGAAGGAGGAAGTTTTCCTTTTCGTCGCACCAAAAAGCCATTTTTTATTTTTCGAGTGCCAAAAACGGGGTGTTTCATGAATCTTGACATAGTTTCAGTTGGTCTAATATTTAAAATTTATGATATATAATTAAATAGATGATAGGGATATCATATTTGGATTCCTCTCATTTTTCTGATCGATTTGGATATATTATTTGTCGAATTGTGATTTACGGATTTGTAGATATGAATTATTCAAATTTAAATAAAAAAAGCAAAATAAATAAAATTTATTTTAGTTTTATTTGAATTCAAGATTATTATTACTTATTATTTATTGTTGTTTATTCAAAAAATTGTATGGAATATAAAAAAACAAATATGTCTAACATTATAGTGTAATGGTTAATAGGTTTGATATGATAATATTCACAACAAATTCTAGTTTGTTTGTCGGAAGCTAATGTGGAAGGAACGAAGAAGTTAAGCATGCCGGGGCTGGAATAGTATTAGGATGGGTGATCGGTTGGGAAGTTTGACTAATTGTGCAATTTGACTTGAGACTAAGTATACTTAGAATTAAAAATGTCCATGTGAGATTAACAAGTTAAACAATACAAAACTGTTAAAAAATTTTAAAAAAAAATTTAAAATTGGAAAAAAAATTAAAAAAATCTAGGCCGACAGTAAAGCCGTCGGCGTAGCCAAACGGCCGTTAGTCATCTAGGTGGGCCCCATATGGTCTACGCCGACGGCTAGCTATATACACCGACGACTTTTCTACGCCGACGGGAGAAGAGGCTACGCCTACGGGGCTGTACGCCGACGGCAGCCGTCGGGCCAGCCTATGCCGACGGCATTTAGGGCCTACGCCAACTGGACCCGGCCGTCGGCGTATTCAGCTTCTCTTGTAGTGACTGTGCATCAGTCAGACCCAGCTCGCCACCACATGACATGAGCCAACGCCATACTAGCCTAGATCCACCGAGCCCACTGTAAAATGAGGCCTTTGACCTAACCCAACCCAAAATACCAGCCTGATGAGTGAGGTTTGCCCCACATTATAAGTTGAGTTCCCCATATCTAATTTTTGATGTAGGACTAAACCTAACATTCTCGCTCGTCACACATTAGGACAAACAGGCTTCCCCACACCATGGAGATGTCACATCTTATTTCGACCATGGGACCTGATATCGACTACTTTCCAGTGACAACATATCTCCTCCCATTACTAGGAGATCAGCTATGAGTCTCTGATACCACTTGTTAGAGAACATATTGGTTTGGCCCAGCTTACCACTACACAAGTTAGCATTACCATCCCAGGTCCACCTAAGCCCACAACCAAATAGGCATTAAGCCTAACTCAACCCAAAAAGACTAGCCTAATGGGTGAAATTTGTCCCAGTTTATAAGTTGGGTCCTCAACATCTAATTTCCGACGTCGGTCTAAACCAAACATTCTTTCATTTCTCTAATCACACACCGATTACATGGGGCTTATAAGGTATTTAAAACCTAACACAACTGGACTAGGAACCGAACCGGTCTATCATGTTCCAGTACAACTATATGTCTAATCCTAATCAGAACATTGACATGCTTATTTCTAACACGATCCGTCACTACTTTCACTATGTATTGATTGTCATGTGCAAATTGTTGGCCCAAACTCATCGGTACTTTCAACGGGACGACGTTGTAACAAGAGATGGCATGCAACAATCTTCGTAGATCTTGGTTGCTGCTCTCTAGATCCATCTCACACCTACATAAAAAATGACCCTAAATATTTTTTGATCATTTTTTTGAAAGGAATGCAGTAGGGGAAGCCCCCATAGCGAGTTTTTTTTTGAAATAATAAGAACCCACATCTGCATCTGTGAGGACGTGAACCGGCTGGACTGTACATCCACTTCTATTTTTTGTGCTAGTATTATTTTTATTACTCTTGTTATTTCATATGTATGATGCACGCGGATTTTATTTTATTTATACAATTTGGTCTCTTGGAAGATCAGTACATATCTTCCCCTGCATTGCCATATGGACTACCGAAACACCTCCAACCCTAGATACGCTCGCTTTTCTCTCTGTTACTCTATGTGGTGTACTAAACATTTTTTTGTGCTATTTTTGTTGTCCCTTTTCCTATTTACGGAATGTTGTTATCGTGTTTTTATGTTCGTTGTCTGTGTATATATGATGTATGCACCTATGTCATCTAGTAATGTTCCAAATGGTCAGTTCGTGTTAGCGCTACTGCATGACATTTGTTGCCTGCACACAATAGCAATTTCTATATCTTCTATATTTGTTAGGTAACACTAGACTAACAACATGGCAATTCTGTTTTTTCATGTCATGAGAATCACGTGAAATCCTTTTTGTATATGCGTGGTATTTTTAGTATTCAGTAAATAGAAAGATTTAGCTATGGTTCAAAAATATTTTTCAGTAACCAGTACATGGCAATTTCAGTATACACTACATGGAAGTTTCAGCTATGGATCAACAAATTTTTCAGTAATTAGTACATGGTAATTTTCATTATTCAGTAAATGGGAAGATTTAGCTATGGATCAACAATCAGTAGTCAGTACATGGAAATTTTAGTATCTATTACATGGCAGTATTAGCTATGGATCAACACTTTTTCTGTAATTAGTATATGGCATTTTCTATACAATGGTAGTTTTAGCTATGGATCAACAATTTTTTCTGAAATTAGTACATGGCATTTACAGTACTTAATAAATGGCAGTTTTAGCTATGCATAAGACATGATTTTTTTTCAGTTTCATGGCATTTTGAGCTATCTATTACTTTGTGATTATATTCATGTACAACTTACATGTCATTTTCAGTGTTATATTAATGGCAGTTTTCAGATGTGGACCAGATTTTGGTAGATCCATGCATAGGTTACCTTTTTTTAAGTTCTTCCAATATTTTACATGGTAATTTTAAACATAACTACATGTTTCTTTTTCTTTTTTTTAGTTGTACTGCAAGCTAAAAAATATCGGTGTTACATTGGTTGTTTAGGTTGTCAAGTTCTTGATGTTTTTCTATAGAATAGGGGGTAGGGGATAACATGGTTTTCGTTAGATAAAACACATACCTGGAACATCTTCGTCTTTACTAATTGGAATTTCTTTTGTGGATTGTCCCTGGTGATTAAGATGATGGTAGATTGGTCTTTTCTTGGTGATTATCGCTTTTCCCTCCCTGGCAATTTTCTAGGCAATGAGTTGGAGAAAGTTGGGGATTGGGGGAGAGGGGGTTGGACGTTTGGTGCGGCTGGCTAGAATAGTTGTAGAGGGTTGAAACCGTGGGGATCTTCTGTTGCGTCCATGGTGGCCTTGTCTTTGGTTTTCCGTTGGCAACTCTAGATTTAGGTCCCTTGTCTTATAGGAGAAGAAGATGGACCAGGGGTAGGGTAGGTCTGGGATGGGCAGAAGATGGTCATGGGGGGATCAGATGTAGTTTGAATTCGTTGAGGGGGAGGAAAGAGGTCAGTAGTCGGGTAGTCGGGTGCCATAGCGTTAGCGCGGACGAGTGGGATGTCATTCATCGTGAATGAGAAAGGTGGAGCGAACGGGCATTGACAGCCATCACGTGTTGGAAAGTTGGAGCGAACAGGAGGAGAGGATGACGTAAAATCCGGGTCACAGCTCTCTCTCGCGTGCTCTCACTTGATTGGGCCATGTAGTTGTCGCGTTGTGGAAATAGAGGGAGTACGATTGTCTGCTATTGAAAAGATCAGTGTAGCCAACTTGGTCCATTTGGTATCGAACTCGGTTGTCGCGCTGCGAAAAATAGCGGGACCAAGTTGGCTAACAGTGGCATACACCAATGGGCAATGGGTATATATGTGTGGGCACGGCTGATCGATCAGTGTTGAAGATGATATACATCTTGTAAGTAATTTGATCCTTACTAACAAAATGTGTACCAATAGATAATCACCAATGAATTTTATTATATCTAATAAAAAGGTTCTCAATCACGAGGACGGACAACGTCGACCTGATCGGGCTTGGGCTCCAATACCAAACAGCAGCACTTGTTGTTATCCTTCGCGCAATGAAATGCCTCTTTGTAACCCCTCGAGTAACACCAATCCTTGCATTTGTATTCATCACATCCATCTTCAAACCCTCCTCCGCACAGTTCTACACGAAAATTTTAAATGAATTAGCATCTTAAATAACGATGGCCTCATTCATTGTTTCATCGTCCATCGCGTGTTATGCTATCAGTTGTGAACATAGTTGGAAGAAATAAATTAGTATATATATATATATATATATATATATATATATATATATATATATCTTATTGGATTTAGCCCATGAAAAGATCAACCACAGATCGATAGAAAAGATGACAAGTAACTAAAACACAGCTCAATCTTCATTAGACACTTTAGGTCTACTATATATAATCTTCATTTTTTTATAGAGGATGCAATGTACCTCCGGGTGGATCTGCTGCATCACAGGATAGCATAACCATTGACATCACCACCATAAGGGCAGCCAAGCACACAATGCTTTTACTCCTTTTGTTAAGAGTCATGGCAATATATATATATATTGCTAACTTTCTACAAAGATATCTTCTCTTCTTTTCTCGATTGATCTTCGGGAAATGTGTTGGCAGTAGACTCTTCTGCTAGTGCTTATATAGATTTGAACACGCATCATGCATTACATGTTGATAATTAATTATCATTATAACCCTAGGGTGGATTTAATGGTGTGGTTTATATGGTGATAATTGATCATCCTAGTAATTTTAGGGTGGACTTAATTTTGCATTCAAGCTAATAAATATTTAAATCCTAATTTTGGGGTGGATTTAATTGTTCATTTATGGTCATAACTAAATTATTTTCCAAATTTTAGAGTTAATTTAATTGTGCATTTATGATGATAATTAATTATTATCTGAGATATATGATCGATTTATGGATTCATTTATGCATATCTAAATTGATTTTCCCATCAATTTTATAACCTTAAGTGACTTATTTCCTCATTTTTTTACAGTTGGACTTGTCTTGATCATATCTTCCAAAGTAGATCCCATATATCTCACTTGTCGCGATGAGATCTTCCAAAGTAGATCTCATATTATGGTCTGTTTTATGGCGATAATTAATAGATCCCATATTATTATATTTTAAGAATGTTTTCGGAACAACAAAATTCCACTTGTAACACATGATTTAACTTGTGTGTTACATGTTACTTACCTACCATGTAACACATAATTTACACATCCTTATAAACGGGCTATGTGTATACTCTTTTGCATGGATGCCGGAAAATACAAAATTGCTGACATCGTCCATACTAAATATGAAATTCAAAAGCTCAAAAACTTATGTATGTCAAATCGTTTGGATCCGTTTTCACCATTGGACTAGTCGCGATGAGATCTTCAAAAGTAGACCGTGTTCTGATATATTTGGATGATCTTTTTCGGACTTAAAAGTTATCTACGTGCATACATAAGTTACCTATCCTATGAAAGGTTAGTGTACAAGCTCAACTACAGATCTATTCGTATTACCCGCCCTACGAGTGGGCTGTGTGGGGGGCTAAATTGCTGATGTCACTCATATTAAATGTGAAATTTAAAATTCCAAATATTTTATAGCTCAAACACTTTTTTGAATTTTAGACGAGATTTCATCGTTGTTCTAGTTGGTGACGAGATTTTAGAAACTGATCCATCCTTTCCGATAAATAAGGCTTATAATTTTTTTTAAGTCAAGGGAAGTAAAGAACTTTAAGGAAAAACTATTAACAACTATAGTATTATGTATATCATATAAAAATAGATTTTATGATGTATGTAAGGATATTCATTTTGTAATGTACATGTTAATAATTTATTCTAAAAATTTGGTCAAACCTCACGTTTGAATTTTCAAAAAAATATAAGCATATTCATTGGAACGAAGAAGACAGTAGGCCCTATGTTGATTTGTTTAGAAAAAAATTTCGGACTCAAAGTTAACCACCTATAGCACGTGAGTTATTCAAGCTGTCCTAGGGAAGTTACACACCCTCGGCTTGAAATTAGATCTCACTTTTAGTGGTTTATTATTTTTAAGCTTAAAAGTTACGACTAGTTTCATAAATATGTTACCCTTTTGTCTTGGTATATTTATCATGGACAACTAAGTAACCATATAATAAAATACTTGAGCAAGTATATAATTATTAGGGTGATAATTATATCAATTTCATGGTGATAAATTAGACCCAAAAATATATGGGTAACCATATATATAGGTACGACAAAGCGGCTAATTCGAGGATGATAGATCGACAGTGATGTGGGGCGACCCAAGCGGGAGCCCTCCAATGGCCGCCTCGCCACTCAGGAGCGCGAACTGAGTGGGGACACGGCCTTAGGCAGGAGCTCCTCGACAGCAAAACCAGCGTGAGGTGGGTGACCCCCTGAAGGAGAAATTTGAAAGGCAAGCGGAGGGGAATAGTAGTATAAGGGTGTGTGATAGCGCTTGACAAGGTGGAAGATGTTGAAGTAGATTCCCCAGTAACGGCACCAGAAAGCTTGATGGCGCCTGGTGTTTGACGTGGAAGCGCTTCGTTAGAAACCCCAAGAGCAAGGTGTGAAGAAGCAAGCAGCAAGTCTCCCCTCAGTAGAGACCGAGGTTATCGAACCAGAAGGAGGAAGGAAACGTCATACAGGTGTTGCAAACAACGTGGAGACCTGCACAACACAAACTCAAGACTTTGCCCCAACGAATCAGTGAGGTTGTCAAGCTCACCGGTTTGCTGTAACAAAGGATTAAACGTATGATGTGGAAGGTAATGGTTTGCAGCAAGTAAACAAGTAACAGTGGAAGATGTATCAATGGTAAAGATTGGACCGGGGTCCATAGTTCACTAGAGGTGCTCTCCTTAGATAAACAACATGGCATGAAGGATAAACAAATTACAGCGGGGCAATTGATAGGAACTAAGCAAGGCATAACAATGCAATTACTAGCCAGAAAGATCCTATAAAGTTGATTGGGCAATACAACAATATACATAGACCGTAATCCAACTGCATATATGACTAGAAATCCACCTTCAGGTTATCATCCGAACCCCTACAAGTATTAAGTTGCAAGCAACAGACAACTACTTTAAGCAAAGTGTGTAAGGTAAACAGTCCACATGTTCCGTGAACAAGAGACCGTTGTTTGTAGGGGTTCGTAGCATGGAAAACAAAAATTTTCTATCGCATACAAACAAACAAGCCAAGATCTATCTACTAGATTGTAGCAACGAGTCGATGGAGGAACTCACCCTCGAAGATTCCAAAGTGGTTAACGAGAGCGGATTCTCGTGGGTGATGTAGTCGATTTCTTCCGATCTCAAGATCGTAGACGATCCTTCAGCGCCACGTTCGGCAGCGCTTCATGATCGGTCACACGTTACATCGACGAAGACCTTCCTCTCCCTTGTTCCAAAGAAGCGGAGGTTGTAGCACTCTCCTCGCGATTCCAAAGACAACGGGCGTGGTACCGGAAGTAGAGGGAGATCCCAGAGGCTTCGCCTTAAGCCGGTGCAGTATGGTGGAGCTTATGAGAGAGAGGATTAGTGGCCTAGTAATTAGACACACCAATTAGAGGGCTCTAAACCAATTAGAAGGCTCTAAACTGGCTAAAGCAATTAGAAGCTCTAAACCAAAACAGCTCTAAACCGGAGATCTAGAGTAGAAAGTAAAAGCGTCTATGGAGGAGCCCTGCCTCCTTTTATGGGAGGTGTTCCTTGGCGGCCAGGAGGGAGGAGTCCCTCCCAACTCGCCTAGGGCTGGCGCCGCCTGGAGGAGTCCTACTCCTCCTCCAAAGTTGGTTCCAACTCCTCTTGCTTGTTTCCCACGCTTGTTTTGGCGCTTGACTTTCAAACCTGGACATTTGACTTTTCTGTTTAGGATTCAATTTAATCCTTTATTTGGGACAGCAATAACACTTAGTACATGATGCAATCATTCAATGATCAATGACACATTCATGTACCCTTCCCCGAGTGCCGGACAATCCGAACCTTCTAGAACATTTCCGATGAAAACACGGAATCATTCCCGAACTCAAACGGACTTTCCTTATATGAATCTTATTCTCCGGACCATTCCGGATCACCTCGTGATATCCGGATCCCATCCGAGACTCGAACAACATTCGGTCTCTTTCATAATACCATAACTACTCAAACAACGTCGAATCCTTAAGTGTGTCTCCCTACGGTTCGTGAATTATGCGACATGATCGAGACACTTCTCCGAACAATAACCAATAGAGGAATCTGGAACTGCATATGGCTCCCACATATTTCTACGATTACTTTGCGATCGAATGAACCACTTACATACGATACCAATTTCCCTTTGTCTCACGATATGTTACTTACCCAAGGTTATGATCTTCGGTATCTCTGCATACCTAGTTCAACCTTGTTACTGATAAGTACTCTTTTCTCGTTCCCGTGATATGTGATCCCTTGTGACCAAGTCACATGCTTGCAAGCTAATTGGATGACATTCCACCGAGAGGGCCCAGAGTATATCTATCCGTCATGTGGATGGACAAATCCCACTCTTGATCCATGTGTCTCAACCAATACTTTCCGAACACTCAATGCCACTTTTATAACCACCCAGTTACGGTGTGGTGTTTGATGTCATCAAAGCATCCATCCGGTAAAGGTGATATGCATGATCTCATGGTCTAAGGAATTAGGTTACTATGTATCAGAAAGCATATAGCAATTGAACTAATGAAATGACTTGATCTTTATGCTACGCTTATCTATAGGAGTATGTCCACCATATCATTCTCCTAACGATATGATCTTGTTGTTGATAACATCTCAATGTTCATGATAGGGAAACCACAATCATCAATCAACCAACAAGCTAGTGAAGTATAGAGGCTATACTAGGGACTTCAAATTAAGTTTACAAAACACACAAGTATCAATGTTTCCTTGTTAATACTATTATAGCATGAATGTAAACATTTATCATAAACACAAAGATATAATAATAACTATATTTATTATTGCCTCTAGGGCATATCTCCAACAGTCTCCCACTTGCACTAGAGTCATCTAATCTAGATTACATGGTAATATACCGAACACCCATGGCAGTTTGGTGTTGGTCATGTTTTGCCCTCGGAGAGGTTTAGTCAACGGATCCGCCACATTCAGATCTGTGTGTACTTTGCAAATCTTTATATCCCCATCTGGATATGTTCTCGAATAGCGTGAAAACGCAGCTTGATATGCTTGACTTCTTGTGTGACCTTGGTTCTTGCGCATTGGCTATGGCGCATGTTATCACAAGAGATAGACATTGGGTCCAGCGACTTGGAACCACACCCACTCGTAATGAACTCTTTCATCCATATCGCTTCTTGTGAAGCCTCAAGCAGCCATGTATTCCGATTCAGTTGAAGATCTCGCCACAACGCTTTTGCACCTCCAGCTAATTCGCACCATTCAAAATAAATACGTATCCGGATTGTGATTTAGAATCATCCGGATCGGTGTTCCAACTAGCATCGGTGTAACCATTAACAACGAGCTGTTCATCACCTCCATAAGAAAGAACCATATCCTTAGTTCTTCTCAAGTACTTAAGGATGTTTTTGACCGCTGTCCAATGATCCACTCCTGGATCACTTTGATATCTGCTAGTTAAACTAACAGCATATGCAATGTCGGGTCTAGTACATAGCATGGCATACATTAGAGATCCTATGGCTGAGGCATAGGGAGTCTTACTCATCCTTTCTCTATCTTCTGCCGATGTCGGACTTTGAGTTTTACTCAAGGTCGTATTGGGCAACATGGGCAAGAACCCTTTCTTGCTTTCATCCATTCCAAATCTCTTTAGAACTTTGTCCAAATATGTACTTTGTGACAATGATATTTGGCGTTTCGATCTATCTCTATAAATCTTTATGCCTAATATGTAAGCTGCTTCGCCAAGATCCTTCATTGAAAAACTATTATTCAAATATTCCTTGACACTATTAAGAAGGTCTACATCATTCCCAATCAACAATATGTCATCCACATACAAGATTAAGAATGCTACAGAGCTCCCACTCACTTTCTTGTAAATACAAGCTTCTCCATAAGTTTGTATAAAACCAAAACTTTTGATTACTTTATCAAAACGTTGATTCCAACTTCGGGATGCTTGCTTCAATCCATAGATGGACCGTTGAAGTTTGCATACCTTGTTAGCATCTATAGGATCGACAAAACCTTTGGGTTGCATCATATACAACTCTTCATCAATGTCTCCATTGAGGAATGCTGTTTTGACATCCATCTGCCATATCTCATAATCATAATATGCAGCGATTGCTAACATAATCCTCACAGACTTTAGCTTCGCCACTGGTGAGAAAGTCTCATCGTAGTCAACTCCTTGAATTTTTCGAAACCCTTTTGCACAAGTCGAGCTTTATAGATGATAACATTACCATCAAGATCTGTTTTCTTCTTGAAAATCCATTTGTTCTCGACAGCCTTCCGCCATCCTAAGTCCACCAAAGTCCATACTTGGTTTTCGTACATGGATCCAATCTCGGATTTCATGGCTTCTTGCCATTTATTGGAACTGGGCTCATCATCGCTTCCTCATATGTCTCGGGTCATCGGTGTTGTCCACCACCATGACATTCATAACGGAATCATACCAACTGGAGTGGTACGAGTTCTCGTTGATCTCCGAGGCTCAGAGCAACTTCAACCAAGTTTCATGATCATCATCATTAGCTTCCTCCCTTATTGGTGCAGCACCAGAACTTCTTCCGGTGCTGTGCTACTCGCAATTTCGAGAGAAGGTTCAACAACCTCGTCAAGTTCTACTTTCCTTCCAGTCACTTCTTTCGAGAGAAATTCCTTCTCTAGAAAGGATCCATTCTTAGCAACGAATGTTTTGCCTTCGGATCTATGATAGAAGGTATACCCAATAGTTTCCTTCGGGTATCCTATGAAGACGCATTTTTCCGCTTTGGGTTCAAGCTTGTCCGGCTGTAACTTCTTTACATAGGCTTCACATCCCCAAACTTTAAGGAACGACAATTTAGGTTTCTTCCCAAACCATAATTCATACGGTGTCGTTTCAACGGATTTAGACGGTGCCCTATTTAAAGTGAATGCGGCTGTTTCTAATGCATAACCCCAAAATGATAGCGGTAAATCTGTAAGTGACATCATAGAACGAACCATATCTAAGAGAGTTCGATTACGACGTTCGGATACACCATTACGCTGTGGTGTTCCCGGCGGTGTCAATTGTGAAAGTATTCCGCACTTCTTTAAATGCTCGCCAAACTCGTAACTTAGATATTCACCTCCACGATCAGAACGTAGAAATTTAATCTTCTTGTTACGTTGATTCTCTACCTCACTTTGAAACTCCTTAAACTTCTCGAAAGTTTCGGACTTATGTTTCATGAAATAGATATACCCATATCTACTCAAGTCATCCGTGAAGGTAAGAACATAACGATAACCATCACATGATGCTACACTCATTGGACCACACACATCGTATGTATGATTTCCAATAAGTCCGTAGCTCGCTCCATCATACCGTAAAATGGAGTCTTAGTCATTTTACCCATCGACATGCTTCAGATCTTTCAAGTGATTCAAAATCAAGTGATTCAAGAAGTCCATCGGAATGGAGTTTCTTCATACGTTTCACTCGATGTGACCAAGACGACAAAGGTGCCACATATAGGTCGAATTATCGCTGATTTCAAACGTTTAGCCTCAATGTTGTTGATATGTGTATTTCCACTATCGAGATTCAATAAGAATAGACCATCTATCAAAGGTGCATGTCGTAAAACATATTACTCATATAAATCGAACAACCATTATTCTCTCGACTTAAACAAGTAACCGCCTTGCAATAAACAAGATCCGAGATAATGTTCATGCTCAACGCAGCACTAAATAACAATTATTTAAGTATAAAACTAATCCCGATGGTAGATGAAGGGGTAGCGTGCGACCGCGATCACATCAACCTTTGATCCGCTTCCCACGCCGCATCGTCACCTCGTTCTTCGCTAGCTTCCGTTTATTCGCAGACTGCTTCGAGTTACAAATATGAGCAACCGAACCAAGATTAAATACCCGTGCACTACTAAGTACTAGTGAGATACACATCAATAACATGTATATCGATATACCTTTCTTCTTGATGTTGCCGTTCTTCGATCCGCCAAGTACTTTGGGCAATTCCGCTTCAAAGGACCTTCTCCCTTGCGGTAAAAGCACTCGCCAGGCTTAGGTCCAGCCTTGGTCTTCTTCGTTGGCGTGGTAGCTTTCTTACCACCCTTCTTGAAGTGTCCTTTGCTTAGACTTGCCTTTCTTGAATTTGGTGGTCTTATTGACCAACAACACTTGGTGCTCTTTCTTGATCTCCACTTCGCAGATTTCAACATGGCAAAGAGTTCAGCAACGTCTTGTTCATGTTACGCATGTTGTAGTTCATCACAAAGTTCTTGTAACTTGGTGGTAGTGATTGTAGGACACGGTAAATCCCCAAAGCATTAGGAATCACTATACCCAAGCTTTGAAGTTTATTTGCGTGCCCAGACATCTTAAGCACATGCTCACTGACGGAGCTGCTGCCTTCTTCCATCTTGCGCTTAAAGAACTTTTCAGAAGCCTCATAGATTTCAATTGCCGCATGAGTCTCAAAAATCAATTTGAGATCCTCGACAATATCATATGGGTCTGACTCTTCAAACCTTTTCTGAAGCTCCGATTCTAAACCATACAAGATAGCACACTGAACTATGGAGTATTGATTCTTCCGAGCGAGGTAAACGTTCTTTACTTCATCGGGAGCATCACCGCAGTGGGTCACCCAGTGCATCCAAAGACATAGGTCAAATTACCATTGTGAGGACAATCCTCAAATTGGAACCAATCCTGAAGTTGCTTCCATTGTTTTTCAACTTTTCTTTCTCTAGGAACGCATTAAAATTGATGGTAGGGCTGCCATTGATCTACAACATATTTGCAATAGTTTAGACTAAGTTTATGACAAATTGAGTTCAAATTAATTAATGAAATTAAACTAGGTGAACTCCCACTCAAAACAATATCCCTCACATTGTTTTAGTGATCACACGAACCAAATCCACCACATCAACACCGATCATCACGAGAGTTGATATAGTTTCAATGGCGAACAATCATCATGTTCATCATATCTACTATACGATTCATGCTTTACCTTTGGTAATCCGTGTTCCGAGACCATGTCTCAGACATGCTAGGCTCACAAGATCAAACCTTAGTTTACGCATGAGCAAATCTGCTTGCTCACGTTGTATACACTTGCGTAATCTAGAACACCCGATCATCACGTGGTGCTCAAACAACAAGCTTTAGCAACGGTGCTAACTAAGGGTGAACACTTTATGATTTGAAATTGATGTGCATGAGGGATCATCTTATAATGCTACCGTCGTCTACTAAGCAATACAAGATGCATAAAGGATTAACATCACATGCAATTCAATATATATGTGATATGATATGGTTTTTCTTCTTCGTGCCTTCGATCTCCATCTTCAAGCACGAACATGATCTCCATCATCACGGCATTGCATCAAGGTCAATGACGCTTCTCCATGGTTGTCGCCCACCGGCTTCAACTATTACAACTACTTTGAATAGACACGCAGGTCTTAACAGAAATTAAAGACAACCATATGGCTCCGCGGTTGTCGACTTACAATAAGGAACATTGCATACATCATATATAATCACAATCATGGCCATATCACATCATCGCACACCGCAAAACAAAGTTAGACGCTTCTACTTTCTTTGCATATTTTACGTGGTTTGGGGCTTTCAATAAGTGTCGTTCTAACTTTTAACAAGAACCACAACATTGATACTAGCATTGTTGATCACCCGTTGTAAATTGGATCTTAACTATGCTAGGAGAAACATGCACCATAAAGCCACTTATGCAATACAAGTTACATGTCAAGCGTGGAGCAAGTCTCATGAACGATGTCATGTAAGGTTAGCCCGGCCGCTTCATCCCAACATACCGCAAGATGCAAAGTACACAAAAAGCAATCTACAATAAAAGCATCAACGCCCACAATGACCATTGTGTTCTACTCAGCAACAGATCTACATATAGACACGGCTCGACATACATCAGAGGGGTTCGTAGCATGGAAAACAAAAATTTTCTATCGCATACAAACAAACAAGCCAAGATCTATCTACTAGATTGTAGCAACGAGTCGATGGAGGAACTCACCTCGAAGATTCCAAAGTGGTTAACGAGAGCGATTCGTGGGTGATGTAGTCGTACTCTTCCCGATCTCAAGATCGTAGACGATCCTTCCAGCCATCCCAAGAAGCGCTTCAGTCGGTCACACGTTCGGACTGACGAAGACCTTCCTCTCCTTGTTCCAGCAGCGGAGGTTGTAGCACTCTCCTCGCGATTCCAAAGACAACGTGGTACCTGGAAGTAGAGGGAGATCCCGAGGCTTCGCTTGCAAAAGTGAGTATGGTGGAGCTTATGAGAGAGAGGATTAGTGGCCTAGTAATTAGACACACCAATTAGAGGGCTCTAAACCAATTAGAAGGCTCTAAACTGTTGGCTAAAGCAATTAGAAGCTCTAAACCAAAACAGCTCTAAACCGAGATCTAGAGTAGAAAGTAAAGCGTCTATGGAGGAGCCCTGCCCTCCTTTTATGGGAGGGTGTTCCTTGGCTGGCCAGGGAGGGAGGAGTCCCTCCCAACTCGGCCTAGGGCTGGCGCCTGGAGGAGTCCTACTCTCCTCCAGGTTGGTTCCAACTCCTCTTGCTTGTTTCCCACGTTTCTTGTTTTGGCGCTTTGACTTTCAAACTGGACATTTGACTTTTCTGTTTAGGATTCAATTTAATCCTTTATTTGGGACAGCAATAACACTTAGTACATGATGCAATCATTCAATGATCAATGACACATTCATGTACCCTCCCGAGTGCCGGACAATCCGAACCTTCTAGAACATTTCCGATGAAAACACCTAATCATTCCCGAACTCAAACGGGACTTTCCTTATATGAATCTTATTCTCCGGACCATTCCGGATCACCTCGTGATATCCGGATCCCATCCGAGACCGAACAACATTCGGTCTCTTTCTCATAATACCATAACTACTCAAACAACGTCGAATCCTTATGTGTCTCCCTACGGTTCGTGAATTATGCGACATGATCGAGACACTTCTAACAACAATAACCAATAGAGGAATCTGGAAATTCATATGGCTCCCACATATTTCAACGATTACTTTGATCGAATGAACCACTTACATACGATACCAATTTCCCTTTGTCTCACGATATGTTACTTACCCAAGGTTATGATCGTCGGTATCTCCGCATACCTAGTTCAACCTTATTCTTGATAAGTACTCTTTTCTCGTTCCGTGATATGTGATCCCTTGTGACCAAGTCACATGCTTGCAAGCTAATTGGATGACATTCCACCGAGAGGGCCCAGTATATCTATCCGTCATGTGGATGGACAAATCCCACTCTTGATCCATGTGTCTCAACCAATACTTTCCGAACACTCAATGCCACTTTTATAACCACACATTACGGTGTGGTGTTTGATGTCATCAAAGCATCCATCCGAAAGGTGATATGCATGATCTCATGGTCTAAGGAATTAGGTTACTATGTATCAGAAAGCATATAGCAATTGAACTAATGAAATGACTTGATCTTTATGCTACGCTTATCTATAGGAGTATGTCCACCATATCATTCTCCTAACGATATGATCTTGTTGTTGATAACATCTCAATGTTCATGATAGGGAAACCACAATCATCAATCAACCAACAAGCTAGTGAAGTATAGAGGCTATACTAGGGACTTCAAATTAAGTTTACAAAACACACAAGTATCAATGTTTCCTTGTTAATACTATTATAGCATGAATGTAAACATTTATCATAAACACAAAGATATAATAATAACTATATTTATTATTGCCTCTAGGGCATATCTCCAACATTGTTCACGGAAGAGATTACTTCCATTAGAAACTAGAGGCATGAACCCACTATCGAGCATAAATACTCCCTCTTGGAGTCACTAGCAACTACTTGGCCAAGATAACCACTAGCAACGGAGAGCATGCAAGATCACAAACAACACAGATATGATAGAATCATAAAGACATAACCATTAATCAAACCAACATAATGATCTCAATATCCATCGGATCCCCGCAAACACAACATGCATGATTACAAATAGATTAGATCTTGATCATGAACGGAGCTCACAAGATCTATACATGAAAGCACAAAGGAGGAGATACAACCATCTAGCTACTACATGGACCCATCGTTCAAGGTGGAACTACTCACAAATCATACCAGAGAGGAGGCCTCCGGAATGATCTCCTCTCCGGCAGGGTGACGGGAAGAACTTCAGATCCCCCCGATCTAGGGATGATGGTGGCGGCTTATAGGCGAAGGGGGAGACCGAGGCGGCCATCAGGGCGGCCAAACCCTAGCCAGGAGCGTGGTAGGGCCCACCCGTGCCTGGGGGTCTGGCCCCTCTGGCCGGCCCCTCGGGCTCTCCTCTGGACTTCTTGTTTCCCACAGAAAGTTATTGACTTTGTCCTTCGTCCCCTCCAACTCCGAGAATATTTCCTTACTAACTTTTCTGAAACCAAAACAGTAGAAAACAGGCATCTGGCACTGTTGCAACTTGTTAATAGGTTAGTACCAGAAAACATGTAAAAACACCTCAAAGTGTAGACAAGTAAAGGAAAGTAGATACTAAACAAGCATGGAGCATCAAAAATTATAGATACGTTTCCACCGTATCAGTATGGTCCTACGTGGGAACTCTGATGCGAGCGCATAGCTCCGATGTTGACGCGATCCTGCATGCATCAGGGGTATGGTAGCTCGGAGCAGGATGTCCGCGAGCTCGAGACAGGGACGGCCGATAGGAGGACCTTTGTCCCCCAAGGATGACATGGAGGTGTTGGAACACTCCAGGGATGAGCTCGACGACAAAGGCCGGTCAAGGGCGATAGGGAGATTTGAGTTTGAAATTTGAATCTTCTGGCTAAATTTGAGAAGTTCTGAATGAATGAGAGATTTCTCTAAAAAATTACGGGAAATCTATGTTCAAAACGATCAGCAGGTTGTAAAATCTGGCGGGCTAACCTTTTTCATTTGATTGGAGCGGAAACAATCGCGTGGGTGAAGTGTGAAGTGTGAACACTTGAATCATAGCCAGCTAAGGTTCAAATCGAAAATTTAAAATGTTTTGTAGATCAAACTATTCGTCTGATTTAGTATCGTTTTCACCATTGAGTTAGTCGCGATGAGATTTTCAAAACTATATCCCATGTTGATATGTTTCGATAAAACAAAAATTGAACTAAAAAGTTATCCACCTCTAACATGTGAATTATCTATGTCATAGTATATAAGTTATCCACCTTGTAACATATAAGTTATCTATCATATAAATGGGTTGGGTAGAAGAGTTCTTGATGTAGGGTTCGCAGCATAAAAAACAAAAAAATTCCTACGATGGGAACAACTATGTACCAAGATCTATCTACTAGATACAAGCAACGGGTGGATATACATCCATAGAATACATACTCTCGAGGACCAAATAGCGTTAATGAGGTTGTACTCGTGGATGATGTAGTCGAACGCTTGCCGATCTCAAGATCGAGAAGAAGTCCATCCGGTCCAGCAGGTTCAGCACCATCTAGTCCAGCACCGCAAAGCAGTGGTGCATCCATGATCGCACACACGTCCGGGTACCCCGACAACCTCCGTGCCCTCGCTCTAGCGAAGCAGCAGAAGCAACAAATCCTTCCAGAAAAATCCACCAGGAACATGTATCTCGCTGATCCGAGACCATGAGGAAATTCTAAAAAGGGGAGAGAGATCATTCGCGAGGAGGTGTGCTTTGAGAGGAGGAGAGGGAGGCCTTTTATAGGGAGAGGGGGAGCACCTAAGGGGCATGGCACCCGCCCATGGTGGCTTCCCCCACCTCTTCCACATTCATGTGGGTGGAGCTCCCACTCAAAATGAAAAGCCTCCACTCACGTAAACATGCCTTCACTCAAAAATCCACTCACATGCAT
Source organism: Avena longiglumis (assembly GCA_030063025.1). Taxonomy (NCBI): domain Eukaryota; kingdom Viridiplantae; phylum Streptophyta; class Magnoliopsida; order Poales; family Poaceae; genus Avena; species Avena longiglumis. Next base: position 78,052,313 of record CP125974.1, read on the forward strand.
TAAATTTCCACCAAATTTAATGCAAGATCTCATTTAAATAAAACTTATTTATTTATTTATTCAGAATTTTGTTAATTACTCTAATTAACAAACATTCACATAAAACCCCTTATAATATTTCAATTTCACATGCAGAACCAGTTTCAGCAATTTCAACCGAAATAGTTTTGGTGTCTAGTGAAATAAATTTCTGAGTTTTCCTTTTTTGTTCTTTGGCATATCATTTGCTCTGAATGGTGTCGGTATCCCTTAAGTATTTCATCCTACGGTTCGTGAATAATGTAGACATGATCAAGACCCCTCTCCGATCAATAATCAACAGCGGGACCTAGAGATCCGTACTGACTCCCACATATTCAACGATGACTTCTGTGATCGTGTGAACCGTATACACATGTAACTCAATCCCTTTGTCTCGCGATATATTACATGTCCGAGATTCGATCGTCGGTATATCCATACCTAGTTTGATCTCGTTACCGACATGTACTCTTTTCTCGTTTCCGTGATATAACATTCTAGTGACCAAATCACTTGCTTACAAGCTAACTAATGTGATATTACCGAGAGGGTCCAGAGTATATCTCTATTTCATCGGGATGGACAAATTCCACTCTTGATCCATGAGCCTCAACATAACACCTTCGTAGCACTAAACCCATCTTTATAGTCACCCTGTTACGGTGTGACGTTTGATGTTATCAAGATACTCTTCCGGTGTTAGTGATTGACATGATCTCATGGTCTAAGGACTAATATTACTTTGTATGATGTTATAGCAATATAAACACAATGACCTTGATCGTAATGCTATACTTCGGATGAATGTTCATCACATAATTCCAACAATGGTGTGACCTCGTTATTAACAACATCCAATGTCTATGATCAGGAAACCTTTGATCATCTTGGTAATAAACGCGCTAGTTTATAAGAGAGTCATAACTAGGCACTTTCTTTTTGTTCATTAAACACACATGTATTAACGTTTCTGTATTAATACAATTATAGCATGCAAAATAAATATTTATCATAAATAAGGAATACGATAATAACCACTTTATTATTGCCTCTCGGGCATATTCCCTTCACTCGCATTTTTCATGTGGGTAATTTTTTATTTCTTTCACCACATGAAACCTCGGTTGCCCCATATATTTTAGTTTAGTTAAGTAAATGGTACGGGATAGTTTAATTGATACATGATAGTCTAGGTGTTAGGGTATCGAGACTTCGTCGTCGCCAATGTGTTAGCATCAACGAGCGATAAAGGTTCGGTATCCTAGCACCCTTCGAGGCTTCGTCACCCGTGCGTCACGGTAGCGATGGATAACTTACATATTATTAGGTTAACTTACAGGCCGAAGCATGGATAACTCTGGTATTAATAGTAGTAATTATTCTACAATATTATGGATATCTTTTTATTTATCTCTATAAGTAACTTTGTATAATTTTCATGATAACTTTAGTTCTCTTTGTGAACACTATTTTTTTAAGACCTGATTAGCTCTATTTTAGTTAATTACATGTGCGATCGACTTATAGTAGCCTAGGTGTTAGTATTGCAAGACTTCACCGTCGTCGACAATAAAAATGGATCCTAAATCAAAGGAAATCAAATTTATGTTTTAGCACGCATCAAAATACAAACATACAACATGTTCTTAGGATGGATAACTTATGTGTTATCCGGTGAATAACTTATATAGTACAGACTGAATAACTTATTTGTTTATATGTGGATAACCTTTTGATCCAAAAAAATTCTTGAAACATATCACTATGGGATCTAGTTTCGAAGATCTCGTCGCGGCTAGTCCAAATATGAAAACGGGTACTAAATTCAACAATCGATTTGACCTACAAAGTATTTTGAATTTTAGAATTATGTATTTAATGTTGATAATGTAATCAGTTTGTCTTTTACTCCCTTCATGCAATAGTCAACTCTTTTTCTTGCCTTTTTCAGCGCTCACTCGCGTCAACCAGTTTTAGACAACTAGGGTCTATATCCCGTCAGGTTTGATACTCTACCGACCGTTCTAAACGTAACACAGTCCAAAAACTAACCTTTTTAACTATACGGCTATGAGACCGGCAAGAGTAGTTTTATTTAGACTATATTACTCCCCGTAACGAATCTTTGTTTAAATATACATGTATGTAAATATGTTTTAGTATGCACTCCCTTTGTTCTAAAATATAAGACGTCTAAGCAGTTGTCAACAGTCAACATTTCTAAGTTTGATCAAATTTATACATAAAAATATTTAATACTAAATCAATATCAGTAAATTCACAGTAAAATATACCTTTTTAATGTGTCGATTAAATATTATAGATGATGTAAATATTTTTTCTTAAATAATGGTTAAAGTTTGTAAGATTAACTTTTGACTAATCGTTAGATGCCTTATATTTTGGAAAATATATAAAGTTGTCTACCTTAATTTTGATATCAAGAAATATTTTAAAAAGTTGAATAAAGTACATGTATTCATATTTTGGGCCACACACACCAGACCAAATATGTTTTAATTTGTTCTTCCGAGTAAAGCCGCAGAAATGTCAGTTTGGCGTGCACCGGATATTGCGTGCATGGCCCAGCTTCTCTCTCCTTGCTTTTTTAAAGATTGTGTGTTGGCAGATTCTTTCTTTTTCTATACTAGTAGATCTAGTATTAAAACTTAGATCTTTTATATCTTTTGAACCACAAGATTAATTTATAAACCGTTTGAATATTTATGTTTCTAGAGAAGTGAGCTTTAAATAAGACCAGTATCGAATATATTTTGGTAATTTTTGAAAATTGACTTTTAAAACTTGGTGTAAATTGGTGAAAAGTTGTTTTGAAACAATTTGTTTCACTCTGTTTTTAATTTGATTCATTAGAATTAGAAAATATTTGGAAAATTGTTTTAGAGTTTAATTTTGAGACATAATTTTTTGTATCTAGTTTCATAGAGTTTATTGTGGATTATCATGTTTGAATATGTTTTCAAATTTAAAATTTAAATTTTGTCAAACTGACCTTTTTTAGACTTGTTTGGAAGGTATATTTAAAAGAAATAAACAGATTTAGACGGATTGTTAATATGATATATACTCCAATAAATATTGCCCTTTTAAATCTAACACTAGAAATTCATCCACTTACTAAAAAATAAGAAAAATTGTCCTAGTATAGGGTAGGCTGCATGCAAATATTGTACTGGTATAGGGTAGGTAGCATGTAAAGATTCTCTTCATGTGCTAATCTCAAAGTAAACACAGCAAACTTAAGAATGGATCTATGCATACGAGGTCACGTGCATGCTAGAATCGCCGTTCTGAGTAAAGCCGTCCGTCTCCGAGTCCAAATCGGCAGCTAACTGCAGAGCTCACATAAACACATCTGGCGTCGATCGATCCATATCGCAACAACAAAGAAGCAAAGCCAGCATGTCCTGGAAGCGATTCTCCGACTCGTCCCTGCATCCGCCGCCGCTTCCCGACTTTGTCGCCGACGCGGCTGCTCCTCGTCCTCCGTGGATCCTCCTTGACAAGCAGGCCTATATCGCCGACCGCCACGACCACACCACGGCGTACGCCCTGTCGGGCGACGTTGGCGAAATCCGGGTCACCTTTGTTCTCGGCGCCCCGCCGCGCGTCTCCTACCTCTGCGTCTCGTCCAGCACCGAGCTGGGCACAGAGCCCAGTGTCCTCGCCACCCATGACGACCTTGCCCTGCTCTTCTCCTTCCACGGCTCCCCCTCCAATCTCACAGTGCCGGACACCCACGAGTACTACGTCTACCACGCCTCCGGCCACCGGCCGGCCCTCACGCTGCTCCCAAGCCCGCCGCCGGACCTGTTCCCGTGGCTGTGGCTTAAGGGCTACTTTTTCCACGACAACCAGGCTGGCATCCTGCGTTACCGCAACCCCACCGACGCCGACGGCGGCGCGTTCCTCGTGGCGGCGCTCTGCACCCCAGCTTGGAGCTCCGACATCAACAAGGACACGATGGAGCTGTACACCTACGACTCCGAGACCAACGCCTGGAGCTGCCATCCAGCCACGTTCCCCGATGGAAAGCTGCCCGACTCCGCGCTCCGGTGCGACACGGTGATCGCCGTCGGCGGAGAGGCCGGCACCATGGGCTGGGTCAACCTCATGCGGTGCATCATCCTCTGCGACGTGATCCCGCTCGACCACGAGAGCAAGAAGAAGGAGAAGATCCTGCGCTGCGTTCCCGTGCCGCCGCCGATCCTGCCAAGCAATTCCCTCGACGACACTTTGTCCATGTACCGGGACATCGCCGTCGTGGGAGGCCGCATCAGGTATGTCGAGGTGCAGATGCGCGTCAGGCCGCGCTCAGGCCGCGGGAACGACGTCTTCACCTCCGACGGCTGGACGGCCGTCACGTGGAGCAGAGGCGCCGCCGATTCCACCGATGCCGGGTGGCGCAAGGACCACGAGGTCCACGCCCACGAGCTCTCCTTCTCCGTGGACGACGACGGTAGCGCTGCGGTGCCCGGGTACGAGCTGCTGCCGACGATCCGGAGCGACGACGGAACACGGCAGCCGACGTTGGAGAGGATCCACGTCGGCCATCCGAAACTCGGCTTGCAGAAGGACGACGCCGACGTCGTGTACCTGATGGCCAAGGTCAACCGCCGGCTCGACGAGGCGTGGGTGATCGCCGTGGACATGAAGAACAAGAGGCTGCAAGGAGTGGCTGAGTTTGCTGGTGCCAAGAGAGGCTTGTCGTTTATCAATGCATATAACCACAGTGGCATCTCACGGTATATGAATCCTGAATAATAATCAGGAAACCATGATTCATGGGATAACAAATACTCCCTCCGATTTCAAAATATAAAATGTTTTAAGATTGTGAAGAAAAAGTATTTAGACTTCTTTTTGTGTGTAGGTTCATTAAAGTTTGGAGTAAACCTACACAGTAAAAGAAGTCTAGATACATTCTCTTCAAAAATCTAAAACATCTTATATTTTAAAACAGAGGGAGTACTACCTCCGTCCTAAAGTTTAAGCCTTATATTTAATTTAATTTTTAGAACTAATGTAAAGTTTACTAAGTTTTTAGGAAATAATTATTAATATTTACAATATAAAATCAATATCCTTTGATACATCCTGAAGCATATTTTTACATGTTATCTATATAATATCATATGTTTGATAGTTTTTAAAAAAATATTTGGCCAAACTTTTCATAGCTTGGCTTTTAAAAAAAAAATCCTTAAGCTTTGGGACGGAGTTATATCTTGTTTGTAGACCATGTTTCAGGACGAGATATGGAGGGAAGATATATGTATGAAGTTGGTATAGTTTTGTACCACTAATTTGAAGCTGAGATTGAAGATGTATGGAAGAGGTACGATGTTGGGCTGGTAGAAAGGACACTTGGATACAATAGTACCAACCAAATGAAATGCTGAGGTCACAAACATGCCCAAAATGAAATAGAATGAAGATAATGACGAATCGACTAAGCCACGATGACCCGCAACCGCTGCGCGCTCTGAATTTTACCCACTATATATGCTCCAAGCACCCTGCCGCACCCCGTACCAAGCAACGCCTTCAAGAAAGGGATGCGCCGTTGATATGGCGCTGCTGCCCTGACTAGCCCGGACCAGACCAGACCTAGGGCGAAAGCCTATTTTGAGGAAAGGACACTTGGTATCTCATTTGATAATGTCGAATTAGTAAAACAACCAGCGGGTTTCTGACAACAAGGATGTTTGATATAGTTCGATTAAGGGAAGGTGATAAATATAATACGTCGAAGGATCAGAGGCAACAAACGCAAGTACCGTTTCTTGGCCCTTTTTATACAAGGCATGCATGTGATGCATCTAAGCATGAGCACTAGTGGAAACATGACGTCTAGTCCCGGACCGTAAGGGCCTTTAGTCCCGGTTTTGGCACCAGGACTAACCAAGAGGGACTAGAGGCCCACCCACTAGTCCCGGTCCAGTTACCAGCCGGGACTAGTGGGTGCCAACGTGGCTGCCGTGGCGTGCTCGGGGTGCACCCCCACTAGTCCCGGTTGGTGTTAAGGACCAGGACTTTAGAGTCCCCGTGGAAGCATTTTGCGTCTTTTCTCTGTCGCTGCAGAGCATTTCCTTTGTCAACACCCGGATTTTTAATCCCAGATGCCTGTTATACCATACATCGCAATCTCAGGATTACCATTTTTCCGAGACATAACAGAATTGGATACCATAGTACATCATCCATTACAAACCATACATAAGGTCTTACACAAATAAGGATCTCATGATCCAGTTCTTAATACAACTCAAGCAGCGGAAATATGTAATAATAACGGTAGCGTAGGAGAAGCTCCATCTTCGGGGTCACAGGCAATGCTGACGATGGGAGATGATCCTAGTTGTCGTAACCTTCCTAGGGTCCATCCTCCAGGTACTCCTCTTCATAGTCTAGCCATGGGAATAGCCAGGGACAAATCCATGAGTACTCTTTAAGTACTCACAAACTAATACTAACAAGTGAAGGGGATTTTTGTAGTAGGACACTAAGCTCTAGTGTTGTTTTGCAAAAAGCCAGATTTACCTCTACTCAGTTTAGAAACGAAGAAAGCTAGTTGAAGTTTTATAATACCTAAGTGGGAACTTGCATTTCATATCACAACTCTGTTGTGGTCAAGTCAAAATCTCAATTCCTTTCACAAGTCATTTTGAAAACATCTGACGGGGGAACAGTACGGCCACTCCAACTGTCCATAACCGCGGACGCGGCTATTCGAATAGTTTGACACTCTGCAGAGATTATACACTTTCACCACAATATTCGATATATCCGTCAGAAACAAATCCTGAATTCACCATACTCAGTATGCGGATAATCAATCCTAACCTTTCAATTACACGCCCTAGTATAAGCACCTCTCCTGTGAGTTTGGCCTCCCAACCATGACCAACTGTCATCTTGGGTACTGCACAGGTGGACAATCTTCACAAGGTAGCCTCATCTCAGACCTTGGCCATGAGGGAACTAATACTAAGGTATATAAGTTTCCAGTCAAGCCATACCCAATTCTCGGGTATTGTGGTTGTATGATAAAATTGGAATGATATCGCATCCAGAGAACCATCAGTTTTATAAAGGGATAAGGCTCATGCCTCAACATTTTCATCACCAAAGTCATCTGGTGTTTGAAAACACATGTCAAAACATCTCAATAGAATGATCCATCATTCCAAGGTTTTCATAACCATTTTCACCAAGTATTCCCATCTAAAGTTGATCAAGTTTTATGCTTAGCACTAGCATCTACAAGTGGGGGTAAGTACTAAAGAGGGGTGGTAAACTAGTGGAGTTTTACTAAGTTCAATCTCATGCCTTAGGATAACATAAATATTATCTAGCTTAGGCCAAGTTTTATGCTCTTTATGCAACCTTCAATTATCTTTCTAATATCTACAATTTATTCCGGTAAACTCTAAGTGAGAGCTTTGATAAAGAAATAAAGTATAAAGCTTTCAAGTAAAACTAGGATTGGGTATCATCAAATGTATCTAACCAAGCATGCTTAGTGCATTGCATAGGTTATTTAACTCTCATAATTGCAAGTGTTAGCTTGCCTTGTGCAGAGCAGTGGTTGAAGTTCTCCTCGGCTTCTTCTTCATAGTATCCTACTTCCTCCTCGTATCCTTGGTCGGTACCAGCGTCTATAAATAAATACGAGGTACACAATCACCAAACAATACTTAACTACTTTCAATCATCACACACAAGGGTTCTATAGATGATCTAGCATCATCACTAGCATCACAAGAATAAGGCATTTGTCTTATTTATTTTATTTTTAGAAAAGTAATTTCTACTCATTAAAAAACTTCTTAAGATTTAATATTCTCCAAACCAAACATGGGATCATGTTGACACATGTCATCACCACATATTTCAGTTCATGGGAATGTGATTTAAAGTGGTGTCACAATTTAATAAGATTTAACCTTTTTATTTTAAATAAAAATAAATGACTAGAAATGCCTATGTGGCATAATTTTATTACTTGAACATTATTTCTGTAAGTAAACCCATATGTTTTTATATATTCTGAAAGGTATGATCAATTGTGATTTTGAGAGTTGGGATCAACTTAAAAGCTATTATGGTTTAAATTTGAAAAATGTTTGAATGCAGAAAATCTTCTGCCTTGTTATTTTTACCAAGGTTGATCTATAGATTCAAATGATTTGAATCCAACGGGCTTGGATTAAGCATTTCAAGACCTTTCTAACAAAATTGGTTTCATTCAATTTGGTTCACTGAATCGAGTTGGGTTGATTTTTGAAACTAGGTACAGAACTATGTTTGAATTAAAATGGAAAAAGTTAAATTCAAACGACTGGGCTGCGCGGGAACTGCTAATGGGCCGGCCCAGTGTCACTCCGCGGTGCGGGGCTCAACTGACAGGGGGGTTCCACCAGTCAGTGGCTCTTTAAACGCGAAGCGGTACGGGGCAATCTCATCCGCATGATCTAAGTCTAATCGAACGGCTGCTACTCATCGTCCACGTCGGGCGGCGCCGGCGAGATAGAAACCTAACACGGCAGGTGGGGGTCGTCGGGGGCTCACCGGGGCTCAGGCGAGGGTCGGCGATGCGGGCGAACGACGAAGTCGACGACGGCGAACCTCCTGGTACCGGCAGCTTCTCCTGGGGTGGACGAAATCGACGGCGCCCTTCTTCTCCAGAGGCGGCCTGCTCCGGTGCAATTCCGGCGATGCATTGCTCGCCTTGCTCCGGGAACGGGGTGGAACGATCAGTGAGGTGAGGGGAGTGAGATGGTGTGCTCAATTCGGCTGGGGGTGGCTTCCTTTTATAGGCTCGACGGTGATACCGAACGGGATGGGCAGGCGACGGTGGCGACATGGCTACGGGCTGCTAGAGGCATGGCCGAGGGTGGCGATCGATCGGTGGTCTCCTGGCGATGCTCTATGGCTTTAATGCGCGTGTAGGGGCGGTGGCAAACGGTCTGGAACGCTCGACGCTTTGGCGAGCGGTGGCTACGGGGTACTGGCGGTGAAATGGGCATGTCTGGCGTGTTCCTGGGATCATGGCGAAGCGGTGGGCACGGGCTACGGTCGAGGGGCTGAGTGTGCACGCATGCCGGGTGCAGCGCTCTGGGGCGGGCTCGGCATGTCGCAGTGGCACTGGGCGCGCGGCGTTCCTGGTGGTCCATGGCTTGCACTGGCTTGGGGAGGGGACAGTGAGCGGCGGTGAGGTGCTGGCTACCTCCCAGACAAGGTTGGCACGGCTAGTTCTTCCTCTAGACTGTTGTCCACACTGGGTGACATGGGTGCTCTCGGCTGTTCACCATTGATGACATTGGTGATTAGTTAAGTTTGTTAGATGATCTACTAAGGCTAGTGGTGTCTAGAGAGGGAACAAGTTAGGCCAGAATCACTGCTCACTATAGTGTTTTGATTTTGTTTGATTTGAATCAGCAAGGTGTTTGATGAAATGGCTGCATGAATTCAAGTTTTGAATTTTGAAAATATTTTTGGTGGGTGTGCTAGGCATGTGCTGGTGAGTCTGTATATGCTTGGGTTTTGAAAGTTGAGCTTGTTTGAGTGGTTTTTGAAAAAGTGGGATCTTCCCATATGATATAGATTCAATTTTAAACTGCCATTTAAACTATGCATTTGAATGTTTCTCGATGATCACAAGGTGGGTCTTGATACCTTGTTATGAGTACTATCAAGGGTTGCAAAGATCCAAACAAGTTTCTGTTAAGTTCTAAAAGTTAGAGATAACCAAAGTAGGCATGGGAGTTAATTTGGCAAAAGTGACCATTCACTTAATTTGTTTGTTTTGATTTATTTGTCTTTGGGAAAAGTTTGGAAAATATTTAGATGATGTTTATTTCACCTAAGCATCCTATTACAAGCAAGGAAACACACAATCATGACAATTCAAAAGAATCCAAATTGTCATGCTTACACATATGCATGCCTTCATATTTTTTATTTAGAAAAGTTTTTGTTAATCCTAAATTTTGATGATTAGAGTTTGATGATTCTAGTTCAATATTTTTGGGATGTTACAACCTTGGACTAGTGTTTCTCTGCCGCGGCAGCATTTTGTGACCTTTCTCTGCTGCGGTAGAGAATTCATTTTGTATTGCTTTATTTATTTTTCATTTCAAAATACTTTTTGAATATTTGTACGCCACCACATATCGTACACGTTCATGCATATATAAGATAACTTGTATTACGATATCGAGCATACAAATATATACAATTTACATAGTTACATGGAGATCACAATTAACGGGACTAGAGCCCGTTATTCAATTATATGGAGATCATTAGCGCTTATTCACACTAAATTCTCCGCCATCGTGTACCATCTCTTTTAAAATAAAACCCGCCAACTCCTTCGCAATTGCTAGTACACGTTGATGTGGTAGGAGATTATCCCGTATTCTCTCGAACTATATAAGAAAAAAAGGAGATTAATATGAATATCAATCATGATAACAAAAAGTGACGGTAATAAAATGATGGTGTGATTGTATTGCTTACGTCGACTCTATAATCTTTGTGCTCGGTGGTAAACGTGGGAATGAACTCGCAAACGTAAAATTCACATAAATTCGACCCCTATGGCTGCCTCGCGCACTTTACGAGAATAGAAATCAATCAAAATAATAATCTAGCATCATTATTGTATTGAAACTAGAAGTAAAGAGATGTGCGGATATATCACGTGCTACTTACCGAGACCTCTTTAAATGTCAGCTTCTCAATAAAGGAACCCGTAACCTCACACTTGAACCGAATCCAAACTCTGGCCGGCAAAGAAAATTGGGTCTAACGGGCCGGGACCTATGGTTTGGGGTGGCTCGGGCCCTCCGGCGCGGGCCATTAGTGGACTAATGGCATGGACGAAAGGCCTGTTTTCTACTAGTCGAGTAGGAACGCTTCCAAATTGCTACTAGTGATGAATACATAGTAGTCATGTTTTCTTTCGATGAATGTGTTAACAAAGGCGGAAATGTATGTGCAATATTTGTATCTGAACTTCATCCATTTATCTCTCCACTTTTTTGCAATATTAATTACATAACATTTATTGAGATATCAATATAGCATCAAACGGGTATAAAGCAAAATCTTAAGAGAGAGCATCATAGATCGATATTCATCCGTTTCAAAATATAAGATGTTTTAGCTTTATGGAGATAATATATCTAGACACATCTTTTAATGTGTAGGTTCGAAGATGTTTACTCCGAATCTGTGTGTGCTTCAGCAAACTCGGACCTTGACCAGCACATCATCTTCTTACTAGCCGATTTTCAGATGGTGGCCCGAGGTCAACCACTGAAACCATCACAAAATATTGTTAATCCGAACAACGTTTGGACTTCCGTAACAGTTGAGGGATAAAAATTATACTACTACTTTACTTTTTAAATAAGATTCTAATTCATGCAGATTATGCATGTTTATCCTGATGACCAGTGGAGTTTATATTATCTCGTAATTTCAAGAAAGATTAGTAGGAAGAAGAATGGAGTTTAAATTATCACTGAGTGGAACTTGCTGTTTCCAGGAGGAAGAATGGGGCGCCCCTAGTTGCCGCTCTTTGCGGGATAGAATCTGCTCCGCACATGCATATGCGTTTGCTGGGCTCGGCCCATTACCTACCACCGGTTCTCTTATTCATATCTACGTGAAATTTTTCAATTTTCCCTCCGGGCATTCCAAAACGTGTTCAAAGCCGAAAAAGTACATATATGAAAAAAATTCCAGTTCGAAAAAAGTTCGAATTCCAAAAAAAATCAAATTCGAAAAATTTCGAATTAAAAAATATTCCGGTTCAAAAAATGTTCGAATTTCGAGAAAAAATGAATTTGAAAAGTTTGAATTCTAAAAATGTTTAATTTTGGAAGTTGTTCATTCTCTCTCTATTTCAAATTACTCCGCGCGCATGGTTACCTAGGTGGATTAGTACTTTCTTGTTTTTCATCAAAAAAATTCTATGATTTTTGAAATACATAGTACACATTTCATACTATCTATTTCAAAAGTACTAGGATTTTTTGGATGAGAAATGAGAAAGTACTAGCCCACCTAGATAAGTATGCGAGCGGAATAATTTTAAACAAAGGGAGTATTTATTAAGGAAAAAAGAAAAAGAAGAAAAAAGAAGAAACAAAAAAGAAAAACCCTGCCCGGGAGTCCATTATTAGGCCGACCCATTGCTTGCGGGAGGGTGTGTGGAGCGCATTCTGTCCCGCAATAAGCGGAAAATGGGGTTTGCCCGAAGAATGGAATGCAGAGCTGGATGGGCCGGCTGCTTGGCTGCATGCGGAAAGGTGAGAGAGAGAGGGAGTTGGGCCAGCTACTTCCGTGCCATATTAGGCTGGGTCATTTTCGCTTGTGATTTTTAAATTTCTTTGTTTCTCATCAATATATCATGTATTTCAATTTTATAGAGCTTCAAAGTTCATCAGAAAATTCTTGAAATTTCCTTAGGAGTTCCGGGATCAGTTGCACATCAGTATAAAATATTACCAGCAAATGTTCAGTACAATTTTTCTTCTCCAAAACTCAACTAGCAATGCGTGCATAGTTCAAATACTTTTATTACATCTTCTATTAAAGGGTATACCAAGTGCATACTAATAATAGAGGAAAACAAGGTTTCAATCAAGAAGACGGACGCCATCAACGTTGGGCTTGGGCTCCGATACCAAACAACAGCAAAGCTGGTTATTCTCCGTGCAGTGAGATCCCTTGGTGTAACCCGTGCCCACGCAATAGTCCCGGCACTTGTATTCACTATCGCATCCATCTTCAAGACTAAAGCATTTTTCTACAGGGAACATTAGATGAATAAATCAGCACAAGAACACAATGGGTCCATTCATTGTTTCCAACTGCAAACATACTTAGAAATAGATTACTGGTAGAATACATATTGTTGGATTTGATTATCTCCCCATCAGATTGACCACAAATCGATATGAAAGATCATCGTGAATAATATATATAATATTCATATACATATATAGACGATGGAAAGAGGAAGATGTCATGTACCTCCAGGCGGGTCTGCTGCATCACAGGATAGCATAACCGTGGCCATGACCACCATGAGGGCAGCCAAGCACACAACGCATGCACTCCGCTTGCTAAGCGCCATGGCAATATTGATACCTTTATGCAGAGATATCTTCTCTTCTTTTCTCTCTGTCACAATAGTAATGTGTTGACAGTGGATCCTTCTGCCAGTAGTGTGTTTATATGGACTGGAGCCCGCGTCCTACATTTAATGGTGACAATTAATTATCTTTGTAACCTTAGGGTGTATTTAATGGTGATAATTGATCATCGCCCTATCTTTTCTCGTACTTTTCGGGATGTTAATGTATTGGTTAATGGTTATCCTTAAATGGCTGTGTATTTGTCACTCCTCTCAAAAAGGTTTTTTTCTTGCAAAAAATCTGCTGATATATTAATAATCATCAGCAACATTGCAAAAATGTATAAAAATTGTAAATAGGTTCCATGGACCACCTAAGTTGTGAGCTTTTATTCTTAGCAATCTTTTACACACGTATTCCTACACGAATATGGCATAATCTGTCTATTTGGATTATATATTTTCTCAACATAAAATGTATACGAAATAGTACAAAACCAGAAAGTATAGCGAACATAATTGGATCTTTTCTGACATGAGGTTTAATCTACCGATTTAGCTACATCTTGTATGTGGTACCTATCTTGGCTATCCCGTATTGACATTAGCGTCTTTCGTATAGTCAGGTTCAAAGGAAGGAAGATGTGGGTAACAAAAAATCTAGCCATGAATGTTCAAAAATCTCGTGTTTAGTTGTGGTTTCTGTTCTGGCCATCGTCTTCTTCGAGCTAAAACTAGCTCGAACATGACCTGGGAACGCGTTTTTTGGTTCGCGTTTTTTTGGTGTCTGCTAGAGATGCTCTTATGTGTCAAGTAGTTGAATGTGGCGGTTTGCTTGTCTGCAGATTGTTCCACACGGTGTCGAGACTAGCTAAGGTAGAAGTAGTTGTTTGGACCGGGGATGTCGACCCGACAAAATATATATGGACATATAGTATCGAGGTGGCGAAGACCTACAACTCTACACGCGAGGATTAGGAGCAGCGCCGTCTGGGGACGTCCATGGACACCGCTGACCAGCACAACGCCACCGGGATCCCCTCCCACCGGCAGCGGCTCGGCTGTTACCGTGGACCAGACGCCGCCGACGAGCGCAGGGCAGCAGTCTTGTTGATAGCATACGTCCTGTTTGTCTCTGTTGTTGTCTTCTTTGCATGCTGTTGATTGCTCCTCCTGCCATTTTAGGAATCAACAAGGATTTCCCTCTCGTATTTTAACCATTTGATGATATGTCGTGACCATACCGCCTGCCATTGTCTTCTCTCTCCTCGACGGCACCAAGTCAACCTGTAGCCTCTCTGCACCGTACGCGCCGCCCCACCGTCGGACTTTAGTCATGACGCAGTTGCACATTTCTCAAAATTCGCAAATATGGTGTGACGAAAAATTAACACCTACAAAATACAGATAACCTACTAGAAAAAAAAGGAAATTACATCTAAGAAAGGAAAGACAGTCAACCGAGGTAGCTAGCAAATCCGTGAAACAAAATGTTCTTCTTTTTAAATATAGGATTCGCTCACGATGCATCGTCATACACCATCGGTCACACGCATACATTAATTAATTCATGCGGATAAAGCACACATGATCACGAGTGAGAAGTTTATGTATCTGATAAAGATAAATAAGACCAACACACGTACGCGCTCAATCACGAGCGACGACGGCCTCGGCCTCGGGGTTGGAGGCCGACAACGAGCAGCAGCATTGGTCGCCCTCCTTCAGGCAGCGAGCTCCCTCCTTGGGTAAATTCCTGTTAAGACACAAGACCTGGCACTTCCATTCGACGCACCCCTCGGGAATCCCTTCGCACCATTCTACACCAAAAGATTAAACGAATTAATTAGATGCATATATATGTCGACGATGGACAAAAGAGAGGATGACATGTACCTCCTGCGCCTGCATCACAGGACGGCATCACCGTGGCCATCACCACCATGAGGGCCGCCAAGCACACGAAGCTTGTACTCCTCTTGCAAACCGCCATGGCTAAATGTATAACGCTAGCTAGCAGGCTATGTACTGATCTCTTCTCTTCGAACTTTTGGTGTTTTGATCTTCTCCCAATGTGTTGGCTCGCAGCTCCGTCTGCTAGTGTTTATATAGGGGCGATGGAGCATGCTAGTAATTGATTTATGGCTTTTTAATGGTGGTAATTAATTACCGTCGTAATTTTAGGGTGGATTTAATGCTGCGTTTTATGGTAAGAATTAATCGTCGTCCTGAATTTAGGGGTGTGTTTAATTGGGCATTAATTAAGGTGATCTTTAATTGTCGTCCGAAATTTATGGTCGATTTAATGGATTATTAATTCCTGTTATCCTAGAATTGATTTCGAGATTTTATTGCCTAAAGTGACTCGCTTCCTTTCTGGTCACGTCATGCATGAACCGGTTGTGAACGGAAAGGGTGTGTGCAACCTTCGTTAGCAGCTTGGCAGAGTGAACAAGTGGGATTATTCAGGATTTTCTTGCTCGTGCTGCTCCCAGGATTATTCAGGATCTTCTTGCTCGTGCTGCTCCCAAGATCTTCGTTAGCAGCTTGGCAGAGTGAACAAGTGAGATTATTTAGGATTATTCAGGATTTTATTGCCTAAAGTGGATTTTACATCTCTAGGAAAAATATATTCAGGATCTTCTTACTCGTGCTGCTCTTGGGGATGAGCGCACTGTTGAGACCCCTATGGAGCTTAATGTTAAGCTTTAACCTACTGATGGTGATCCTCCTCCTGATCCGACACGTTATCGTCATCTTGTCGGAAGTCTTGTTTATCTTGCTGTCACTCGTCCTGACATCTCTTATCCTGTTCATATTCTGAGTCAGTTTGTTTCTGCTCCTTCCACTGTTCACTATAGTCATCTTCTCCGTGTTCTTCGTCATCTTCGTGGTACGATCACTCGTCGCCTTTTCTTTCCGCGTTCCAGCTCCCTCTAGCTCCAGTGCTATTCGGATGCTACGTGGGCGAGTGATCCTTCAGATCGCCGTTTACTTTCTGCTTACTGTGTGTTTCTTGGTGGTTCACTCATTGCTTGGAAGACGAAGAAACAGACAGCGGTTTCCCGTTCGAGTGTCGAGGCTGAGTTGCGTGCTATGGCCTTGTTGACTGCTGAGGTGACCTGGTTACGGTGGTTACTTGCGAATTTTGGGGTCTCTATTACTACACCCACTCTGGTTTTGTCTGACAGTACAGGTGCTATAGTGTTGCACGTGATCCGGTCAAGCATGAGCTTACCAAGCATATTGGTGTGGATGCTTTCTATACACGTGCTCAGGTGCAGGCTCAGGTTGTTGCGCTTCAGTATGTGCCTTCAGATTTACAGTTGGCGGATTTCTTTACGAAGGCACAGACCAGAGCGCAGCATGATTTCTTACTCTCTAAACTCAGTGTTGTGGATCCACCATGAGTTTGAGGGGGGTGTTAGATGTATATATTTGTATATTTTAGTTTCCCCATATATTAGGGGGCTTCCTGCATATTTACACATGTACTTGTATTATATATTGTGGCATTTGGCCTCAGAGGAATATATGTTGCATATTCCTGACAATTTCGAGATTTTATTGCCTTATTAAGTGACTCGCTTCCTTTCTCGTCACGTCATGCATGAACCAGTTGTGAACGGAAAGGGTGTGTGCAACCTTCGTTAGCAGCTTGGCAGAGTGAACAAGTGGGATTATGAGGCCAGCCTCTATCGTTTATGGAATGCAAGCCACATGAAAAATCTGCACTGCCAAATCGGCTTGGCACAACAGGCAAATCGTGTTATTCGCTATAAAGAACTGCGGTTGTTGACACACGAGAACAAGATGGGCACCGTACGTGTGCTCCACCGATCTCTAGCCAGTTATCAGTCGAAAAACTTGGCATGTTTGCCGTTACGGCATGGGGAGGTATGCCACACAGAGAAGTGTACCCATGCCTCTTCGTTGCAAAACCTCGATCAGAAATTCTCATGGCAACGTGTCAAAAGCTTTAGATATGTCAATCTTCATGAGCACCGTGGGATTATTTTTTCTGTCAAGGAACCTGCTGGCCGCATTAGCCACCAACTGTTACCACCTTATACCAACACAAACAACATACAAGGTTTGGGACACAATCAGCGTCCCGCTGATAGGATCGAATCCGATGAACTGTAGTTCATGCTGGAGGAAGGAGAGATGGTTTTAGTTCCCATCCCCCCCCCCCCCTCGCTGCACGCTACGGCCAATCCCTATATAATATGGGGGTGCTACACAATGTTTCTCCACAATTGGGGGTTCGTGTTTCTCCTCTCTTCCTGGTGTGCTCCTCTCGATTTATGGGGCTTTGGGTGCTTCTCGCGCTTGCACCGGCTTGGTTGGGAGGCTTGCTGTTGGGCGGCACCGTTGTTGCTCTGAACTGTTGCTGCCGGCTTGGTCTAGCGGGCTGTTGTCAGGTGGCGACGTGGCCTCTTATATAATGTGAGGGTCCCCCACTATGTAACCTATGGCGACTTGATAGCAGCAGGTGGCCGGTGCGGTGGTATAAATGGGAAGGAGCGCCTGTAGTGATGCCCAATACAGTAGGTGAGTTCGCCGAATTGCACATAACAAATCTTGGTGTTGTCATCGTCGTGTTGTGATTCGCTTGATCCTCGCTAAATTGATTGTGTGCATACACGACGGTAAAATCCAGCATTTAGGAGGGCCATTGTGACACCACCATATAGGTAGTGCGCCGAAGCGTGTTTGTCCATCTAGTACATATTATTCCTCGAACACAAGATGATTTCCAATGGACGATGGGGGTAACCAACGGCCGATCACTTCTAGAAATGGACGATGCATGATGCCGACATTAACTGAACCACAACTTAGGTTGTTAATTTGTGACAAAGAATATATATTATTAACCGAACATGATGGACATCCGAAAAGAGAGCAACTATGACCTTATGATCCACTTTGGGTTCATTACAACCAAACAATTGGCCACCAACAGTTGATTTCCTGGTAGTACACTTTTTTCTCACAACATCGTTTCACTTTGTGCAAGACCAAGTAGACAACATTATGGTAATAATCTAACTAACCCAAATCGACTAATCGAGAAAGCGCTGAATTTTCCAACTCCAGTTCAAAGGTATTCAACAGTTTTCAGGTCGAAGAACGTCGCCTGCATGACATGAATCCAAAAGCAGTGTAAGAGAGTGATGCATATGCAACTACCGTTTAAGCTAATAATACAACTCGAGCTCCCTATGAGTTCTTAGGAATGAACTCAGGTGGTCGCATCAAGGACCACCTGAGTAAATAATAGTACCAAGGTGGAAGAGAGTGGACAATCTGGCGCAAAACAAAAAAGGGGGCAATGTTGATCTATCCTATAGAGAGATGTAGTGAAATCGTGGACTTACAGACTGTTACACCGTTCTTCTTCTGGTAGACGAGCACGGTGACGAACAGCAGGAGCATCACAGCGATGATCCAAGGCCTCTTGCTTGTCGCCATCTTCTCAGAGTTCCAATAAGAAGTACAAAGACACTGTCTCGTCGGAGGCGAGGCTTTGAGGGTAGCTGAGGCTCAAGACGAAGTCCTGGTCATGTCGGGGTAGCTGAGGCTTAGTCTTAGTTTGGAAAAATTCAAATGTTGTTGCGTGTGGTCGAGATTGGTACTAGACGACTGGCCGAAACGACTAGTCGTCGGAGACTTCACTAAGTCCAAATCATGCGTAAATTTTATGAGATTAAAGATGCCTTCAAACCATGCAAAAAGTCTAAGATAAGCAATGTAGCTGAGGCTGGAAGAGATGACTAATTAATATCTTAGTGAACCAAGTCCAGGTCAAGCAGTGGTTTGTCCATGTTTGACAGGTCACCATTGAGTATATATGTTGTTCAATGTGGCTGAGATTGTTAGACGACTGGCCACCGGCGACTTGAACAATGTCCAAATCGTTTCTAATCAGGGGCTGTTCGGTCCTCGAGCTTATCCTGTAATTTGATTGTCTAACATACTCCCTCCGACCCATATTAATTGACTTGGATTTATCAAAATTTGGATGAACCTATATACTAAATAGTGTCTAGATTCATCCAAATCTAGACAAATCCAAGTCAACTAATATGGGTTGGAGGGAGTATGATAAATCGTGTCGTGTACTCCAAGACGCGCGGCCCCTGATTGAGAGGTGACAACGCCCGCTTCCTAAACAACATATTCAATTCAAATGGGTATCACTTATCAGAGCCTCCTCTTCCGATCCACAAAGCTTGTAGATGGTGACAACCGTGTCTTCCTCATCTCCTGTTATCCCAGGGGCATCAGGCCTAGGTATTGCTGGACATCCACGGCGCTTAGGTCATTCCACCACAACAAGGACGGTGTGTTTATATCAGCCACACTAGATGGCCAATCGTCATGGAAAAAAGTCAGTGGCACTTAACAGCTGCCAGAGAAAAAAGAGTAACCGAAAATATTTTAGTAGCGTGTTGGTGGGATCGATGGTTACCTATCCGCCGAATTGCGCATAACAAATCTCGGTGTTGTCATCGTATTGTGATTCGCTTGATCCCCGGTAAATTGATTGCGCATATACAACGGTAAAACCCAGCATTTAGGAGGGCCATTGCGAAAACACCATACAGGTAGCAAGCTGAAGCGTGTTTGTCCATCTAGTACATATTATTCCTCGAACACGGGTTAATTGCCAATGGACAATGAGGGTAACCAACGGCCGATCACTTCTAGAAATGTACGATGCATGATGCACCACACGAACTGAACCACAACTTAGGTTGTTAATTTGTGACAAACATGATTGACATCCGAAAATAGAACAACTATGACCTTATGATCCACTTTGATCTCATTACAACCAAACAATTGGCCGCCAACAGTTGATTTCTTGGTAGTACACTTTTTTCTCACAACATCGTCGTTCCACTTTGTGCAAGACCAAATAGTGAACATTAAGGTAATAATCTAACTAACCCAAATCAACTAATCGAGAAAGCGCTGAATTCTTCAACTCCAGTTCAAACGTATTCAACAGTTTTCAGGTCGAAGAACGTGGCCTGTAGATGAATCCAAAAGCAGTGTGAGATAGTGATGCATATGTTGATCTCCTCCGCAGTAAGGGGATAGATACAAAATTTAAACTTTACTCCCTATAAAACTACCGTTTAAGCTAGTAATACAACTCGAGCTCCCTATGAGTTCTTAGGAATAAACTCGGGTGGTCGCATCAAGGGGATCCAATTGATAACTATTTTAGATTTTTTGTCACATTTAAAATACGGGTAAAGGGAGCATATGCATCCTAGATCAAAAGTGAATCTCCAGGTAAATAATAGTTCCAAGGTGGGAGAGAGTGGACAATCTGGCGCAAAAGAAAACAGGCAACGTTGATCTAACCTACAGAGAGAAGTAGTGAAAATCGTGGACTTACAGAGTGTTGGTGCTTTCTTCTGATGGTAGACGAGCACGATGATGAACAGCAAGAGAAACACAACAATGAACCGAGGCCTCCTGTTTGTCGCCATCTTCTTAGTGTCAACAAGAACTACACAGACACTGTCTCCCGAGAGGCAAGGCTTCAAGGGTCGGTTGAGTGGTGTTTTGTGCACCAGAGACTCAAGACGAAGTCCTGGTCATGTGTGTAGTTGAGGCTCACCGATATTCGACGGGACTTCTTTGACTGGAAAAATTCAAATGTTGTTGTGTGTGGTCGAGATTGGTACTAGACGACTGCCGAAACGACTAGTCGCCTGCGACTTCACGTTGTCCAAATCATGCATAATTTTTATGAGATTAAAGCAGCCTTAAAATCGATGCGTAGGCACCTAATCGCAAAAAGTCTAAGACAAGCAATGTAGCTGAGGTTGGAAGTAGAGATGACTAATTAATATCTTAGTGAACGAAGTCCAGGTCAAACAGTGTAGCTGGTTCGTTGACATGCTACCATTGAGTATGTTGTTCAATGTGGCTGAAATCGTTAGACGACTGGCCGACAAGGACATGCCTCCAGCGAGTTGAACAATGTCCAAATCATTTCTAATTATCTGGGATTAAAGAAGCTGTGGACCGACGGGCGGCACCCGTCACTGTCAGCATTGTAGGCACAGAAATAACAGTGTTTTCGTCTGTGACATGAATGAGGTTCGGTCCTTGAGATTATCATGTAATTTGGTTGTTTAACGTACGATAAATCATGTCATGTACTCCAAGACACACGGCCCCTGATTTAGGGGTGACAACGCTTCCTAAACAACATGTTCTACACTTGTGCTTCGGTCCCCCCCTCTAAACGAGCCTCCTCCTCCTCTTCCTCCTAATGCAGCTCGCCCTCTCATGGATTTATCCTAGGGGCATCTGGTCACAGAAAAACCTCACCGGCCGAACTTTCTATTCTAAAAGGCCCAGGTGCTGCTGGCCATCCGCGGCGTGTAGGTCATTCCGCCACAACACGGCCGGGGTGCTTATATCGGCCACACTAGATGGCCAATTCGTCACTAAAAAAAATTCAGCGGCACTTAACAGCTGCCAGAGGAAAAAGAGTAATGGAAAATATTTTCGCGGCACTTTGGTGGTATCGACGGTTACCTATCTGCCGCGAAAATTATTCCATGGCACTTATGGGTGTGTCGTGATAGACCAAACGGTGGCGCATATACGTGTCGTGAAAGCGTATATGCTATCCTGGCCTTAATCTGTGTCATGGTACGTACGGCAGCAAATATTTAAATCTAAAAATTTCAATTGAATCTCACATTTTCATATTTGAACGAAATTCTCAAGAGGTGCACTATCAGAAATTCAAATCTAAATTTTATTTCATTCATATCATAATTTGCTACATCTAGAAGAAGATTTTGAGCCCCTTGTCGTTCCGCAGTCGACCAAACTAACACAGAATGAGTAATCACTTGTTTAGGTTCAAAGGAGAGCTTCGTCCCTGTTTAGGATCATCTTTCCTTGTCTTTGGCAGGCCATGATTGTGCCTGAACAAATATGTTGTTGCCTGTGTCTGAGGTTGCTAGGTGAGTGGCAGAAACGACTTCTCACAGAGACTAGAGCAAAGTCCAACCCATGTGTAATTTTCTTAGATTAAAGCAGCCATCTGGTGTCGTAAGCGTGTATAAATAATTGTGTTTTCTTTTTGTGTGAGATTTGTATTTTGCGTATGAATGGGGTTTAGTTCTCAATAATTATCTGTTTATTCAAAGATTGTACGCTTCGGAATAGTCAAACTGATGCAGGCAGCAAGAACAAGTTTTCCATCACGCATGATGATTACATGTCTGTTGTTAAGTCAACTGCAAATTTTGAAATGCAGTGGTTGAGTCATGCATATCATGTATCCATTCTGAAGTTTATTATATGTAAGCGCATATGGTTCCCTAAGCCTATATACAAGTCCAGATGCCAATTCACTACCAGATGTTTGGTTGTAGTGATGCACCACGGGAACTGAACCAGAACTTAGTTTCTTAATTTGTGACAAGGAATACATATTGTTCCTCGAAACATGATTGTCGTCCGAAAGTACAGCAACTATGACCTTATGATCTGATTTGAGTTCATTACAACCAAACAACTGGCCTCCAATAGTTTATTTCCTGGCAGTACACTTTATTTCCTGGCAGTACAACCAAACAACTGGCCTCCAATAGATCTGATCTGATTTGGCAATAATCTAACTAACCCAAATCGACTAATCGAGCAAGCGCCGACTTTTCCAACTTCATTTCAAGGGTATTCAACAGTTTTCAGGTCGAAGAACGTGGCCTGCAGATGAATCCAAAAGCAAAGACAGTGAAACATATGTTGATCTCCTCCACAGTAAAGGGATAGATACAAAATTTAAACTTTACTCCCTGTGAAATATTTAAACCCTAATCCATTCAGTTGCTTGCGCATGGACGATGCAACTACCGTTTAAGCTAATAATACAACTCGAGCTCCCTATGAGTTTTTAGGAATGAATCAGGTCGTCGCATCCAACAGATAATTATTTTAGATTTTTTGTCACATTTAAAATACGGGTAAAGGGAGCATATGCACCCTAGATCAAAAGTGAATCTCCAGGTAAATAATAGTTCCAAGGTGGGAGAGAGTGGACAATCTGGCGCAAAAGAAAACAGGCAACGTTGATCTAACCTACAGAGAGAAGTAGTGAAAATCATGGACTTACAGAGTGTTGGTGCTTTCTTCTGATGGTAGACGAGCACGATGATGAACAGCAAGAGAAACACAACGATGAACTGAAGCCTCCTGCTTGTCTCCATCTTCTTGGTGTTAACAAGAACTACACAGACACTGTCTCGCGGGGGACAAGGCTTCGAGGGTCGGCTGAGTGTGCCAGAGAATCAAGATGAAGTCCCTGTTCATGTGGGTAGCTGAGGCTCATTGTTATTCGACGAGGCGTCTTTGTCTTGAAAAATTCAAATGTTGTTGCGTGTGGTCGAGATTGGTACTAGACACGACTGGCCGAAACGACTAGTCACCGGAGACTTCAAGAAGTCTAAATCATGCTTAATTTTTATGAGATCAAAGCAACCCTCGAACGGATGTGCAGGAACGTAAATGCAAAAAGTTTAAGACAAACAGTGTAGCTCTGGTTGGAAGTAGAGACGACTGGCTGACATCGACAGGCCACCGGCGACTTGAACAATGTGCAAATTAATCATTTCTAATTATCTGGGATTTAAGCAGCCGTGGAACTGACGGGCGGCATGCACCCGTTAGCATAGTAAGCACAAAAATAACAGTGTTTTCATTTGTGACATGAATGAGGTTTTGGAGCCTATCCTATAATTTGGCTGTTTAACATACGATAAATATCGTGTGTCGTGTACTGCAAGGCGCGCGCGCGGCCCCTGATTGAGAGGTGAAAATGTGCGCTTCCTAAACAACATATTCAATTCAAATGGGTATCAGAGCCTCCGATCCTCCTCCGCAAGGCTTGTCGATGGTGACAACCGTGTGTCTTCCTCATCTCTTGTAGCCAGCCTTCTCATGGATCCTAAGGGCATCAAGTCACGGCCGAAAAATCACACCGGACGAACTTTCTGTTCTGGAAGGCCCAGGTGCTGCTGGCCATCCGCGGCTCTTAGGTCATTGCGTCGGCGTGCAATATCAACCACACTGGATGGCCAACAATCGTCACGGCGCGTTGGTGGGGTCAATGGTTACCTATCTGCCGTGAAAATTGTTCCATGGCACTTATGGGGTGTGTCCTGATAGACCAAACAGTGGTGCATATACTTGTCATGAATATGCTATCCTGACATAATCTGTGTCGTCACGGTATGTACGACAGAAAAATATTTAAATCTAAAATCAACAGGTGCACTATCAGAAATTCCATTTCATTCATATCATAATTTATTACATACAGAAGAAGATATTTGAGCCCCTTGTCATTCAGCCGAATCAACCAAACTAACAAGGAATGACTAATCACTTCACAGTGACTAGAACAAAGTCCAACCCATGTGTAATTTTCTTAGATTAAAGCAGCCATCTGGTGTCGTAAGCGTATAAATAATTGTGTTTTCTATGTGTGTGAGATTTGTATTTTGCGTGTGAATGGGGGTTTGGTTCTCCGGCTTATCCAATAATTATCTGTTTATTCAAAGATTGTATGCTTCGGAATAGTCAAATTGATGAAGGCAGCAAGAACAAGTTTCCAACTCACATGATTACATGTGTGTTCTTAAGTCAACTGCAAATTTTGAAATGCGGTGGTTGAGTCATGCACATCATGTATCCATTCTGAAGTTTATATTATATGTAAGCGCATGTGGTTCCCTGAGCCTATATACAAGTCCAGATCATGCCAATTCACTACCAAGAAACAAGCGTTCACATATCCATAGCAGAAGCAAAATGTTTCGTCTACCACCACAGCTTCTTGTTTTTATCATGGTCCATTTCCTCAACCTCCTCCACTGTATGCATTCCAGTACTGACGGAGATGCACTTCTCTGCCTCAAATCTCAACTCTCTGATCCCACAGGAGCTTTTGATTCATGGAGTAATTCCTCTCTCACCTTCTGCACCTGGCATGGAGTAACATGCAGCGGAGAAAACGCAACTCGCGTGACTTCGCTAGACCTCGAATCACTAAACCTCGCTGGCCAAATATTTCCCTGCATCAGAGAGCTCAGTTTCCTAACCAGAATCCACATGCCCAACAACCAGCTCAATGGTCACATCACCCAAGACATCGGTCAGTTGACCCGACTTAGATATCTAAACCTTAGCATGAACTCCTTTGGTGGTACGATTCCAGATACAATATCTTCGTGTTCTCGACTTGAGGTCATCAGCTTGGAAAGAAACTCCCTTGAAGGTGAGATCCCTCAGAGTCTTGCTCAGTGTTTGTTCCTTCAGCAAATTGTTCTTAGTGACAACAATTTTCAAGGTAGCATCCCTTCTGGGTTTGGTCTGCTTCCCCAGCTTGTTGTGCTATTTCTCACAAGCAACAAGTTCGTGGGAAATATTCCTCAACTCCTGGGGAGCAACAATCTTCTCACGTCGGTGAATCTGAAAAATAATAGCCTCAGCGGAAGAATCCCTCAGTCCCTGTTCAATAGCACAACAATTTCTTACATAGATCTAACACGGAATAACCTTTTTGGGACAATCCCACCTTTCCTTCAACCCTCCTCGCCACTGAAATACCTTGCTCTGACTGAAAATTACCTCTCAGGAAGTATTCCTTCCTCAATTGGAAACATGTCTTTCTTGTCTTCCATGCAACTTGATCACAACAACTTCCAGGGTAACATCCCAGAGAGCATAGGAAAGATTTCAGGTCTGCAAGTGTTAAACTTGAAAGGAAACAATTTGTCAGGAATTGTTCCAGGGGCCATTTACAAGAATTGTTCCCTTACATATCTTAGCCTTAGTAACAACCAACTTGTTGGAAGTATTCCTTCCGATATTGGCTACACTCTTCCAAATATCACAGAGTTGATACTTGGAGGGAACCAATTCGATGGCTCAATTCCCCCTTCGTTGGCCAATGCATCAAGCCTCCAAAATATAGACTTTCGTCAAAATTTACTCACCGGTTTTATTCCTTCATTTGGAGTATTGTCCAAGTTGAAAATTTTAGACGTGGGCACAAACATGCTTAAATCTGGAGACTGGACTTTTTTGTCCTCTCTAACTAATTGCACTCAGCTAAAGATGTTATGTTTGGACTTTAATGGCCTTGGAGGAACAATACCTAGCTCTATTGGGGATTTTTCTAATAACTTAGAAATGCTTCTTCTGTCAGAAGACCAGCTGATTGGTGATATACCTTCAGAGATAGGAAAGCTCACAGGTCTAACGGTCCTTGTAATGCAAACTAATTTTCTCTCAGGTCATATTCCTGATACGCTTGGAAATCTTTCAAACATGTCATTACTAAGCTTATCCCGCAACAAACTTTCTGGAGAAATCCCACAGTCGATTGGGAAACTTGAGCGGCTCACTGAACTGTATTTCATGGAAAACAATTTGACCGGTCAAATACCTGCTAGTTTAGAAGGTTGTAACAATTTGTTGTTGTTGAACCTCTCTTCCAATAGCTTCTCTGGAAGCATTCCCAGCGAAATATTTTCCATTTCCACTCTTTCTAAAGGCTTGGATCTTTCCCATAACCAACTCACGGGAAACATACCTTCGCAGATAGGTAATTTTTTGAATCTGAATTCACTTAGTATTTCCAACAACCAATTATCAGGTGAGATTCCTTCCACACTTGGTAAATGCCTTCTTTTGGAATCTCTCCACTTGGAGAAAAACTTTCTGCAAGGCATAATCCCGAGATCCCTCAACGCTTTAAGAGGCATCAATGAGATGGATCTATCCCAGAATAACTTATCTGGTACAATTCCAGATTTTTTTGAGTCATTTACCTCCTTATATATTCTCAACTTGTCCTTCAATGACCTCGAGGGAATAGTACCTAAAGGTGGTGTTTTTGCAAATTCCACTGCCCTATCCATCCAAGGAAACAAAAAATTGTGTGCAAGTTCTCCAATGCAGCAAATACCACTTTGCGCTGCAGCATCTTCCAAAACAAAGAAGACTTCATATGTTGTAACAATAGTGGTTCCACTTACCACTTTTGTTCTACTCACCTCAGCATGTCTTGGATTCATTCTTCTAAAGAAGAGAGGTGCAACTAAGCTACCCATGACCCACTCATTCAAGCGGAGCAACATATTATCATATAATGATTTATTTAAAGCAACGGATGGTTTCTCTTCGGCCAGTGTTGTTGGTTCCGGGAGATTTGGATTGGTATACAAAGGCCAACTTGGGTATGAAACAGTTGCCATTAAGGTATTCAAGCTTGACCTATTTGGAGCATCAAAAAGTTTCTTCGCTGAATGCGAGGCATTGAGAAACATTCGCCACCGGAATCTCTTAAGGGTGATTAGTTTATGCTCAACCAGTGATCCAAGAGGAAATGAATTCAAAGCACTCATTCTTGAGTACAAGGAACTGGGTGACCTAGAAAGTTGGCTCCATCAACGTGTATTGAGTTTGAGATCAAGAATTACAATAGCCATGGACATAGCTGCTGCATTAAACTATCTCCATAATCAGTGCAATCCTCCTTTGGTTCATTGTGATCTGAAACCAAGAAATGTCCTTCTGGACGGCGATATGGTTGCAAGTCTTGGTGATTTTGGTCTCGCAAAATTTCTTCACGGCGATTCTTCGACGGGGGTTAATATGTCAGCAAGCATCGCTGGACCGAGAGGATCAGTCGGCTACATTGCACCTGGTGAGAGCATATCTCTTTTAATATTATTCATTTCTAACATGTATTCTAGTATTCTCGTTACATGAATGATGTGTGGATATGTTCCTTTGATTCTCGTAATTCTTCCACCAACTAAACCAAAGATTTCTTTAAAAAAACTTTGTTTAATTTTGCAGAGTATGGAACCGGATGCAAAATATCAACATCAGGGGATGTCTATAGCTATGGAATTATTCTTCTGCAAATGATCACAGGGAAGCAACCAACAGATGATATGTTCAAGGATGGGATGAACCTTCACACATTCGTGGAAGAAGCACTAACACAAGATTTTGGCGCGATTTTAGAACCCAGTCTCTCCATATACGATGAAGGAGCAGAAAATCTCGCAACAGTAAAAACAAAATGGCTGGTCAAACAACTGGCAAAACTTGGCCTGAAGTGCTCTGAGACATCACCAAAGGATCGACCAACAATGAGGGACGTTCATAATGAAATCAGCAGCATAGAAGAAATGTTTTCATCGCTTCACCATCAAAGGAAAGAGATCAACGATCTTGTAAATCACATATAGATACATCTACTATGTGTCGTTAGTTATGTGCTCCACCATGGCGGTAATATAGTGCCTCGTATGGTATTTGCTGTCATATGATTCTGTGCATATAAATTTGATGCATATAAATTTGATACTCATCACCTATATAAACATAGTAGGGTACAGTCATAGCCTAAAATTTCTAATCATGAAACTAAAAAACTAATAACTAGGCGGTGCTCCCTGTATCGAAGTAAATAGTTTACTTCATTGTAGCAAAAAAACTAAAAGTAAAACACGTCATAAGACCTATATAAACCCTGAGTAGGAGCCGTTGGGCACATGGCCAACCTTGAGGACGGCAGTTGCCTCTCGTCGCCGGAGTCTGCCGGTAGGTTGTCCTAGAAGACGAGCATCTCCGCAACGGCGGCCCAGGTAGTTTCTTTGGCGGCCTCTGTCGCTGGGGATGCCATCGTAGCCGCGTGCATCCACCCATCGTAGACGACTTCTCATGCCTCTTCCTTGGCGACCCATGCAACGCGGAGCGTTTCGCCGCATTTGCCTTCAGGTCCTCCTCCTCTACCTCTCACACTTGCTCAAGGCGTTCGCAGTCTCGAAGTTTCCACGAAGACAGGTCCACCGGCACATAGCGACTCTATGGATACGAGTCAAATCCCCCTTTGGCAATGAAAAAAAAAGGTTCATTGTCAGGGACCTATTACTAATGTGAATGCCTCCTTGGCAACGTAAGGCGATGGCCCTCATGAACAGAGGGGATGTTATTGTCAACGGCCATTGTCATTTCTTTGTTTCTTTAAAGTGGTGCTCATCGCTTACGGTTGTTCTGAATCAACTCATTTGCGCTGAACTTTTTAATGGGGAGCTGCTATTTCACGCTCAGCGCATGCGCTACTAATGCACGCCTGAGCCTTCGCCTTATAGGCCCCTCCGATTTCAGCCCAATAACATGTTTTTTTATAAAAAAATATATTTTTTATTCTTTCTGTTATTACAGTAATAAATGGTATGGGATTTTTTTAAAAGTTCAAACACCAAAAATGTTCAAATTTAATAATTGTTCATGTCCAAAAATTATTCAAATATAAAAAATTGTTCAAATTTAAAAGTTGTTCAAAATTACAAATTGCTCGCGTTCGGAAATCGTTCAAATTTTAAAATGTTCTATTTGATAATTGTTCAAATAAATTATACATATTTAAGAAAAAAAGAAAACCGCTCGAATACAAGGAAATTGAACCTAGGAAAAAACCACATGAAAAAACCAAACAGAAAAAACCCGTAAACACGCCTATTGGGCTGGGCCCATACCGGAAACGCTCAAGCGTGCTATATTAGTGTGCGCGTCGAGCGATGAATAGCAATTGCCATTTTCACGTGTCTTTTTTGATATATTTTTTGGGTGAAAGATACTATAAACAAGCCCACGAAACTAACAGGCCGAATAGCCCATGCCCAATAGACCGAACGATGGCCGGCCTGGATCTGTTTGCCCCAATCCCCCCACTCCCATCGAACGATGGCCGCCGCCAGGTCGCTGCTCCGCTCCTCCGCCTCACTTCTACGCGCCCTTCCATCCGTCGCGCGTTGGCTTCCACCGCTCGCCCCTTCCTCAGTTACCAGCAAGATTCGTGAATGCCGGTGCGAGATTTTATCACTTAACACCACTTGTTGGTGTCTTTTTTCACAGGACCACAACTAAAGCATTTTGTTTCACAAAACACCAACTTTTGTGGTAGTTGTTTTCATAGAACACATAAACCTCATTGATAGCCTATTAGTGAATTTCAGAATTTTTCGACACGTTTTCTTATTTCTATATTTTCTTTACGCATATAGGGTGCGATGCACCCTATACTACAATACATGGTTATCTTTGATTCCTAAAAATTTCAGAATTTTTCGACATGCTTTTTAATTTATATTTTTTTTTACGCATATAGGGTGCGTGCCCACCCTATACTACAATACATGATTATCTTTGATCCCAAAAAAATTCAGAATTTTTTGTCAGATTTCTAATTTCTATTAAAAAAATTATGCATATAAGGTACACGCTGCACCAAACGCGGGCTAGTGATGTAGGCTGGTTCTTGAATATTGTTGCAGAGCCGACGTCACAGGACCAGGCAGGGAGGTCCCGTCCATCCCGACAGTGCTAATTACTAGTCAAACGTGTTAATAACACGTTATGTGTTCTGTGAAAATGATTACAGCAAAAGTTGGCGTTTCGTAAAACAAAATATAGAAGTTGTGGTTCTGTGAAAAAAGGGCATCAACAAGTGGTGTGCCCCCTTTCTGTATGTGAACAGTTAAGACCCGTGAATAAAATTATACTACTATTTTGCTCAGACTTCATTAATTCCCCCTCTTGGATTGACCAGGATGCTGGTGCGATGATGAAGTCCCACGAAATAGAACACGGCAGTTTTAGGTTTATAGCATCATGTTAACCGCACCTTTTCCTGGGCAACAAACTGTTATTTTGTTCCTGGGCGATCTGTATGTCCGGTGACTCCAAGTACATTGTTATGACGTAAAAAAATCTTAGTATTTCTGTTTGTTTCCATAGTGGCTCCAGGGATGATTTTTTTCGGGTCCGTTGAATTACTGGCTTCGGGGTTGATTTTTTCAGATCTGTTGACCACCATTTCACTGTTACGAAGACTTCGTGGAAAAAAAAAAGTTGCTTTGGTGTTTTTGGCCCGTTTTCTTGGCCTAGAACTTGGCATCGAGAAGGGGCGGGAAGTCGCTGAGAACTTTGACACTCAGAATAGTTGGCATTAGTTTCCCACAAGCCTCGACGAACCGTTGGCCCAGACCCAATAGTACTATTGCCGGGATGTTACACGCCGAGTAATTTCCGGCGTTGACAAGACGACCCTGCGACAATCTCGTTACCCGTCGAGTACTTTCCGACGAGAAACTGGTTCGTGTAGACCTCTCGATTGATTTGCCGTTGGCCGATACATTTGGCCAAAGCTAAACAATCAGCTAAGCTAGCTTCACATGGCACCTAACCCACGTACAAGTCTAGCAAGCTAGTTGATTGATTCGATCAGCTAGCTACACGCGCCGCAGGTTGCATGTAATCGGCGGATTGCTATAGGCGCGTCCTTTTTTTATTTCTCACAATCGCACACGGTTACAGAGGTGTTACACGTACATATATAGTTGCTTTGTTGTAGCTAGTCTAGTAGAACTAGGACTCGTAATTCTACCACTAATCGGCTATACAAACCTACTCGGATATGTACACCCGTATAACACACGGTGCCGCTTCGGTGTCCGTCGTGCTTATTCCTAACACGGACCAGTTATCCTCGCACGGCCCTCGTGTGTCCCTCTCTTTCTCATGTTCCAAATGATCGAGCTCCTCAGCCCCAAGATGCAATCTTGGTAGCTCAATGAAATGCTCGAAATAAAGGAGGCAGAGCGGAGGGAGGCGTCGCAGTAGTTCGACTCCGCCATTATAGAGGACAAGAGCAAGGCAGCCATCGAGATTGACAATGTTGGTCCTTCTGAGCGGATCTTCTGTCGCATGGGATGGATCCTGATACCAGGAACGATATCCTCTGCCCCTTGAGGAGCAAAGGTATTGGTATTCCCGTGTTGTCCTGTTATCTCGAACAGATGTGGGGATATGCGAGAATTTGGTGTTCACCCAATACTTTCAATTTCTTCCAACTATTCTGGCCAAAAATATACTAGTGTGAAGGGGATTTGCGGGGATATTCCAGGATTATCCCCTCCAAACCCGGCCTAATAAACGATCTATCCGGAAAATTCCAGGATACGAAATAATCTCTTTCCATCCCTACAAATACCCTAGAAGTAAACAAGGCCTACAGGAAGTATTCACAACGAGGTATCTAGTTGAATTATGCCGATTGAGTTGTCTTTGAATTCATACGCGTGGTTAAATTATGATGTAGAAGTCGTAGAGTAGAAAGAAAATGAGCTCATGACAAATTGTAGACAAAATGTGAGTATCATTGGACAAACCCATAGAAGAGCGACACGTAGATGGTTGCGCGATCATGAAAGGGATCAGAACGTACTCAGAGTCGTCACATGATCGATATGACCCACTTGGTTGATTCCTTAATTAACAATTTGTGGGCGCGTAACCGCAAAGATCGATCTCTCTTAATTGTTATTACACTGCTGTGTGGAGAGATCGGCCTTTTTAATTAACAACGAGCAGTAATACATGTTCAATTGAGGGTGCTAGCCGATTGATCATGCACTAGGTATAAAAATAGAGGCAAGTTGTAGCTGCGGTTCGGTCGATCGATTGTGATGCCTCCTATACTTCTAGGTAGCTACTAAATTGGAGAAAATTATAAAAAATCACCACATTACAGGCTAGGGTTTCAAAAACCACTACTTTACGTTAGGATTTCACAAAACCACCACTTCAGACGAGCTCCGGCGCGTGGCGGCACAGGCGTGCTTTGGTAGGGACGACGCGGCGAGCTATCTGTCCCGTGGCGGCGCGGGCGAGCTTTGGTAGGGGCAGTAGCGCGAAGCTCGGGCGGCGCGCGGTGAGCTCCGCGTGGCATGCACAGCGCAGCTGGTAGGGACGGCGCGGCGAGCTCGAGCACGTGGCGGCGCGGGCGATCTTCGGTAGGGACAACACGGCGAGCTCTATCCCATGGCGGCACGGTGAGCTCCAGCGTGTGGCGGCGCGTGCGAGCTCTGGCCACGGGAGGCACCGACAAGCTCCGGTAGGGATGACGCGCGGCAAGCTCCTGGCCATGGCGCCGCGGGAGGCACCGACGAGCTACGGCGTGGCACGCTGGCGAAGCCTGTGGCAAGCTCCGGCAAGCGCGGCGGGCGGCGCCAGGAAGGAGCAGGGCACTTCCGCCAGGAAGGAGCAGGGCGTGCCGGTCGGGAAGGAGGTAGAGGAGGCTAGCCTGCATGGAAGGGGCGAGCTCGCCGGTCGGGAGCGGTGGCGCGACGCCCAAAGAGGGTCGTCGGCGATGGGGGTCACCGGCCCAGCTCTTGGACCTCTCCGTTGATACCGACCCATCCCCGCCCCCTCCCCTCTCGACCGCCTCCGACCAGCGAAGGAAGAGCAGCAGTAGCAAGCCGGCGACCCCCTCACCATCCTCACTGTTCCCGGTGTACGGTCATGCTCCATTGCCAGTCTTTTTTTGGAGAGAAGAGAGGATCTGATCTGATAAGTGGGTCCCTCTGAAATTGACAAAAAGATCCAAAACTGAAATCAACCTAACCTTTGTCAGCCTAGACCGTTTTCATCGTGCCACGTCATCCGGACAGGTGGGACCCACCAGTCAGTTTTGTCATTAGACCAGGATCAAACCGGTATCGAACTCACTCTGAAGTGGTGGTTTTGTGAAACCCTAACGTAGGTGGTGGTTTTTTGAAACCCTAGCCTGTAATGTGGTGGTTTTTTTTGTAATTTTCTCACTAAATTGTGATCCAATATATCCCACTAAACTTGTCTCATCATTGAAAAGTTTCATGCATCTGACTAAAGGATGGCATGAATACTATGCTACTGTTTCATGGGAAGTGTTAGTCTCTTGTGTACTCCCTTTGGTTGGGATTACAGGGCCAGAGGGCCATTTTGTTTGGACGAAGACGTGTCCTAGAAAATCTTAAAAACGCTTAGAGCTGGTCTCTTAACTGTACCGTAATTCTCTCCACCTTCCTTTTTTTTCTATCTCTTGTCGTAGCGCATGCATAAGTCGTTTTGTATTGAATGCATAGATAAAAGGCGATCTGGACACCAAAAATTAGGGGATGCAATAAATAGGGTACTAGAAAATTAGGATAATTAAGACTTTGGGCTAGTAAGGTCGAAATATCTGAAAAACCTCTCCGGACTAGAAATCCCAAACAGATGGAGTACGTATGAAGAAAATTGGTGAAACATCTATGTATGTTCAAGGAAATAATATTCTATGAGAACCATTGCAAATCAAGCAAAAATTACCCCCACCATCTGAAAATCTAAGACACGATTGAGTTCGCATGGTTTCTAATGCACAATTTTGACCACTGTATATGCTAATGTATATCAATCGGGTATGACAAATGATATCATTGTATTTGCCTTATGAAATATTTCTATTTAATATATCTTTATACTAATTTTCAAGAAATTTCATAGTGAATATCATATTTTGTGTGACAAAATAAAAGCTATTAGCATATAATATACTATGTGATACAGGATCATAGCCATATTTGGATAAGTATTTTTTTAATACAAATCCATGATATAAATTTTAACTCATAAAAATAGTGTATACTAATAGAATAGTAGCTCCATTTCTGTAAAGGAATAATATAATTTTTTTGAGAAGTCAAAAGATGCAAACTTTGACCAACGTTATAGAAAAAATATTGAGAATTATGATACTAAGTACTAGTTAATATAAAGATCTATTGTCATGAAGTATCTAATGACATTGATTTGACATGGTAAAAGTTGACAATTTTTTTAAAAAATATGCCTTATTTTACGGAAGGAAGGCAGTAATTGTTAGTCAAAAGCTTGACCTATGAAAACAAAATAGGTCACCTAATTTGGAAACAAGGACTATCTTACATAGTAGTATTATTTGGCTCACATATGGTAAAATTCTTATATATCTTAATAAAACATAATGTGACCTATACTAGCGTGATTAACTAACCAAAATTGCCGCTTGTAGCTAAACTAAGGATGTAGTCCACATCATCAACTCCACTTTAAACACAGCTGATCATGTATGTAGTAGGTGCCGCACCATGGCTGCTAAACAAGTAAAATCAAGGTCCACATCCATGCATGCTCTCCACGGCACCAGTGACCAATTAACGTCGACCCTTTTCCAACAAAATCTAGTTAGCAAATTAAAGTATCGATCGACAGAAGCAGGTCCACATCCATGTATGTGAAGTGCACCCAACAATAAAATCCTAACTAAATTTATATATGCTAATAAAGCAAGCATTATGCACCTTTCACCGGATGAATGCCTGCCCCTTGGTGCCATGAAGGATGCATCATTTATATAGGTAACATTTGACTGTCTTGGCATTTATAATTCCATGGTTCAGAGCAAGTCTGCCTAGTGTAGGCTAAATCAATGGGCAAATGGAAGATTGAATATTGTATTTTTTCCCATGATCTTTCACACAGGTTTAATCTCGTTTCCTCCACTCATACTACTATAATATCAAAATTCTGAACAACAAACACCTTATTTTTTTCCTTCTTTGGACCAGATTGCAGGCCCGATATGGCACCTCGACATTTTTTTTGCGAAATTTCACCGATCTATTAATAATCATCAACAATAGTACAAAGAGTCCTAAAAGTAATAAAAAATAAATATAGGTCCATGGACCACCTAGCGAAGACTACAAACACTAGCACACCATCAACTTGGAGACAAGAAAATCCGAATTGATTTATTAGATCTAGACTGACTCACGTATAAGGGCATATACAATATAGTGACGGCAGACTTTCCCTTAGAGTTGACATGTTGGAATTTTACTCACTTGGACGAGCGAGAAATAAGAAAGAGAAGTTTATGTTCCTTAGTTAAGTGATGATCTTTTAGAAATAAGAGAAGACTATTTTCTCCTTTATACCATACATATTCCGCTAGCAAATCATTTGCTTACTAAAAAATGACTAGCTATCATTAATTGCTATAGATGACAATAAAAAGATACTACTCCATCAGTCTCAGTATAGATGTCAGAAAGTTTGTCTAAATTTGGATGTATCTGTTGGATAGATCTCTCCCATGTTCGGGCCCAACGGCCCGAACGGAGTCCCTCATCGCGCCCTAATCGGGGGCGCCCAACCCTATCCATGGTTGTGGGCCTCATCGCCACAGAGTATATAAAGAGGGGCGGACGCACGTGCACGAGGTTCACCGTGCGCGCCCCCACCAACACACCCACCGATTAGGGTTCGCTAGGCCGACGGAAGCTCCGCCACCGCTCTCAACCACCCACGCTCACGCCGTCGCCCCTTTTCCCATGGCCAACGACGGCGGGTCTAGCTCCGGCTCTGGCTCCGGAATCCCCTCCGGTTCATGCTTGTCAAGCCAGGGGCGCAGGTAGTGTCTCTCTCCCTCTCAGATCTACATGTTCAACTACTACAGAGCATCTACCAAGGTTAGGCTAGATCTAACAATGGTATCAGAGCGCTTAGATGCTAGTTTCTTTGGTAGAAAAGCAAAAAAATGAAAGAAAACCCTAGATCCAAAAGTGCGCCTTGCCCCTCTGGCCGCTCCGTCCCCCTCGATCCATATGCGCATCGGCAAGCCGAGGCGTAGGGAAGAAGGACACACCCCTTCGGGGGCAAAGAAAATCCCAAGTCGTAACCCGCAAATCAAAAGGAAACCCCACCTCCCAGATCCCGCAAGATAGACAGAAAGATCCCGCAAGATCCCACCTCCCAGATCCCAAACCAAAAGAAAACCCCAAATCGGACACCGGACGAGTGTGCGCAAAGAAATCGATTCGCCGCTTGACGGCGCCCCACCGGGTGGAAGCGTCGACAAGAAGACAAGGAGGCGCGCTGCCCTCCTCTCGCCTGCTTCACGCGGGTGGGGGTTGGACAGTGAACGGGAGGGAAGAGGGAGGAGAGAGGAGGGCGCCGCCACGGATCGCCGTCGCTGGGCGTCACCACCTCACCTCCACCAGGCTCCGAGCGAGAGGAGAGTGGGGAGGGCGGCCGCCGAGGGGGGGCGAGCCACTCGGCAACCTCCCACGCCGCTGGCAGAGGAGAGGCGCCGCGCTGGAGGTGAGAGGGCGCCGGAAGGGGCGTGGGGGACCCGTGTCCATGCGGGCAAGCGAGTCACGCGGCGCTGCCACGGGGGGCGGGTGGGGGAAAAGTGAATTAGGTTTAGCGGGGGGGGCGACCGGGTCCCTTTATTCAAGCGAGAACGGCGGGGGACCGTAGGATCTAGGGTCCCCGGGCTTCAACGGCTCAGATTGAGCGGTGGCGCTGTTGGCCGAAGGCGTGGCCATGAGCAATGGTTGCGGGCATGGCAGCGTGGCTTTTCAGGCCACAAGCAGCAAGCAAGCGGGCGGCTAGGCTGGCGGCAGAAGCGCTGTGTGCCGAAAGGGCCAGCCATCCAGGTATAGGCCCAATAGGGCGTACAGTGACCGTGTTTTCTGTTTTATTTGTTTTTTATTTTACATAGTTGTTTTTTAATTGTTTTGCTTAGAGTTTTGAGCAATTTTTGCATAGTTTTCTCTAGTCATTTTATTTTTTTCATATTTTGACTAGAGAACAATATAAAGGCAGAATTTTTTCTGTAAAGTATGAGTTTTATGAAAGTCATTATCAAAGTTTCCGCTGCAAATAGATGTTTTAAATTGCAATAGTGCAACAAAATTTGTTTAAATTTTGTTAAAAAGATGTGATAAAGTAATTAAAGTGATTATGTCTCATGCTATTAATTGACCAACGTTACTAATAAACATGACCATAATCTTTTCCATTGAGTATTAAAGGTGCATTTAAATTTATTTCTGCCCAACGGTGATGTAATTTTAAATAGCACAAAACGATTGCATGCTTAATTTATACCAATGTTGAATTAACGCATATAGTTGTTTTCCTTGGTGATCTCACATCTTTTGTGATTTTCAGGAGGTCTCAACCTCATGGCATGTTTGAAGGACATCCCGCTCCTAAGGGGGGACAACTACTCCGGATGGAGGAAGAAAGTTGATTTGACGTTCGTGTGCGCCGAAGTGGATTGGGTGGTTGACACCAAGCAACCAGTCAAGCCCGCTGACCCGGTCAGGGGAGCTGCTGAGGAAAGTTCTGACTTTGAGAAAAGGAAGAGGGACCATGCTCCATTGGAGCTGGCCTACTCGATTGATAACCAGAAATGGGTGAACGCCAACAAGAAGTGTCCGCCTTCAGAAGAACATAATTGAGAACGCAATATTGGGCTCAATTGGAGAGTGTGCTACCGTGGGTAGTATCTCCAAGATAAAGAGCCGCCATCGCTCAAAGATATCGACGACCAAATTAAAGCAGCTGGTTATCTTGAAAAGTATACGGGAGGACCCCACGGAATAAGAGAGCACATCTTGAGGATGTCAAACATGGCAGCGAAGCTCAAGCCCATGGATGAGGACCTCGAGCTAAAGCCAGCACTCTTGGTGCACCTAGTGATGGCCTCACTTCCATAGCCTTTTGAAAACTTTGTAATAAACTATAATATGTCCCCTGAAAAGTGGGACATAGAAAAGACAATTGGGATGTGCTCCCAAGAAGAGGAAAGGCTGAAAGCCCTTCACGGCGGTTCCCTGAACTTCGTGAAGGACAATAGGAAGAGAGGCTTCACAGGCGGCAACCATGGTGGCTCACCCTCCAAGCCACATGGCAAGGGTCCAATGCAGACCAAGACCAAGATCACCACCCACAGGGAGAAAGATCAGTGCCATCATCGTAAAAGCCGCCACTACAAGAAAGATCGCCCGATTTGGCTGAAGTACATCATGGCCAAAAATGGTAAAGATATTGTTTCTTTGTTAATGAATCTCTGCATGAAAAGTTTACTAGATCCACTTGGTGGATTGATTCGTGCAACTGCTCATGTTGCCAACTCTTCTGTGGGTTCCATTCGACAAGGACCACGCCAAGAAGAGAAAGACACATTGAAGTGGCGAATGGAATAGAAGTATGGAGGCCATTGGTGATGTCCCTCGAGCTGGTGATGGCTCTTTACTTTTGCTCAAAGATGTGCTTTTGTTCCTCATTACATAGAAATTTAATAAGCGTTTCTGTTTGGACAAAGATTCTTATGAATGTTATTTCGAAATGGCAAGTGTGCCATTTGGTTGAAAGACAAATGTGGGTGTTACGTTATTTGATAAGTTATATTTGTTATCCTGCATGAGAAAGTTCTTTACGTGTGATGTGAATGAAAAGTTTCCTTGTCGAACAAAGAACAAAAGAAAAGAAAGCGAACTCTTGACTCATCAAAACTATGGCAATCGTAGACTAGGCCATATTTCGAGGGAAGAATAGAAAGCCTCGTTAAAATGACATTCTTCCTCCGTTAGAGTTCTCCGACATAGAACAATGCATAGATTGCATTAAAGGAAAGTATGTCAAACAAATTAAAAGGGTGCAAACCAAGCATAGCTACACTAGAAATAATCCACACGGATATTTGTGGACCATTTCGTGAAAAGTGTGGATGGCTATGATTCATTCATAACATTCACGGATGATCACTCCCGGTATGGTTATATTTATCCAATTAAAGAAAGATCAAGCATTGGATAAATTTAAAATTTTCAAAGCTGAAGTAGAAAATCAGCACGATAAAAGAATCAAAATAGTTCGGTCCGATCCGATCGTGGGGGAGGAGTACTACGGTCGGCATACTCCATATGGTCAACTGTACAGGACCCTTTGCAAGGTTCCTGCAAGAAAATGGAATAGTCCCAAAGATTCTATTCTATGGGCGAACCTCAAAGAAACGGAGTAGTAAAGGCGAACTGCCCTTATGGATATGGTGCAAACATGATGAGCTACTCCACCCTCCCATTGGGATTGTGGATGGAGGCGCTTAAAACCGCCATTCACATTCTCAACATAGTACCAAGTAAGTCGGTGCCCAAAACACCGTATGAATTGTGGACAAGCAGAGTTCCCTCTCTGCACCACTTGAGGGTCTGGGGGAGCCCAGCTGAGGCAAAAGTCTTCAATCCAAACATTGCAAAGTTAGACCCCAAAACAGTATCTTTCCATTTTATTGGCTATCCAGATAAGTCCAAAGGCTATCGTTTCTCGTCTGGCGACATACACAAAGTTTGTAGAAACGAGACATGGAGTCTTCTTGGAGGACGAATTGATGAGGGGGAGCACGGTAGCTAGGAAAATTGATCTTGAGGAGAAGAGGGTGCATGCACCTAATCCGATGACTCAGGAGCCATTTTTCTCGCTACCTGTTGTGCCACCATCTACAACCCCTGAGGTTGTGGTGCCAGCACCTATTGTGACTCCACACGTGACAACAATGGGCGAAAGTTCGAACTGTCCATCAGAGCCACGAACCCACTGTTGAGCACGAAGGGAGCCGTAACAAAGAACTCATCAGTAAATGTTCCTGAACCCGAGGCAAGAAATGAGCAAGAGTCTGATGAACTCAGACGGTCTAAAAGAGAACGAAGACCAGCCATTTCCAAAGAAATCTACAAAGTTTACAATATAGTTCATATGGAAGGCGATCCTACCTCATATGAAGAAGCCATGAGTAGCCCTCACTCAGCCAAGTGGGTGGAGGCAATGGAAGATGAAATAAAATCGATGAGTTCCAACAATGTTTGGGACTTAGAGGAAATTCCCAAAGGATCCAAAACAGTAGGATGCAAGTGGGTCTACAAAACAAAGTATGACTCCAATGGGAATGTAGAAAAGTACAAAGCTAGACTCGTGGCAAAAGGTTTTACGCAAAGAGAGGGCGTAGATTACAATGAGACTTTTTCTTCGGTCTCATGTAAGGACTCCTTCAGAATCATCATGGCACTAGTTGCACATTTTGATTTAGAGTTACATCAAATGGATGTCAAGACGGCATTTCTAAATGGAGATTTAGAAGAAAATATTTACATGAAACAACCCAAGGGTTTTTTCATGGAGGGGAAGGAACACATGGGATGCCGCCTAAAGAAATCCATTTATGGGTTAAAGCAAGCCTCTAGGCAGTGGTATTTAAAGTTTAATGATACCATTAAAAGATTTGGATTCAAAGAAAATGTTGAGTACAACTGCATATATGCAAAGTTCAAAAGTGGGAAATATATTTTCCTAATTCTATATGTGGATGACATTCTGCTTGCTAGCAGTGATGTTAGTCTACTACTAGAAACAAAGAAGTTCTTGTCATCAAACTTTGACATGAAAGACCTTGGTGAAGCCTCTTATGTTTTGGGCATAGAAATTCACCGAGACAGAAAGAATGGAGTGTTAGGACTGTCGCAGAAAGCGTATTGTGAAAAGATTTTAAAGAAATACAATATGCATGCGAGTAATTCAACACCTGCTCCCATAGTCAAGGTCGATAGTTTTGGGAAATCCCAATGTCCAAAGAATCAATATGAGATCGATCAAATGAAGTCAGTACCATATGCTTCGGCTGTTGGAAGCTTACAGTATGCACAAGTGTGCATTCGCCCTGACTTAGAATTTATCACCGGGGTACTCGGTAGATATCAAGAGAATCGGGCATAGAAACTTTGGAAGATGGTAAAGAAAGCTTTGCGTTATGTGCAAGGCACAAAAGGCCTCATGCTTACATATAGAAGATCGATTCCCTAGAGATAAAAGGGTATTCGATGCAGATTTTATGGGAGATAAAGGCGACCGAAAGTCCACGGTATGTCTTTACTCTCGGAGGTGCTATTTCGTGGAGAAGCGCCAAGCATCGATAGTTGCATCATCTACGATGTATGCAGAATTCATAGCATGTTATGAGGCCATGGGACAGGCGTTATGGTTAAAGAAATTCTTACCCGACTTGAAAGTGGTTGGTGCATCGAGCCACTAAAGATGTACTGTGACAACGAGCCCGCAGTATTCTATGCTCACAACAACAAGTCGAGTAATGCTTCAAAGTCTATAGATATAAAGTATTATATTGTGAAGGACAAAGTCCAGGATCAAACTATAAGTCTCGAGCATATAAGGACAAAGGATATGCTTGCGGATCCGCTAACGAAAGGCTTACCACCCAATGTGTTCAAGGAGCACATAGCCGGCATGGGTTTAACGGGAAGCCTATGATTCCTGGACTATAGAGGCCCAAAGGTAACCGAATTTGTTTCAGAACATGAAGGTATATAGTGGTATCGATTCTATCGGGTGAGCTGAGACGATGAAACATGCTCTGTGTATCATTCTGTGATGGAATAAGTAAAGAACAAGGTTAAAAGTAAAGTCGAGATCTAGGGGGAGAATGTTGGATAGATATCTCCCACGTTCGGGCCCAACGGCCCGAACGGAGTCCCTCATCGCGCCCTAATCGGGGGCGCCCAACCCTATCCATGGTTGTGGGCCCCTGTCGCCAGCGCGTATATAAAGAGGTGTGTGTGTGTGTGGCGGGCCTGACACGGTTCGAGGTTCCCCGTGCGCCGCAGCCCCCCACCAACACACCCACCGATTAGGGTTCGCGCTAGGCCGACGGGAAGCTCCGCCGCCACCGCTCTCAACCACCCACGCTCACGCCGTCGTCCCTTTTCCCATGGCCAACGACGGCGGGTCTAGCTCCGGCTCTGGCTCCGGAATCCCCTCCGGTTCATGCTTGTCAAGCCAGGGCGCAGGTAGTGTCTCTCTCCCTCTCAGATCTACATGTTCAACTACTACAGAGCATCTAACAAGGTTAGGCTAGATCTAACAGTATCTAGATAAACGGAGGGAGTAATATGTTATACAATTTATATCTATCGCGTTATCTTAATTATGTGATGGGAAGGCATGCCTTCCATGCCTTTGATCTTATAAATATGGTTGCTTATAGTTAGCTAATTGTCCACATGTACATTCATAATTCCATAGATGAATATAGTATGTGCATATATGTCAGGCCACACATGCATTCCAATGATCAGCAGTTGGTGCGTTGATTTGGACACTGATCCTTCCTGTCCATATATAACCACAGCTACCTAGCTAGCCTGGACGTACGATCTCTTCCTGTTCCTTTCCTCTCTCTTTCCTTCCTGTTACCCACCAATCGCCCGATCGGTCGGAGCTCTCGGTCGCCATGGGCAGCGTCGCCGCCGCCGCGCAGGAGCCGTCGCCGCCGGAATCCACGTCGGCGTTCCTGGAGCGATGCGCAGCGTCGGGGGACGCGGCGTACGGCGAGCTGAGGGAGCTGCTGGCGCGGCTCCACGACCCGGCCACGAGGCAGGAGGCCAGGGTCTTCCTCGCGGCGCTCGGCCGGAGTTCCGTGGACGGCGACGGCGGCGCCGACGGGTTCTTCCGGCGGTACGGGTTCTGCGTCCGGGAGCTGCTCCTCCACGACTCACGCTGTGGCCTCCCCATCACCACCCTCTCCTCAGGTACCTAAGCATCATCATTATCACTAAAGAATCAAATCAAACTAATTGATTGATTGATTGATTGATTGTCTGTCTCTCTCTCCATCGATCATCATTCTCAACAAACGAATATACTTTTGGAACATAAGTATTTTTATTGGATCAATTACAATATTTTTATCTGTTTGATTTGTTTTATATATGTGATTGTTCTTGCTGTACTAGAGGTTTGTTCGATGACAGTGAGAGACTAGGACGTGGTGACGAATTTCCTAGGTTAACAATTATTGCTCCAAAGCTAGACATAGTGGAGTCAACTCCCAGGTCTCTTAATAGGGGCACTAAATTTCCTTTTTTATTTTTTTGAGGGCAAGAATAAGTCGTCATTGTTGTAGAAAATGGTGCTAACTTCCAATACCCATTTTGGGCGACCACAAAAAAAAAACTATTTACTCCCTGGGTCTGTGTAAAAATAAATGTGTGAATTGGAGTGGTACGTAACTACAAATTGATAGATGACATGTACACTTGTGGTCAATCCACATGCGTATTTTTAGAACCTCTGCATTTGTTCTAGTTTGCCATGTGTATTTTTAGAAAAGTAGTTCATGGCTTCATGTCAATGTGGTGGGTCTTCTCGGGAGTCGGCATCATGCACAGAGAATGGGCCTGTTGTCATATTGTGTAGCCCAAGAAAATCTCAATTTCCATGGAGCATGTTTGGTTTTGCATGATTGTAAAAATCGCACGAATACCTCAAAATAACCTACGAATAGAAAAACACACGGAACTATGATAAGAATGCACCATGTGCTACTTGCCTATTAGGTACATGCCCGTCGTATTTTGTAGCCCGAGGTTTATGAATTATAAAAAAAAATGCCAGTGGCTTGTTTGGTTCACATGAATAGAAAAGGCATAGAAATCTGATAATAATACATGTCCGAAGTAATAAAAAAAAAGGCATGTGGCTTGTTTGGTTCACTCGGTGCTCGACGAATACTTCTCAAATTATATTTCTTTCCATTGCTAATTTGCTGTACTGGTTCTATCTATTTGCCAATGAAAGAATTTGCATATATAGATATATTTACAAAGAAAATTCCATATTAAATGTCCTCTAGAATAAATCTCGCTTACCACCGACAAATAGAAAATTCTGCTAGGCACCGTTTCATTAAGAAGAATCGATTGGTTTAGAAAATAATTTAAATTTATTCTAGAAGAAACCAAGTCCTAGTCCTTGGTGGATACCAAGACTGAAAACGGCAACAAAGCATGGGAGACACGACAATGGACTAGCTACGGTAGTCCCACATG
Organism: Avena longiglumis; assembly: GCA_030063025.1. Lineage (NCBI taxonomy): Eukaryota > Viridiplantae > Streptophyta > Magnoliopsida > Poales > Poaceae > Avena > Avena longiglumis. The sequence continues at coordinate 78,097,175 of CP125974.1, forward strand.
CACATCATTTTTCTTCTTCTTATTTGATAGTCACACACTAGTCCGACTTGCTACAATTATGATAGACTTACTTGTCTCAGTTTGATGTTCTTTTACTCCCTTCGTCCTAAATAACTGACTTCACTTTGTCTAGATATGCATGTATTTAGACACATCTTATCTTAGTACTTAGATTCGATTCATGTATATCTAGATAAAGTGAAGTCAGTTAATTCGAGACGGAGGGAGTGCATTTTTTTCTTAAATAATTTGATAATCACACACCACAAAAAAATAGAAAAAACTGTTGGAATGGTATTACATAAGGAAACAATACTCGTTAACGAATTCGTGTATCTATACTCGTGGCTTGCCTTATTGCCCAAATTTATATGCTAAAATGCCACAATTGTCAAATGGGAATAGAATGTCTGATAAAAAATACTTGAAGGCGACACGACTATGCATTGGGCCATGACTTAATTCGGCAGCTACACTTCACCACGTGGACATCATCGCCCTTGGCAGATATACAACAAAATCTGATGGAGATGCTAATGCTTCATCCATGTACCTAGCATGCCAGTTTTTGTGATGCACGTGTGTGTTATCTATTTGTAGGCATATTATAATTTCATCATCAATTCTTAGTTACTTTCAGATCAAGATGAGACAATGATCATCAAGTCGCTGATACTTTCCTATTTTCTCGATGCTAAGGCGATTATTCATATTTGAATTAAATCATTTTTGGCAGTTTCCCAGTTTCATATACTCCTACGTAGCACATTTTGTAGTTTTATCAAGTGGTTCCCCTTCACTGAGATAAATCGTGTACCAATAAAATACGTATGTCTTTTTTTCTTTCCATAAATAGTATATTAATATTAATTTAGAAAGGCATTCCAAGTCTTCTTTTCAAACGAATGCGACAGTGGAGGCCCCCTCCCCTTCATATTTCTTTTAAACATCTATTTTGCCCCATCTTGTTGTGAAGCGACGAAACAGATCATGAAATTCTCGTCGACCATGTAAGAGTATCGAAAGCGGCACCATTGGAATGAGTGTTGAAAATCGCATGTCACTAGCATATTTTTGCAAAAGAGAAAATAAAGGTCATGGACAGAATTCATCCGGGGTTCTATTTTATTCTACTTTTCCACCATCTATTGCACCTTCAATGGGGCAAAAGTCCCACTGACCATATTTGCAGAAGTTGAGGAGGAAAGAACAATACAAAAGATAAAAGAAAGCTATATAACACCAACTTGGTGAGACTCACCTAACTCCACAATCATGATCCCATGCGATTTTGCGCCATCCCCTTTTCCGATTTCAAAATCCTAGGCTAAGGAATATCCGAGGATCAAATTAAAGCAGCGCATTATTGCACGGATTTAAAATTTAATAAAGGGTGTGTATGTACATTCCATTTTTTTAGCAAAAAAAAAAAATGAAAATGCTCAAAATTCTCAAGCAAAATAAAGAGGACATGAATATCCCCCCATGCCACATGGTACGCCGGTGTCACAGAATCTCTGAATATACCCAAAGCAGGAAGTTACGATTCTACCCCTTCCCCCTTCATCATCATCCACGGCGACGTCTAGTCTCTTCGCCGGTCCCGCCTATATAACCGGGCCGCAGCAGCAGGCAGGCAGGCTCCCTCTCCGCCCCCCCGCCATTGCTTTCCACCTCGCCTCCACTCCCGTCTCCACCACTCGACCCGATCCGTTCGTCGGAGAGGATAATGGCCGCGCCGCCGGAGGACGTGGAGGCGTTCCTGGCGACGTGCGCGGCGTCGGGCGACGCGGCCTACGGCGCCGCCAAGGCCGTGCTGGAGCGCCTCCAGGCGCCCGCCACCCGCGCCGACGCGCGCCGCCTCCTCGGCGCCGTCCGACGCCGCTTCGCCGCCCCCGCCGCCGGCCACGAGTGCTTCCGCACCTTCCACTTCCGCATCCACGACGTCGTCCTCGACCCCCACCTCCAAGGTTCCCTCTCCCAATCCTCCCTCCCCCACCCACTCGCGAAACACCACCATTGGCGCGGGACAGATTCGGGGGATCTCGCGGCCCGGCCCGTGGGAAACCACCTACTCGATCCGGTTCCGTCCCTCAGTAATCCTGCTGTCGTCGTCCTCGTCGTCAGTAATCCGGTTTCAATGATAGAACCTCTGCATAGCTGATACTGCCAGTTACTAGATTTGTTGTTTACTGGCTGGCAGCTAAGAGCAGAGCGTGACTGTATCATTCATCACCATGCCACTACTCCACTAGCTAGCTAGCAAACACAGCAGAGATCTGACTTTGCCCGGCCAATTGCAGGGAAAGGATTGCATTACTGATAAAATAATGTGAGAGCGCAATTATCCACGCGCCATAATTAATCTCGTTTGCTGCGATGTCTGCGTGATCTTTGAGGAGAAGCGTGTCCTGCGACCGATCTGTGTGCCGGTGTGCGCACCATGTGGGCACCGTGCGGGGTGCTGTTGACCCTAGCAAGCAGGCGTTAGGTGCCCCTGGAAGGATTTTATAATTTGATGCCCATGCTCCTTATTGAGGGAACAACTTGTATCGGTTGCTGAATAATTTAGACTGTCTGTTTGGCTCTTATATGACATGGGAAATGCCTTTTCTTCATCTGCGTGTCGTGTTTTGGTTTGTTGTTTAGTTGGGGATGTTAGTCTTAGGCTTTGCTTTGGTAGTATATCTGGTTCGGAACACCTTCTCAAGAGATTCCCTGCGCATTCAGTACAATATCTACATATTCAATTTTAAAACAGGGAACCAACAACTTTTCTTATATGATATAAATTGGGGACAGTAAGCTAGTTGCATTTTCAAAGATAGGTTTCGACAGGACCACCTTGCTTTGTTAGTAAGTGTCCATCAGACCATACTGTAAGCTAGTTGCATTCAAAGATAGGCTTCAACAGGACCACCTTGTTTGAACCCAATACGTTAGTTAGTGTCCATCGGACCATACTGTAAGCTAGGTGATATAATTAGAAAGGATCAAGGGGTACCCGTACTGTATGAGATTAGAACATAATAAATCAGTGGTCAAATGATTTATTTATAGGAGTATTTTGAGGACGTTTGGCATTTCTGATGTTAGATATTCTGGAGGATAAGTTCATCAACTTTTTGTAATTTCCTTTTGGCAGAACAATCCTGCATAACTTATCATTGTAAGAATTAAAACATGACAGATAAGCCTGAGAAACTTACAATCATGAAAACTACAGTAGAACATATGTAGACCATATCTCTAGTTAATAAGTACGGTATTGTATATAGATTGATGTAGTCTTTGCACTGGACAGCTGTGATTTTGGATCTGACATGATGTCTCTGCTATTCTTTGTGGATATAAATTGTTGTCTTTAGTTGGCGCAATGCTGAAAGCTTTCCCAGTTCACTAATGCATTAAATCGTCCTGCTCCTGGTATCTTGACAAATTTATGAACTGCTTCTAGGATTCCAGCAAAGAAAGAAGCTAACAATGATGGAGATACCTAGCATCTTCATTCCTGAAGACTGGTCATTCACTTTCTACGAGGGTCTCAACCGGCATCCAGATTCCATCTTCAGGGATAAGACAGTAGCAGAGCTGGGATGTGGCAACGGTTGGATATCCATTGCACTTGCAGAAAAGTGGTGTCCTTCGAAGGTTGGTACCTCTCTGTTACAAAAAGTGGGACCTACAGAAGTTAGACATTTACTCAGGTTGCATGATATAGAACTTTTAGGCATCTCCAATCTGCTGACGGTCTAACTTGTTTCGTATACCTGAAAGAAGAATACCTGCTGAGCATATTGCTTCCAAATTTTGAGCAAGGCACTAATACCGCATATTGTCTAAACGATGCTAAATAATTGGTCTCACTTCAAAGGAAGAAAAATGAGAATGATTTGCACCTTGATAATTTGAGCAGCACATATCAGTGAATTGAATTAATTTGCAGTCAGTTCGGCATTACCTTACATGAGCATTGTTCATTTTTTGAAGGTCTATGGTCTGGATATAAACCCAAGAGCAATCAAGATTGCATGGATAAATCTTTACTTGAATGCACTGGATGACGATGGTCTCCCAATCTACGATAGCGAGGGGAAAACATTGCTTGACAGAGTTGAATTCTATGAATCTGATCTTCTTTCTTACTGTAGAGACAACAAGATAGAACTCGATCGCATTGTTGGATGCATACCACAGGTATGGCGATGGTCTTGTTTTACCAACTTCCGTGAAAGGTAATGATAGTTGACCAGAACTTAACAAAAATGCTTTCAATATCTGGCTTTCAGATTCTTAACCCCAATCCAGAGGCGATGTCAAAGATTGTAACTGAAAATTCAAGTGAGGAATTCCTGTACTCCTTGAGCAACTACTGTGCTCTTCAGGTAAGCTGAGAGATCTTTTATTCATCGCTCAGCGGAGATTTATTGGCATGCATTTAATTTGAATATTAAATTTATGTGTTACTAAATGCATATCATAGCAGAATTTCCTAATCATTCATTTTTCAAATGACAGAAAATATATTTCAGTTATATCCCATGCAATGACTTTTGGATCAATGAAATAGATACTATTGGGAGATCAAAACTTTGTCGATAACCTGCTTAGGAAAAAAAGATGCATTTGAACATATCTTGTTTTCTTATAGGCATGTGGTCTTACTCTTGATATAATAAATAAGTTTTTGTAGAAATAATCTATTTTTTGTACTTACAACATGGTTCCACCAGTATAATCAATTTATCTCTTGGTAGTTAGGGTGGAGAGCACTCAACACTGGCAATTTATATTGATAGGGGCGACCAGACTATTCAATTGATAAAGAGAAATAATTCCATACTCCAGCAGCCATTTGTTATAGCAAAGGGTTGGAGGAGCTAATCATATTTGTTACCATTGCTGATTGCTCTATTTCCAGCTTATTGTTATTTACACGGTTATGTTTGTGAACTTACTAGTTACTGCATATCTTGTTGCATCTAGGGTTTTGTTGAGGACCAATTTGGCCTCGGGTTGATTGCTCGGGCAGTTGAAGAAGGGATTTCGGTCATAAAGCCTATGGGTCTTATGGTATTCAACATGGGAGGCCGACCAGGGCAAGGTGTCTGTGAGCGCCTATTTCTGCGCCGTGGATTTCGCATCAATAAGCTCTGGCAGACAAAAATTATGCAGGTAGTCATGCACTCATGCTTTGATAGACCAGATGTTAATGAATCTCAGAAGTCTTTTCCATGCATTATGTCCTGGTTAGAAGGAAAATGTTCGTGTTGCGCACCAGCTTCAGTAGGGCATAGAATTTTTATCTACTGTATACTACAAAAGCATTGTTGTAGAGGATCATTACCAACTAGTTGAGCTCTTTGCAGGCTGCTGACACAGACATCTCAGCTTTGGTTGAAATTGAGAAAAATAGCCGACATCGCTTTGAGTTCTTCATGGATCTTGTTGGGGATCAGCCTGTTTGTGCACGCACAGCCTGGGCATACATGAAATCTGGTGGTCGCATTTCACATGCTTTATCTGTTTATAGCTGTCAACTTCGCCAGCCCAACCAGGTACCTTTGTGCTCTGATTTTATTTTATAAAACAAAAGTATAATAACAGGAGTATTACTAATTTGGAGAATTTCAGGTGAAGAAAATATTTGAGTTCCTTAAAGATGGATTCCATGAAGTCAGCAGCTCTCTCGATTTGTCCTTTGATGATGATTCTGTTGCTGATGAAAAAATTCCTTTCCTAGCATACCTAGCTAGTTTCTTGAAAGAGAATAAGTCCAATCCTTGCGAGCCTCCGGCCGGATGTTTAAACTTTAGGAATCTTGTTGCTGGATTTATGAAGAGCTACCATCACATCCCATTAACTCCTGATGTAAGACTTGGTGTCTATTGACTCTACCATTATGTTCAGTTACTAGAAATTCATTTGATCAATCTATTCAATGTTTTTCACTTATGCTTCATATGTTGCTATTTTTTCCATTCTGGTGGACCAGAATGTTGTTGTGTTCCCGTCCCGTGCTGTGGCGATAGAAAATGCTCTTCGATTATTCTCACCAGGGCTTGCAATTGTTGATGAACATCTGACCAGGCACTTGCCCAAGCAATGGTTAACATCTTTAGCAATTGAGGTAATTCGATCCCTCCTTCCCTGTCTGTTTTTTCTGTGTGGAACTGCGGAAAATACATGTCTGTTCTGTGTATGAAAAATGAGGCTGACAATTTTTTTTATGCTATGGCCTTTCTTTTGAATTTCAGGGAACTGACCATGCTAAAGACACGGTCACTGTAATTGAAGCACCACGTCAATCAGATTTGCTGATTGAGTTGATAAGGAAACTGAAGCCTCAGGTTGTTGTTACAGGCATGGCTCAGTTTGAGGCCATCACGAGTGCTGCTTTTGTGAACTTACTAAGTGTAACGAAAGATGTTGGCTCTCGGTTATTGCTAGATATTTCAGAACATCTGGAGTTGTCTAGTCTGCCAAGCTCAAATGGTGTATTGAAATATCTAGCTGGAAAGACCCTACCTTCGCATGCGGCTATATTGTGTGGTTTAGTAAAGAATCAGGTGCCTGTAACTTTTCCACAGCAATTAAAGTCAATTGACTGCACTTGCTTGCCATGTTATATCAATCAGCCTTGACTATAATTGAACTGCTGCATTCTTATATCTACTTTAAATGTTCTCATTTGTGTTTGCTTCATTTTACATGCAGGTTTACTCTGATCTTGAAGTTGCTTTTACCATTTCTGAAGATGCAGCTGTCTATAAGGCACTGTCACAAACTATTGAACTGTTGGAAGGGCACACTTCTGTTATCAGCCAGCACTATTATGGTTGTCTTTTCCATGAGCTGCTAGCGTTTCAGATTGGCGACCGGCATCCACCTCAAGAGGTAAATATGAATGGCCTTTTCCAGTTCTTCACCTCGCTTGTTTTCACCACAAGATGCCGAATCGCCTGTTTTAGTCGACACTCCCCTCAGCATGAGTCAGCTAGTCTAATTCCATTTAGTTGGGTACTTGGATAACACCACAATGAGCTCCTAAATGTGTTAGTAGGCGTTTGATTATGTTTTTCATTTCTGCATTCTAATTTTCGGTTGTTCTCTTTTCAGAGAACCTGCAGAAGTGATACCTAAGGAGATGATAGGATTTTCTAGTTCAGCTATGTCTACCCTGGAAAGAGCTGAATTTTTCGTTCCTGGTTCCAAGGAATCTGGTGTCATACATATGGATTTGGATCGCAGCTTCTTGCCAGTTCCTTCTGCAGTAAACGCCTCCATTTTCGAAAGTTTTGTTAGGCAGAACATCACTGATTCCGAGACCGATGTTCGTTCCAGCATTCAACAGCTGGTGAAAGATAGCTATGGTTTCTCAGCAGATGGTTCCTCGGAAATTATATATGGCAACACTTCTCTTGCGCTCTTCAACAAGCTTGTTCTCTGCTGCATGCAAGAAGAAGGCACCTTGCTTTTCCCCTCGGGCACCAACGGTCATTACGTCAATGCGGCAAAGTTTGTGAACGCAACCACCTTGACTATTCCAACAAATTCACAATCAGGATTTAAGATTGAACCAGACGTTCTAGCTTACACACTTGAGAAAGTATCTCGGCCATGGGTGTATATCTCTGGCCCCACAATCAACCCTACTGGTTTTCTGTACAGCGACGCTGATATACGAGAGTTGCTCTCTGTGTGTGCGAGATTTGGAGCCAGGGTGGTGATCGACACCTCCTCCTCCGGTCTGGAGTTCCAGGACGATGGCCGCATCCAGTGGAATTTGGATACATGTATCTCCACCGTGAAGCCATCAAAGCCCTCGTTCTCCGTTGTCCTGCTCGGAGAGCTGTCCTTCGAGCTGACCACGGCGGGCCTCGACTTTGGTTTTCTAATTTTGAGTGACTCAACCTTGGTTGACACATTTTACAGTTTCCCAAGCTTGAGTCGGCCGCATAGCACATTGAAGTACACATTCCGGAAACTGTTGGGTCTTAAGAACCAGAAGGATCAACATTTCTCTGATCTCATTGTGGAGCAAAAGGAGACGCTGAAGAATCGTGCCAACCAGCTGATCAAGGTTAGCCTTCTTTTCTGTATCATTCGTGCTGTCCTCTATAGTTTCTCTCACTCTTCAGTTCTGGCCTCTGAGAAATCTTAGTTTCTGAGTTTTCCTTTGTAGTATAACTGCAACTAGATAGACATGTTTTTTGCACAGCTGCAAGTAGTTCGAATTGTGCATTTTGGAGTTTGCTACGCACTTCTGACCTTCTCTACGCTGAGCAGACACTTGAGAGCTGTGGCTGGAGCACTCTTGGCTGCCATGGCGGCATCTCGATGCTGGCAAAGCCGACAGCCTACATCGGCAAATCGCTCAAGGTGGACGGCTTTGAGGGCGAGCTCAACGGCCACAACATCAGAGAAGCCATCCTCAGGTCCACCGGGCTGTGCATAAGCAGCAGCACGTGGACCGGGGTGCAGGGCTACTGCCGGTTCAGCTTCGCTCTGGAGAGCGGCGAGTTCGACCGCGCCATGGACTGCATTACCCGGTTCAGGGACCTGGTCCTGGGAACCAATGCTCAGGTGAATGGTAAGTAGGCAGCGGGCTTGGGTGGGGTCAGGTGGGCGAAGAAACTGTAAAACCTGAAGATTTAAGCACTCTGATCTTTCTTTCTTTGCCCGTTTGAAACTTTGGAGAACTCTGTTTTGGAGAAGGAATAAAAGCACGAAATCTCTGCTGTAGATGTGTTTGGCACTTGGCGTCTGTCCTGAAAATTGTACAGGATATTTTCTTTTTTTTTGTACACGTATAGTTTTTCCGTAGCAAAAGAACATATATCTGATGCAAAATGTAGTGGTATAATTTCCAGCTGGCAAATCTGATCTCTAGATGTCTTCCTCATATTTCCACGGGAAAATAGATCCAAAATATTCAAATGCTAATTAAAACTGATAAAATGTATTCTTTAGGGGTGCTAAAAAAAAACCTTTCTTCAGGTTGTCAAACTATTGAGAATGTAATTAAAATTTACTTCCTGGTAACATGTTCTTACGTTTTACTAAACAAGGATTACTGTCTGAGGTCTATCGCTTTTCCTCGTCGAATGAATGCACAAAGAACACGCGAACATTGTAGAGGTTATAATTCATTTAAATTTGTACCTTAAGAGATTGTACGTAAGCACTATATATCTTTCTTTGCCTATTTGAAAAACTTTGCTCCAAGCGTGTGTGGTGCATTCTTTTTGGGCTGTGAGTTGACTTGGATGGGAAACTAGTTTCTGAAGTTTCAAATCACTTTCTTTGCTCTTTGTCTGCTCTAATAATGCCATCACTTTTTCCTATGAGCAATCTCTTTGACCGACGTCACCAATCTATTTGACCGACGTGCATATGATGTCATTCTAGGGGCGTAAATGATTTGCAATGGGCATGCGTGTAATGTTAATGCTATGCATACAGAGTATTCATGTACATTAAAAAATCCAGAGTATTCATGTAGAGCAGTTTTGTGCAATGTGTAATATACAAGCCTACTACACTTGTCTAAATAAGCACATTGTTTCTTCTAAAACAACTAGTGGAGATTCTTGGCTCCCCAAAAAAAATCAAAAAAAATATTTATGAGTTTTGAAAAAATTATTAAGAAAACTGGATGTAGCCAATGAATTTTCCAACAAACGTGCAAAATATCAATTTTAAATACTTTAAGGTTTGAGCCACACAAAAAAGACAAAAGTGTAGATCCATGCATATATTTCTTAAATCCCCAAAATATATTGGATTTTACTCACAATACGAAGAATTTCGTGCTGCTCTTTCGCATGCTTGTGGGATACAATATTGATTACATTTAGAATTATTTTTTAAAAATCTCGAACTTATATAAGTTCTGATTTTTTTAAAAAATAAAGTGAGCACGGTGGCTCGGGAGGTAAAGACACTTTCGGTACATAAACAACAAAAGAAAAGGAGCACAAATATCTTTATCTCGAATGGTGGCGTTTACGGAAAACGCTTAAAAACGGAAAACACAAATAGAATTTCTGATTGAAAATTTAAACATAAAAAAGAGAGAAATAAATGGAAATTGCAGGTGAGTAACCCTGGTACGTACGTAACCGCGTATAGAGAAACCCTGGTACGTAAGTAACCGCGTCTCCCTCTTTTCTTTTCTTTTCTTATTAGAGCGAAAGAATTTCTCTGAATTTATTTTTCTGTATTTCTTCTTCTTCCCCGTTTGGTTTCTGCTAAGTCTACGCTGGAATATGGGGATTTGTTTATCTACCCCGTCCAAACTCCAAACGAAACTAGACACCGAGGGAGGAGGATTTTCCATGGCGGCGGCGGCGGCGGACGCGGCCGGCGTGGCCCGGCAGGCGGAGCTCCGGCGCGCCGAGGGCAACGCCTGCTTCCGCAAGGACCGCCTCGGCGCCGCCATCGACTGCTACACCGAGGCGAGCACCCCACCCCAACCCAAACCTCCTCCTCCTTCCCCCAATCCCCCTCTTCTTCCAGTTCAATCCGTGACAAACAAATCCCCATTTGTTTTCAATCGAACGGATGGACGAACAGATTGATTGATCGATTGGTTGGTTCCCACTTCCCAGGCGATTGCGCTCTGCCCCGACGTCGCCGTGTACTGGATGAACCGGGCCCTCTGCCACTTCAGGCGAAAGTAAGCCCGCAATCCCTTGTCTCCCTCCTCTCCCCTCTCCAGGAACCCATACCTTCCCCAGCACTGAAATCTTGCTTGCTTATTCCGTTGGCGCAGGGACTGGGCCAGGGTCGAGGAGGACAGCAGGAGGGCTCTCGCGCTCGACGGCGCCCTCTTCAAGGTGACCCACGATTCCCCCCCTCGATTCCCAGTCCCGGGTGACACGATGCATTGATTCACTTCGACGGAATAACGCCGTAGATTCGTAGCTAGTAATGGCTTGCGCTGATGATGTTGCAGGGGCACTATTTGCTGGGATGCGCGCTGCTCGAGAAGGAAGAGTGCGCTCTCGCCGCCAAGGAACTCGAGAAGGTTTGCCGTCCATGAACCCCGCTTCTGCGCATTCCGAAACCAGGTTTTCTGCGTTACACTAGGGTCGTCGCGTTTGTGTAGACTTGGTAGATGTAGCAGAATTGTCACCGTTCTGATGGAACATATACAGACTTGGTAGATGTAGCAGAATCTTAGATGCGGCATATGGCATGTTTCGTTTCCTGATTATCCTCGAAGCTTATCTGTTTTCCGCATATCCACAATGTTATTACCATCTGTAAATATTTTTAAGAACCGGCGTTGTTGCTGTAGTCTCTAGCGAGTTGGCCAATATGGTCTGTGTGTTCCCGAACATCTGTTCAGGCGGAATTTGAAGTGAATCCCTTCTATTCTTTGATATTAGTAAGTATCATTGTCAGATGAAAATGGTGTCAGCTGTAACCTTTGTACCTGTGACCCTATTCACAAGTACTATGCTGCACAGTTGCAACTACATTTAACTAGTGGGTCTCAACTAATTGGTTGAGATTGACGGTTATTTTGACTTGTTGATGTCCCGACACACTGCCGCTAAGGCTTACCCATCTTATTATGGGGGAACAGGCTTTGAATCTCGTGAAGTCCTCAAATTCAACGGACAAAATGGCGGAGGACATTTGGCAGGTTCTTGCCAAGGCGAAATACCTGCACTGGGAAAAGCACTCTACCGAACGTGTTTGGAAGATGCAAAGTTTAAGGTAAGCTGTATACTGAATTTACCATGAGATAACTGGCAGCACTGTGCTGTAGATTGAGAGAAGTGCATGTATTTAGTGCTGAGGGTCAATTTGGCTGAACTTTAACACTCACTGTGGTGCCTTAAGTTCATGGCATTGGTGTGTCTTAATACTGCTGTATCATTAATGTGTAGGGAAGCATGTGAAAATGCTCTGCAGGAGCATCACTTTCTTAGCGGCACACTTTCTGAAGATTCTGACAGGACAACCAATGAGTATTCTGAGCAATGCAAATTATTATCTGAGGTCTTCACGAAAGCTGTACATGATGATACACCAGGAGATGTAAAAGCCCTATTTACTTGCGATATCTTACGGCCAACTTTCCTTTTTGGATGTCATTTTTTTTCTCTCTGTTCTGAAGCTGTTCCCTCTTTGAACACCTAGGTGCCTGACTACCTCTGCTGTCAAATCACTTTTGAGATATTTAGAGATCCAGTTATCACACCCAGTGGCGTAACATACGAAAGGGGCATACTGCTTGAGCATCTTCGCAAGGTGCGCCATGTTCCTAATCTTGCATCTGCTTCTTGAGAACTCTTGATTTTATTTATCTCGTGTACTGTTGTTTTCCTAATATCTCCCCTTGAAATTCTTTTATAGGGAATAATCCACTTAAATATTGGTTGCCTAATTCTGCAGTGCCATATATGTAGTTGATTCCATATACATACTGCATAGCTGAAAGAATCCCTTTTTTAGTTCATAGTTGAGAGAATTGGTATTAAAGGAAATCATACAGAAACCTGAACAGTAGCTGGTAATTGATCTGGTGCTCCATTTGACTGGGATATATATGATTCGTCATGTGCTAATGGTCAAATTTAAACAGCACCTTAATATGTGTGGTACTTATGATTCAGTTTGTATACACGGGCAACAATTTCGCCTGAAGTAAAGTATTGTAAAGCTCATAATAAGTAAGTTTTTTTCTTTAGGTGGGCAATTTCGACCCGGTGACACGGGAGCCCTTGAAGGAGCATCAGTTGGTTCCGAATCTTGCAATCAAGGAAGCAGTCCAGGCCTACCTCAAGGACCACAGCTGGGCCTACAAGTCGAACTGAAACTGTCATGTTATTCGCCAAGTGCGTCCAAGATGCGGGTGTGTGTGGGGCGGAGGGATTCTTCGCCTTTGTGATGACCTGATTGGATCTAGGGTAGATGCACACGAAAGCTTGGCAATTGTACATAAACAGCCAGCACCGTGGAAGCTAGAGCAGCTTGACCTGAGTTTCTCAGTAGCGGTTTGTCTATAGGCTATAGATAATTTAAGTGCTAAATTGTCTCTTGGTGAGGACAACTCTTTCTGTCTGATAGTGATTTGTGTGATCCTGTAGGCTGAACATTCTATTACTCTATAGTGCACTAATAATACAATTCTAGGCGATGGAACGGTGGTATGAAAAGCGGAAGGGAGGACATGGCCGGTGCTGATTCAAACATGATGGTGCTATCTTTACAAATTTTTACTCTCCGCCAACAGTTACGAATAATCTTTTTCAGATAATCACATAGACACGCCTGCAGTTTATAAACTCTCATAACATAAGTTGGGATAGCTTTTCCAATTTCCTTGATCAAAATTTCTTTGGCACATTGGGACATGTGGTTATCCTCACCTTGGACTAGCCTTTTTTCTGATTTACCTTGGAGGCTCTGAAGCTTATGTTCATGTCATATATGTGTTTGGGAGGAAGAGGTCTGGTACATGTAAGTCGACTACAAAGCAGTATGTATCACTTGTACTCTATCAATTGCAACTAATTTTATCGAGTTATAAAGATTACAACGAAGGCATGGTGTGTGTGGAGTAAAGAGGTGCCTTTATATAGGCGATCTGATCCCAGTTAAGGTTTTTTAGAGGAGAAAAAATGGAGTTTATTTTGCAAACATCTACGTGTGAGTATGAGAAAAAGTGAGTATGATTATGGCATGCCATTACCTAGGGCAAGCCCTACTCTCTGGGTGAAGGCCAGGAAAGGAACGAGGATAGTACAAAGAGTACATTCACAGCGTTTCAAGGTTGAGTATGTGTGAATCTTATTGACGGATCGGTGTTAGACTGTATAACTGTATATGACTTGTATTATACCTCTTGATACTTCTATATAATGAGACAGCCGCACCCACGTTTAGGGTGTCGAGCAGTTCCCCAAACACATTGTTTTACATGGTATCAGATTAGGTTACGATGTCATCTTCCGCTGCCCTACCCGCGCCGGCCCTAGCTGCCCGCCTCGCCCGCCGACCTTCCTCGCCTCCACCTCGGCAGGCGCTCGCCTCGGGTCCGCCTCCGGTGCATCCTCGATGGGATCGGTACCGCCGCCGCTGCCGGGCTGGTGCGGCGACCACCGCCCGGCCTCTCAATGCCCGTCTGCCTCGACCAACGTGCTAGCGCCGCCACCCCCTGGTGGCCCTGGCGCCACCTACGGCCACCCGACGCCGACCTGACGCGCCGACACTGGCGCGCCTCCCGTGTCGGCCAACGGTGCCTCGCGCCGACCTACGGCGCCTCGCGTCGACCTACGACGCCCGCCCGTGTCGTCACGGCCCCGCTTATGCCTCACCGACGCCGCCCTCCCCAGTTGGCGCCTGCCTGGTGCGCCGCCTCTGCAGCCCTACGCCGCGCCTACGGTGCTGCACTACGGGGCCCCACCCGCGTCGCCCTTTTGGGGCCCCACCTGCACCGACCTACGGCGCCTACTCGTCGTCAGCGATGATGGTGTGGCGTCTGCTGCCCCTGCACCGTCCATGGAGACGGCACCACCGATGGGCTACTATGCGCCTCAGCCATCTGCTCACGCTGATCATGCTGCGCCGCCGTCGCCCTTCTACTTCTCGCACCTCATCCCGGTGAAACTCACGCCCGACAATTACTTGTCTTGGCGTGCACAGGTGCTGCCGCTCCTTCGGAGCCGCTACCTGGAGGGCTACGTCGACGGCACACTCCCGTGCCCGCCGGTGTATCATCCAGCGTATCATACGTGGGTGGCCCAGGATCAGGCCATCCTCTCTGCCATCCAGTCGTCGCTCACTCCGAGTGTCTCGTCGCTGGTCCTCTTCGCCTCTACGTCGCGAGATGCGTGGACGACGCTCCACACCAGCTTCGCCTCTCATGCTCGTGCTCATGCCATCCGCACCGAACTGGGCAAGACGAAGCTCCGTGACAGCAGCATCACAGACTACTTCAACAAGATGACCGGCCTCTCCGACACGCTTGCCTCCATTAGCCAGCCGCTTCGCCCCGAGGACTTCACCACCTACGTCCTGAACGGCCTTGACGACGACTATGATAGTCTCATTGAGAACATCAATGGTCGCGACGTTCTGCTTCAGCCTCATGAGCTCTACTCACGCCTCCTCGGCCGCGAACAGCGTGTCAAAGAGCGCCACACCTCCCCGAGCTTCTCCGCCGCCAACGTCGCAGCCCGCGACAAACCTCAGAAGCCGCCAGCTGGCGGCAAGGCGGTGACCGCCCCTCAGCAGCAGCCCCGCGCCGCTACGCCTCCCGTCACTGGCGGGGTCGCCCGTGCTGCGCTGCGGCGCCAGGCTTGTCGACTGCGGTCTTGAGGGTAACATCGCCTCCCGCTGTCATCGACGCTTCAAGCAGGACTTCCTCGACATTGGAAACAATGGAAAGGGTAATGACAAGCAGGCGGCCGCCGCTGTGGCGGGCAACGAGAACAGGCACACTTCGTCCTACTCCATTGATCCGGCATGGTACATGGATACGGGAGCTACCAATCACCTGACGAGTGAGATGGGCAAGCTCTCCACCTAGGAGCCATACCGCGGTCATGATCAGGTTCGCACCGCCAACGGAGCATGTATGCGCATCTCACATCTTGGTCAGGCCGCTCTTCTTACACACAATTCTAGAAAACTGCACCTTCGTAATGTTCTTCGTGTTCCTTCTGCTACACGTAGTCTGTTATCTGTTCCTCAGCTTACTAGTGATAATCCTGTCTTCGCTGAATTTCACCGTTTCTTATTTTTTATTAAGGATCGGGACACGAGAGCCGTTCTGCTTAGAGGTCGTCTTCGCCATGGCCTTTATGCGCTTGATGCGCCACCTGCACCTCCTGCGCCGCATGCCCCTGTGTGTGTTCACGGTGTTCGCGTCGTCTTCACTGGCATGCGCGCCTTGGTCATCCTGCTGCTCCCATAGTTCGTCATGTTCTGCATCGTCATGAACTTCCAGTTGTGTCCAATAAAATTGCTGAAACTGTCTCTGATGCCTGTCAGCAAGGCAAGAGTCATCAGCTTCCGTTTTCTGAGTCTAGTTGTGTCGTTAAACAACCTCTTGAGCTAGTGTTTTCTGATGTATGGGGTCATGCCCAAACGTCTGTCAGTGGCCATAATTATTATGTCAGTTTTATTGATGCTTACAGTCGGTTTACATGGCTTTATCTTATCAAGCGTAAATCTGATGTGTTCGATGTTTCTATTCAGTTTCAAGCACATGTTGAGCGTCTCCTTAAGCATAAGATTCTTCATGTTCAGTCGTATTGGGGTGGGTGAATATCATCATCTCAATTCGTTCTTTAACAAGCTTGGGATCTCGCACCGTGTGTCTTGTCCTCATACACATCAGCAGAATGGCGCCGCTGAACGTAAGCATCGTCATCTTGTAGAAACTGGCCTTACTTTACTAGCTCATGCATCCGTTCCGTTTTGGTTTTGGAGTGATGCTTTCTCCACAGCTTGTTTTTTAATAAATAGGCTTCCTTCACGACTCTTGAAAATGAAAACTCCTCTTGAACTCTTGCTCAATGAAATCCCAGACCACTTTTCTGAAGGTTTTTGGACGTGCATGTTGGCCTCACCTTCGTCCGTACAATAAACATAAGCTAGAGTTTCGGTCTAAAAAGTGCGTTTTTTGGGTATAGTTCCCTTCATAAAGGGTACAAATGCCTTCACGTTCCCACCAATCATGTTTGTATATCTCGTGATGTCGTGTTTGATGAGAGCGTGTTCCCTTTTTCTGCACTTCCAAACAACTCTACTACTCCTACACCACCCGTGCACTCCACTTTACCTTCGCCTGATCAATTTATAGATGTTGCATATGCTCCTGTGTTGCTTCCTAAACCATGCTGCAGGTATTGGACGTGGTGCTCGCCTTGAGCTTCTAGATGATCAGGCGACCGGCGTCGATCATGCTGGCGTCGTCGATCCCGTGCATGGCACATGCACATCGGGTCACGCCCGCCAGCACGCTGCCGTGCCACCCGTGGCGGTCACGCCCGCGCCGGCTTCCCCCGGCCCAGCTTCGCCGAGCTGGGCTCGCCCGGCCCAACCTCCCCGTCCGCCTTCTCGTCGCCTGGCCCCATGGCCAGCTCTGCCCCGGCTTCGAGCGGGCCAGCCTCACCTGGACCTTTAGCGCCGGCCTCGCCAGCGAAGGACGCTGGCCCATCATCGCCAGCTACCGCCTCGCCTCCTTCTGGATCGACGTCGTTACCAGCCTCGTCGTCGCCAGCGTCACCTCCTGTTGTGGCTCTTCGCCCTCGTACACGCAGTCAGGCTGGTGTCTTTCGTCCAAAGGAGCGCACTGATGGGACTATTGCATGGATTGCTGCTTGTGTTGCCCATGCCGTTGCTGATCCCACTGCTGAGCCTCGACACTTTCAGGCTGCTCTCGGTATTCCTCACTGGTGCGCTGCTATGGAGGATGAATTTCAGGCTCTCCTGAAGAATGATACTTGGCGACTCGTTCCTCCTGTTTCTAGGGTCAATATTATTGATTCCAAGTGGGTCTTCAAGGTCAAGAAGCATGCTGATGGTTCCATTGAACGCTACAAGGCACAGTGAGTTTCTAAGGGCTTCAAACAGAGGTATGGTCTTGATTATGAAGACACGTTCAGTCCAGTTTTCAAGCCTACTAACATTCATTTGCTGCTCTCTTTGGCCGTTACTCGAGGATGGTCTCTCCGTCAGCTTGATGTGCAGAACGCTTTTCTGCACGGAGTTCTGGAGGAGGAGTTTTATATGCGTCAGCCACCTGGTTTTGTTGATCCCGCATGTCCTCAACATCTCTGTCGCCCGGTGAAGGCTCTCTATGGACTGAAGCAGGCTCCTCGTGCATGGCATGTACACCTTGGATCGGTTCTTCGGGCTCACGGTTTTGTTCCCTCCACGGCTGACACATCACTGTTCCTTCTGCAGCGTCCTGAGGTCACGATGTACATGCTGGTCTATGTGGATGATATCATCCTTATTAGCTCGTCTGATGCTACTGCCCAGCGTCTTGTTTCTGCGCTGAGTGGTGATTTTGCTGAAAAAGGATTTGGGTGCTCTGCACTACTTCCTTGGTCTGGAGGTCTCACGGTCTTCTGCTGGGTTGACTCTCACTCAGCATAAGTACTCTCTAGACTTGTTGCGCCGTGCTGGTATGTTGAAGTGCAAGCATGCTACCACTCCTATGTCTGCCACTGATCGGTTGTCTGCGCTTGATGGAGATCCTCTTTTGCCTGATGATGCTATTGAGTACCGCAGCCTCGTTGGTGGTCTGCAATACCTCACTATCACCAGACTGGATGTCTCTTATGCAGTCAACCGTGTATGCCAGTACCTTCATGCACCTAGGACGTCTCATTGGTCAGCTGTGAAGCAGATTCTGCGCTATGTCTGTCTGACCGCCTCATATGGATTGCTCCTTCAGCCTGCTCCATCTTGTGAGCTTTCGGCCTTCTCAGATGCAGATTGGGCTGGTAGTCCTGATGACAGGCGATCCACGGGGGGATATGCATTATTCTTTAGTCCTAATTTGATCGCCTGGAATGCTCGCAAGCAGGCTACCGTATCTCGTAGTAGTACTGAAGCTGAATACAAGGCGGTTGCTAATGCCACAACTGAGCTCATATGGATATAATCTTTGTTGAGAGAGTTGGGAGTCTCTCAAGATCAACCTCCGATACTTTGGTGTGACAACATCGGTGCTACATTCCTCTCTTCGAATCCAGTATTTCATGCCCGAATGAAACACATCGAAGTTGATTATCACTTTGTCAGAGAACGCGTTGCACAGAAGCTACTCCGTATCAAGTTCATCTCTTCCAAGGATCAACTTGCTGACATCTTCACGAAGCCTCTTCCACAGCCTCAGTTTGTAGGATGTAGGCACAATCTTAACTTGCTTTGTACTTCAGGCCACAGTTAAGATTGAGGGAGGGTGTTAGACTGTGTATACGTAGCGTGTCTGTATATAACCGTATATGACTTGTACTATACCTCTTGGTACTTCTATATAATGAGACAGCCGCACCCACGTTTAGGGTGTCGAGCAGTTCCCCAAACACATTGTTTTACAATCGGCTCTAGCGAATCACCTTCCTTCCATTGATCACCATTGAAGGTTCACTAGTACTACTTGTGAGTTATTGACTGATCGTCTCGGCGACTAGCCTTCCTTCCCATTTTCGGAGATTCTGTACTACCGTACTTGTGAATCCTATTGACTGATCTGCTCCGGATACTCAACTTCCTTCACATTGACTCTACATGGAATGAGGTAATTACACTTTAGTCCCACAACTTGTTCTGGAGGTGCAAATTAATCCCACAACATGCAAAATAGACAAAAAATAGTCCCACATCTTGCAATCTGGATGCAAACAAGTCCATTTTGACAAAATTCAAGCGAATTTGACCGTATCTAGAACAAATCAACCGAGTTTTACTGTCGTCAGCAAGACGTTGTTACAAAACGGTCCAGGAAAATATTCTGCCACGAATTGGGGTCCTTCTATGCGCTGTCCTATTGGATTATTAGCGATGACCCCCTCCCCTCGCCACAAACAGGAAAGGAGTAGTCCCAGTAGTTACGGCGAGGAGCCTGGCGACGGCAACGACGCGGCCGATCGTGGCAGCAGTTCTCGGCTAGTTGTCCCAGTCCATATTTCCATTTTAATAATTCCTGAAAATCTTTATCCAACATTGCTAGTTGAAGGAAGGTTTCGCCATCTTATAAAGGGGGATCTTTCACCACTTGGTAAAAGGATGAGAAGAGAGAGACATACACGCGCACTCCTCCTCAGCCGCCCGGCTCGCCCTGCCACGCCTCGTCTCGTCATGACGCGTGCGCCATAGGTTACAGGAATGCCTTGAGCCGAGAGCTTCTCTTTATTTTTGCCACGCATAAATGGATTAATAACCTAAATAATCTGCGTGAGTGGAAGTTTAATATGAATTCAGTAGAGTTTTAATTCGAACTTAGTGGAGGTTGTTCGGCTTCGGTCGCTGCATGTTCGTTTCCTCTCCTGACGCCGCCTGTTCGCCTGCTTACCCATGCCTATAAGTGTGGGAGGTCGCTCCTCTCCTCAGACACACTTTAGTACATCACCTCCATTTCTAAATCATTGCGCTGATGCTCCGTTCTTGCCCATCCCGTCTCGTGGCGTGCACCGCTAGTCAGCACAGTAGGCCTCCGAAGCCCCGTCTCTTCGAGTCCTGTACGGAAGAAGGGCGATACGGTTTTTGGGGAGCGCTACCGTGTGACTATTGTCTTCTTCCTCTTTGCCACGGATGCTCTGGACACCGACGACATCTTTCCCGACGATGAATTCTTCCCGGAGGTCGACGACATCCTCGGCAACATGACTGACAACGGCAGTAACTCGACTGGTACCTCCTCTGGACAGTATGTGTCCCTCTTCCTTATGTTCAAGATCCTCTTACAGTTCGTACTTCTAGTCTATATTTGTGTTGTTGTTCATTTCTACTTGATTACTTCACTGAAATACTTGCTTTAGTCTTGTTTTTTCCTCTGTCTATTTGGATAATTTATTTTATGAAATTATCCATGGCTGCAATATTCTACATGTTATTTCTACTACTTTTATCTATTAAATCTTGTGGTAAATTGCACATTTCTCCAACAATCCAAAAACCCTTATTTAGGCAATTTACCCCAAGTGGCTTTGCTGCTTCCATGAAGCCACCTATGTTTGAAGGTGTCAATTACAAGAGATGGCGTGCGAGAGTAGTGCTCTGGTTTCAGACCATGAGCTGCTTTAACGCAATCTATGGTGCACCCGAAGGAGATCTTAATCCTGCTCAGGAAGAGGCTTTTCAAAAATTTGATACCACTTTCAAGGCTGCATTGATCATCATTCTTGGCGACAATATTGTCGATTCATACTTGTCATTTAGCAATGAAAAGGATATGTGGAATGCACTCGAGAGAAAATTTTGAGTCTCCGATGCTGGCAGTGAACTGTATGTCATGAAATAACTCTATGACTATAAGATGGTTGATGACCACCCGATTACAGAGCGGGCTCATGAAATACGGTCACTTGCCAGGGAGCTCGAGAACTTTACTTGTGTGGTACCAGATAATTTTATTGTCAGAGGCATTATTGCCAAGCTTCCCCCATCATGGAGGAATTTTGCTACTTCTCTGAAGCACAAGAGACAAGATTTTTCAGTGAAGGATCTTATTGGTAATATTGATGTGGGAGAGAAGGCGAGAGCAAAATAGGCACGTGCTCGAGGTACCGAGGGAGGTTCTAATGCCAATCTGTACAGAAAATGAACTTCTACCCTCACAAGTCCAAGAACAAGGGCAAGTTTGATGGCAAAGTAAAGTTCGATGGAAAGAATAAGGTCTCATAGTCTACTAATTTGAAGAAGAATACTGATAAGAAGAAATGTGCTTTTCATGTGTGCGGTGATCCTGATCATTGGGCTCCTGCTTGTCCGAACCTCTTTGACAAGCGCGAGCATTGTAAGGGCAGCAAGACTGCTAATGTTGTCATGAGCGACGTTGATATGAAAGATGTTGGGTATGGTATATTACCTATTGTTCTTTCATTATGTCATTCTAATGATTGGTAGATTGACATGGGTGCTAATGTTCATGTCTCCTCTGATATTTCTATGTTTTCTTCATATTATGTCAAAGGGACTCAAACCATACTAATGGGAAATGGCTCGCGTGCTTGTGTTCATGGTGTTGGTACGGTCGATCTGGAGTTCACTTCGGAAAAGACCGTACGCCCGAAGAACATGCATCATGTTCCCTCAATAAATAAAAATGTAGTTAGCGAATCTCTTTTGTGTCGAGATGACTACAAGATTGTATTCGAGTCCAATAAATTTGTAATTTATAAGTATAGAACCTTTGTTGGTAAAGGTTATAAGTGCGGAGCCATTTCCGCTTATCTCTATCAAACGCTTTGTAATAAAGTCATTAATCATATTTACACGAATTTTGAATCAAATGTCTAACATTATCGTCTTTGTCATATTAATTTTGGTTGTATGACACGGCTAGTCAAAGTGAACTTAATCCCTGATTTCACTACTGTTAAGGGATCTAAGTGCCAATCTTGTGTGCAAGCGAAACAACCTCACAACTCACATATGACTAAAGAGGTGAGAAATTTAACACCACTAGAGCTCATACATTCTGATCTTTGTGAGATGAATGGTGTTGAAGAACGGTGGAAAGATATATTTCATGACGTTGATCATTGATTCTATGAGATATTGCCATGTGTATCTTCTGAAATCAAAATATGAGGCTTTGAGTTTCTTCAAAATCTATAAAGATGAAGTAGAAAACCAACTTGATCGAAAGATTAATAGGATTAGGTCTGATCATGGTGGAAAGTATTTTCTAACAAGTTTGATTCCTTTTGTGCGGAACATGGATAATTCATGAGAGGACGCCTCCCTACTCATCCCAGTCAAATGGGGTAGCCAAAGAAAGAAGCCTACTCTAACAGATTTGGTTAACGTCATGTTAGACACATTGGGTCTCTCCAAGGAATGGTGTGGGGAGGCACTATTGACTACGTGTCAGGTACTAAACCGAGTTTCCACAAAGAACAACGAATTTACTCCATTCAAAGAATGAGAGAAGAAAGGTTAAAACTCTCTTACTTACGAACTTGGGGTTGTTTGGCGAAGGTTAATGTACCAATCCCCAAGAAGCGCAAGCTTAGACCAAAAACCGTTGACTCTGTTCTTTCGGGATGTGCTTTCTATAGCATTGGTGACTGTAAGACCTGATACATGTTTGAGAGTTACAACAAGAAACTCGTAGGTTTCTTGTCTTATGGCCATTTTCATGAGATGTTGCCCACAAATTTGGGGTACCATGGCGATTTACAACGACCGTAAGGCCTGATTCATATTTGAGATATATGACCAAAAACTCGTTGTTTTCGCGTTTTATGACCGTTTTCATGAGATTCCCCATAGTTTTTGGGCTCCATGCTTATTTGCATGACCCATAAGAATCGATACATGTTTAAGAGATATGACTAAAAATTCATCTTTTTCTCATTTTATGGTCGTTTTCATGAGCTATTGCCCATAGTTTTAGGGTTCCAGAGAGATTTACAACGACCGTAAGACTCGATACATGTTTGAGAGTTAAGACCAAAAACTTGTCGTTTATGAGTTTATGGCTGTTTTCACGAGCTATTGCCCACGCACTACTAGGAAACCAGCTATAGATAGACAAATCTTCCGTGGCGCATATGTGTGACCGTGCGCCACAGATAAACTCAAGTCACGCATTTCAAGCAATGCGCCACAGAAATCTTCACACTTCTGTGGCGCATATAGGGACAATGCGCCACAGAAGTTTGGTGAACCTGCCACCGGGGTTGGGCTCCCTCACTTTCTGTGACGCATATGGACATATGCGCCACCGAAAGTGAGGGTAGGCCCTAGCACAGAATTTAGTTGACCAACGTTCTGTGGCACATCTCTATATATGCGCCACAGAAGTTACAACTTCTCTGGCCCCAACACAGAATATGGAAAACCAGATTTCAACACACCACCCACCCCCTGGATCGCCTTTTAACTTTAGTAAAAAATAAATGAAAATGATAAATAATTCAAAAAAATAATTCCTTTGAGATGTAGTTGTATTTTGGGTTATAGTTGTAGGGAAAATTAAAAAACATGAATTTCGATGTATTTTGCAAAAAAGGTCATGGGACAGTAAAACGGTTGTAACTTTTGCATACGATGTCGAAAAAAAAGTTTAATATACCAAAATGACCGTCTCGAAATTTTCTACTCGATTTCAATTATCGAAGTTTTACAGCTTCCCCAAATTCAAAAAGAGTAAAAAGTTATGGCAGAAAGAAGATTTTTTTCCTGCAAAAAAGTAAAAAAGGGGGACCAACTTCTGTGGCGCATTGCTCCCATATGCGCCACATAACTGTTGGGCGGGATTCAAAATTTGAAATTTGAATCCCGCCGCCCCTTTTCCCTCTCTTATCCTCTTCTCCTCCTCCACCATTCTCCTCCACTTCTTCTCTCCTTCTCCTCCCCTTCTTCCTCACCTTCTCCTCCTCCTCCCTCCTCCTCCACTCGGGTGAGCTCCTCCTCCTCCACCCCAGTGAGCTCCTCCTTCCCCATCCACCCCGGTGAGCTCCTCCTCCTCCCTCTTCCCTCCTCCGTCCTCTTCCACCCCGGCGAGCTCCTCCTCTAGCGACCTCCTCCTCCTCCGGCGGCCTCCTCCTCTCCTTCTCATCTCCTCCACCGGAGACCTCCACCTCCTCCTACGGCGAGCCCCTCCTCCATCCGTGGCCTCCTCATCTCCTCCACCGGTGACCTCCTCCTCCTTTGGCCACCATCGGCCACCATCGGCCTCCTTTTCCTCCCCCGGTGACCCCCACCTCCGACGATCCCCACCTTCGGCCATATCTGGCCGTTTTTTTTTGAATTTTGAAAAAAAATTCTTTGGCGCATATTGGCAAAATGCGCCACAGAAGTTTGAGATCTGGTTGGGGACTTCTGTGGCGCATATTGGCAATATGCGCCACAGAAGTTTTTGAGACTTCTGTGGCGCATTTCAATATGCACCACAAAACTTCACTTTAGTGGCGTGATAACAGTGGAGCATCCCATATGCACCACAAAAGTTGAAAAATGGTGCGCCACTGATGAGATTTTTCCTAGTAGTGACGGTTTGGGCGTTATAGTGAGATTTACGACAATCGTAAGACCCGCTACATATTTGAGAGTTATTACCAAAAACTTGACGTTTTCGTGTTTTATGTCCGTTTTCATGAGCTATTGCCCACAATTTTGTGGTTCCATGGGGATTTGTGTGGCCCGTAAGACCATATAAATGTTTGAGAGATATGACAAAAAACTTGTTATTTTCGCGTTTTACGTTGGTTTTCATGAGCTATTGCCCACAGTTTTGGGGCACCAGGGCGATATAAAACGATCATATGACTCGATACATGTTTGAGATAAGAACAAAACTCGTCGTTTTCGTGTTTGGCGACAGTTTTCATGAGCTACTACCCACGAGATTTGCATTCCAAAGAGATTTAGAACGACTATAAGACTTGATACATGTTTGAGAGTCACGACCAAAAACTCGTTGGTTTCTCGTTTTATGGCCGTTTGCATGTGCTATTGCCCATAGTTTTGGGGTACCAGGGCGATATACAACGACCATAAGAGAAATTCATGTTTGATAGTTATGACCAAAAACTCATCATTTTCGTGTAAATGGGACAGTGATGACAATAAGAACTGATACATGTTTGAGAGTTATTAACAAAAACTGGTCGTTTTCGTGTTTTATGTCCGTTTTCATGAGCTATTGCCCACAATTGTGTGGTTCCATGGGGATTTGCATGACCCGTAAGACCAGATTCATGTTTGAGAATTATCACAAAAAACTCGTCGTTTTCACGTTTTACGACCATTTTCATAAGATGTTTCCCACAGTTTTGGGGCAACGGGGAGATTTACAATGACAGTAAGACTCGATATATGTTTGAGATATATTACCAAAAACTCATTGTTTTCGTGTTCGACGACCGTTTTCATGAGCTATTGCCCATAATTTTGGGGCTCTAGGGTGATTTGCATGGCCCATATGACCCGATACATGTCTGAGAGATCTGACCAAAAACTTATCGTTTTCATGAGCTATTGCCCACGGTTTCGGGGTTCTAAGGAGATTTATAATGATCATAAGAATTGATACTTGTTTGAGAGTTAAGACCAAAAACTCGTCGTTTTCGCGTTTATGGCTGTTTTCATGACCTATTGTCCACGGTTTTGGGGTTCTAGTGCGGTTTACGATGACCATAATATCCGATACATGTTTGAGAGTTATTACCGAAAACTTGTCGTTTTCATGTTTTATGGCCGTTTCATGAGCTATTGTGTAACGCCTGGAAAATATTAAAAATTAGAAATTGATTATTATTTGATTTTGTGCATCATCATGACATCATCATGCATATTTTGTTTGACAATTTGACCGCAAACTATTTTGGTAAAATCCTATCTTTGTTTTACTAAAATATCTGTATGGTTTTATTAAATCCGTTTCTCTTTTCTTATTTTCAAACTAAAACAAAATAATATTTTCGGTCCGTTATATGACCATAAATGGTTTTCTTATTTGACTAAAAATAAAACTAGCCTACAGGCCCGTCTAAAGTTTGGCCCAAAACTAGTCCCATCTAGTCTACTTTTATAAACTTATAAATAGCCCAATCCCCTTCTTTCTATCCAAACCCTAGTCCCAGATCTAAGTTCCAGATCTATCCAAAATCCACCTTCTTTTGTAAAATCTTACATCGTTTTCTTCACCAAATCTTACCGCCGGTGAGCTCCTTTGTGTTGAGTTGTTGCGCCTCTTACTTTATCTGGGTCATGATACTCCACCAGATCCCATCTTCTTTGAATTATTTCCATGACAGAAACCACCAAATTTACTTGCTTTCTTGTATAGCCGTGTGCTTCAGCATGATTTAATCGATACACACCACCAAGCCCTAACTCCTGCTACCTACCTGCTTGGACCAAAACCCACCCGCCACTATCCAGATCGATCAAATCCTCATATCCGCAGGCAGCACAGATCCTCTTTGATTTTATTTTCTCGCACACTTTCGATTAGGCCAGCACTCCACTGCTTAGATCGGTTTGTCCCCTGCTCCTGTTCAGCGGATCAACCATCTGCTCCCACACGCGCCACACGCCATCAGCGCTGCGCGTGCGTCTACCTCCTGGGGCCGCCTACCACTTCGGATCCCTGGCCAACCTCGCCGCTTGGCGCCGTGCAGCAGTCGAGCTGGCTCATGCATATTTCTTCCCATGCCCTACCTTCAGTTCTGTTGCCGTGTCACCGGCAGGTAGTATCACCGGCAGGTAGTATCCTGCCCTGCCTTCAGTTCTGTTGCCGTGCAGTCTAGCCAGACGACCGCGTGCATGAGTTTCTTTTGTCTGTCAACATTCTGATCAATACAATTCCTTCTAGCTTTGTTATCGGGGCTGGACAATGTCTCCTCCCATTGGAATATTATCTCGTCTGCTGAATGTCTCGTCGGCCACATGTTCGACAAAATGCTCATGAGAGTTTTGGCATCGACGTACCTTCTTTTGGTCTTCTCGTCAAGTTTGACTTCGTCTCGTCACACTGCACCGGAGTCCGTTGTATGATGCCACCGCTCAACAAGGTATTCTTCATGGTGTCGGCTACCTTCGCGAAATCGGCTACTTCAACTATGACCCGAAGGCCCTCCTTCCGTCTCTTTGATCTAAACCGTGATACCCCGACCTAGCCCCTATTTTTATAATATGCAATATATATTGTTTCATTTAAATCATTCATCCATGAATGCATATCATCTGGTGGTTTGTGAGTTAATTAGACGATTCACCTAATAATTAAATATGTAAACATATGCGGGCGAATCTAGCCTTATATTGGCCTTATTTAAATTTGTGTAGCGAACCAATGCCATGCTTTGCCTTGTTAATTAAACATTTAATTTGCTGGTAGCTAAATAACTTCAACCTTCTATTTAAATGTCGGGATTCCCGTTCCGCTTAATATTGCTAAGATAAACCGCATATGGCCATGTCATGCATCATATCATAAACATGCCGGTTCTTCCGCCTAGTATTAAATATTGCATCGGTTGCTCTTTCTAGTGTTTGCCTCTTCACCGGATAGGACGATGAGCCGATGTGAGAAACGACAAGCCTCCGGTTTCCTGACTTTGTCCCATAGGCGACCATTCTCCCCATTCTACCTATTTTGCATTTATAGTCTTTACTTCCTTCCTTTGATCTATTTCTATCCTTATTGTCGATGCTTTAGTATCTTACCTTTATTTTACGTGCTCCACTATATTGCCTTGGTTGTCCTATTGCCTTGTTTTATTAGCTAGCTTTGTCCTTGCGAGTCGTAGGAATGCTTAGTACCGCTCTCATACAGGTGGAACGTGATACACGGATATGGATGCTGATAAGATAATTAATCTAATGTTGTTGGTTATGGATTCACCTAATGATAAGGCCCCGACAGGGACCACCTTTGGGAACTGCTTGAGCCGACCTAGGACCTGTTCGTTCTATGATACCAGTTCTGAGTTGATCGCGCTAACCAAACGTGGGGCCTTTGGGATCCCCCCTCAACTACCGGCACTATTCGTATATCTAGAGGGTTACAAAATTGGTTTTCCATTTGGTGCATAGGCATAATATGTCCTCGGACATGGGTGAGGTTATATGTCTTCGGACTTGATATTTTGGTGGATTGCTATGGCTTGCATACATAAATAACGGTACACGGTGGCGGCACCCACGGTGTGTACAAGTTACCCCGCAGGGCCCGATCCACCAGTAGACGCAAACACTGTGCCTCCCTCGAGAATCGTCGTACCTCTTGGTTGAATTCCCCACAGTAGGTGATGCCTCTGGATATGCGTGTAGTTATGGGACAGTTCTTGTTGTGAGATTCGGATGGCACGCGTAATATGTTGTCTAAAGGGTTGAGCATGCGTTTGGGTACAGTAGTGCACCCCTGCAGGGTAAAGATTTTCGAGAAGCCGTGTGTCCACGGTTATGGACGACTCAGGAGTACAGTGTCATGATCATACACAACGCCACTAATGCTTTGCCTCTAATAACTTGACTAGTAATTAGCCTTATCAACTAAATACTTGCTTAACTAAAATTGCCACTGTGTGTGTTCCGCGACAGGACTTCCTCGACTGGTCTTCGAGGGGGAAATATTCGGATGGGTTATGTTCGGTGCTATATTATTATTATCGCATAGCGCTCTCTTACCTCGATCTAATAGCCAAAGTTGTAGCGTGTCTCTATAAGTTAGATAGTGCAAGCTTTGCTGCCGCTGAGCCCACCATACCTATGTAGGCGAGGACCGCTGAATTCTAGTCTCGCCGTGTACCGTCCTCAGTACTGACCGCTCTCTTTCTATTTTCCTTTGCCCTTTGCCGGCACCCTTTTGGCTAGACGGGTATGTGACTGACGACGTTAGCAAGGTTACCCTTCCGGCTTGGCTTGGGCAGCGTCGCACACCGCTTGGTTATTCTTCAGGACTCTTAGTCCCATTTGGATCTTGTCCATACTCGGATGCTATCTTGCTTTCTTCTTGAGTTGTATCTTCGTATTATACCTTTTGTATTCTTGACTCGTTGAGTTATTTTTGTATATATAAGTTTTTGCGGACTCTGTTGTAAACTACTGTGATGTAACTACTTGTATTCATATCCCACCCACACGAAAGTGTCTGGTGGGCGCCTTTAATCGCTTCTATGCGGATTTTGGCGGGAAATTCTAAGATCTGCATAGACCCGATTCGGGGGCGTTACATATTGCCCATAATTTTGTGATTTCATGGGGATTTGCGTGGCCTGTTATAGTAGACTCATGTTTGAGAGTTATGACCAAAAAATCATCATTTTCACGTTTTACGAGTATTTTTATGAGCTATTGCCCACAGTTTTGGGGCAATGGGGCGATGTACAACGACCATACGATTCGAAACATGTTAGAGATATGACCAAAAACTCGTTGGTTTCTTGTTTAATGGCCGTTTTCATGAAATATGGGCGATTCATGTTTGAGATTTATGACCAAAAACTTGTCGTTTTCGTGTTTTACGACCGTTTTCATGAGCTATTGCCCATAGTTTTGGGGCTCCAGGGTGGTTTGCATGGTCCATAAGAATTTATAGATGTTTGAGAGATATGACCAAAAACTCGCTGTTTTTCGTGTTTGATGACCATATTCATGAGCTATTTACCACAATTTTGGGGTTCAAGTGAGATTTACAATGACCGTAAGACTTAAAACATGTTTGAGAGAGATGACCAAAAACTATTCGTTTCGCGTTTTATGACCGTTTCATGAGCTATTGCCCATAGTTTTGGGGGCACAGGAGATTTGACGATCGTAAGACTCGATACATGTTTGAGTTAAGACCAAAACTGTCGTTTTTGTTTATGGCTGTTCACGAGCTATTTCCCGGTTTTGGGGTTCTAGTGATTCTGACCGTAAGACCCGATACATGTTTGAGAGTTATTACCAAAAACTTTTTTTCCGTGATTTATTGCCCACGATTTTGTGGTTCCATGAGGATTTGCGGGGACCGTAAGACTAGATTCATGTTTGAGAATTATGACCAAAAGCTCGTCGTTTTCGCGTTTTACGACCGTTTTCATGAGCTATTGCCAACAGATTTGGGGCACGAGAGAAATTTTACAACGACCGTAATACTCAATACATGTTTGAGAGATATGACCAAAAACTCATCGTTTTCGTGTTTGACGAAAGATTTCATGACCTATGGCCCACAATTTTGGCGTATGAGGGAGATTTAGAACGATAGTAATACCTGATACAGGTTTTGGGGTTCTAGAAAGATTTACAACAACCGTAAGACTCGATACATGTTTGAGATCTAAGACCAAAACTCGCCGTTTTCTTGTTTATGGTTGTTTTCATGAGCTATTTCCCAAAGTTTTGGGGTTCTAGTGCGATTTAGGATGACTGTAAGACCTGATACATGTTTGAGATTTATTACCAAACACTTGTTGTTTTCGTGATTTATGGCCATTTTCATGTGCTATTGCCCACAATTTTTTGGTTCCATGGGGTTTTGCGTGGCCCGTAAGAACAAATTCATGTTTAGAATTATGACCAAAAGCTCAACATTTTTGCGTTTTACAACCTTTTTCATGAGCTATTGCCAACAGTTTTGGGGCACTAGGGCGATTTTACAACTACCGTAAGACTCGATACATGTTTGAGAGAAATGACTAAAAACTCATCATTTCATGTTTGATAGTTAAGGCCAAAAACTTATAGTTTTCTTTTTTTATGGCCGTTTTCATGAGCTACTTCCCATGGTTTTGGTGTACCAGTGCGATTTACGATGACCTAAGACCCGTTACATGTTTTAGAGGTATGACCAAAAACTTGTCGTTTTCGCGTTTTATGACCATTTTCATGAGCTATTGCCCATAGTTTTGGGGCTCTAGGGAGATTTCTATGGCCCCTAAGACCCGATACATATTTGAGAGATCTGACCAAAAACGTATTATTTCTCGTTTTATGGTTGTTTTCATGAGCTATTACCCATGGTTTTGGGGTTTCAGGGAGATTTACAACGACCATAAGACTCTATACATGTTTGAGAGTTAAGATAAAAAACTTGTCGTTTTTGCGTTTATGGCTGTTTTCATTAGCTATTGCCCACAATTTTGGAGTTCCAGTGCGATTTACGATGACAATAAGAACCGATACATGTTTGAGAGTTATTAAAGAAAACTAGTCGTTTTCGTGTTTTATGGCCATTTTCATAAGGTATTGGCCAAAAAATTTTGGTTCCATGGGGATTTGCGTGGCCCGTAAGACTAGATTCATGTGTGAGAATGATGACAAAAAAACTCATCGTTTTTTCTTTTTACGACCGTTTTCATGAGCTATTTCCCATAGTTTTGGGGCACCGGTGCGATTTACAATGACAGTGAGACTCGATACATGTTTGAGAGATATGACCCAAAACTCGTCGTTTTCATATTCGACGATCGTTTTCATGAGCTATTGCCCATAGTTTTGGGGCTCTAGGGCGATTTTCATGGCCCATATGACCCGATACATGTCTGAGAGATATGACCAAAAACTTATCGTTTTCTTGTTTAATGGTCGTTTTCATGAGCTATTGCCCATGGTTTCGGGGTTCCAAGGAGATTTACAACGATCGTAAGACTCAATACTAGGTCGATTTTCATGGCTTGTGGCTCTAAGGCGAATTTCATGGCCCATATGACCCGATACATGTCTGAGAGATATGGCCAAAAACTTATCATTTTATCGTTTTATGGTCGTTTTCATGAGCTATTGCCCATAGTTTTGGGGCTCTAGGGCGATTTTCATGGCCCATATGACCCGATACATGTCTGAGAGATATGACCAAAAACTTATCGTTTTCTCGTTTTATGGTCGTTTTCATGAGCTATTGCCCATAGTTTTGGGGGTCTAGGGCGATTTTCATGGCCCATATGACCCGATACATGTCTGAGAGATATGACCAAAAACTTATCATTTTCTTGTTTTATGGTCGTTTTCATGAGCTATTGCCCATAGTTTTGGGGCTCTAGGGCAATTTTCATGGCCCATATGACCCGATACATGTCTGAGAGATATGACCAAAAATTATCGTTTTCTCGTTTTATGGTCGTTTTCATGAGCTATTGCCCATAGTTTTGGGGGTCTAGGGCGATTTTCATGGCCCATATGACCCGATACATGTCTAAGAGATATGACCAAAAACTTATCGTTTTCTCGTTTTATGGTCGTTTTCATGAGCTATTGCCCATAGTTTTGGGGCTCTAGGGCGATTTTCATGGCCCATATGACCCAATACATGTCTGAGAGATATGACCAAAAACTTATCATTTTCTCGTTTTATGGTCATTTTCGTGAGCTATTGCCCATAATTTTGGGGCTCTAAGGCGATTTGCATGGCCCATATGACCCGATACATGTCTGAGAGATATGACCAAAAACTTATCGTTTTCTCGTTTTATGGTCCTTTTCATGAACTATTGCCCACGGTTTCGGGGTTCTAAGGAGATTTACAATGATCGTAAGACTCGATACTTGTTTGAGAGTTAAGACCAAAAACTCGTCGTTTTCGTGTTTATGGCTGTTTTCATGACCTATTGTGCACGGTTTTGGGGTTATAGTGCGGTTTACGACGACCGTAATACCCGATACATGTTTGACACTTATTACCAAAAACTTGTCGTTTTCATGTTTTATGGCCGTTTCATGAGCTATTGCCCACAATTTTGTGATTCCATGGGGATTTGCGTGGCCTGTTATACTAGACTCATGTTTGGGAGTTATGACCAAAAAATCATCATTGAGCATTTCAGGAGCTATTGCCCACAGTTTTGGGGCAACGGGGATATGTACAACGACCGTAAGATTCGATACATGTTTGAGAGATACGACCAAAAACTCGTTGGTTTCTTGTTTGATGGCCATTTTCATGAAATATGGGCGATTCATGTTTGAGATTTATGACCAAAAATTATCGTTTTCGTGTTTTACGACCGTTTTCATGAGCTATTGCCCACAGTTTTGGGGCTCCAGTGTGATTTGCATGGCCCATAAGAATTGATAGATGTTTGAGAGATATGACCAAAAACTCATTGTTTTTCGTGTGTGATGACCAAATTCATAAGCTATTTCCCACAGTTTTGGGGTTCAAGTGAGATTTACAATGACCGTAAGACTTAAAACATGTTTGAGAGGGATGACCAAAAACTATTCGTTTTACGACCATTGTCATGAGTTATTTCCCATAGTTTTGGGGCTTCATGACGAATTGCATGGAACATAAGACCTGATATATGTTTGAGAGATATGACCAAAAAAACATCGTTTTCTCGTTTTATGGTCGTATTCATGAGCTATTGGCCATGGTTTTGAGGTTCCAGGGAGATTTACAATGACCGTAAGACTTGATACATATTTGAGAGTTAAGACCAAAAACCTGCCATTTATGCGTTTATGGCTGTTTTCATGAGCTATTGCCCACGGGTTGGGGGTTCTAGTGCAACCCGATATATATTTGAGAGTTATTACCAAAAACTTGCAGTTTTTGTGTTTTATGGCCGTTTCATGAGCTATTGCCCACAGTTTTGTGGTTTCATGGGGATTTGTGTGGCCTATAAGACCAGATAAATATTTGAGATTTATGACCAAAAACTTGTCGTTTTCGCATTTTACAGCCGTTTTCATGAGATATTGCCCACAGTTTTGGGGCACCAGGGAGATTTACAACGATCATAAGACTCGATACATGTTTGAGAGTTAAGACCAAAACTCACCGTTTTGTTGTTTATGGCTGTTTTCACGAGCTATTTCCCACAGTTTTGGGGTTCTAGTGCGATTTACGACGACCGTAAGACCCGATACATGTTTGAGAGTTATTACCAAAAACTTTTTTTTTCCGTGATTTATGGCCCACAATTTTGTGGTTCCATGGGGATTTGCGGGGCCCGTAAGACCAGATTCATGTTTGAGAATTATGACCAAAAGCTCGTCCTTTTCGCGTTTTACGACCGTTTTCATGAGCTATTGCCAATAGTTTTGGGGCACGAGGGAAATTTTACAACGACCGTAATACTCAATACATCTTTGAGAGATATGACCAAAAACTCATCGTTTTCGAGTTTGACGACAGATTTCATGACCTATGGCCCATGATTTTGGCGTATTAGGGAGATTTAGAACGACAGTAATACCTGATATAGATTTTGGGGTTGTAGAAAGATTTACAACAACCGTAAGACTCGATACATGTTTGAGAGTTAAGACCAAAACTCGCTGTTTTCTTGTTTATGGCTGTTTTCATGAGCTATTTCCCACGGTTTTGGGGTTCTAGTGCGATTTAGGACGACCGTAAGACCTAATACATGTTTGAGATTTATTACCAAACACTTGTTGTTTTCGTGATTTATGGCCATTTTCATGTGCTATTGCCCACAATTTTGTGGTTCCATGGGGATTTGCGTGGCCCGTAAGAACAAATTCATGTTGAGAATTATGACCAAAAGCTCGTCGTTTTCACATTTTATGACCTTTTTCATGAGCTATTGCCAACAATTTTGGGGGACCAGGATGATTTTAGAACTACCGTAAGACTCGATACATGTTTGAGAGATATGACCAAAAACTCATCATTTCATGTTTGATAGTTAAGGCCAAAAACTTGTAGTTTTCTTTTTTATGGCCTTTTTCATGAGCTACTTCCCATTGTTTTGGTGTACCAGTGCGATTTACGATGACCTAAGACCTGATACATGTTTGAGAGGTATGACCAAAAACATTTTTGAGAGGTATGAGCTATTGCCCATAGTTTTGGGGCTCTAGGGAGATTTCTATGGCCCCTAAGACTCGATACATGTTTGAGAGATATGACCAAAAACGCATTATTTCTCGTTTTATGGTTGTTTTCATGAGCTATAACCCACGGTTTTGGGGTTTCAGGGAGATTTACAACGACCATAAGACTCTATACATGTTTGCGAGTTAGGATAAAAAACTTGTCGTTTTTGCGTTTATGTCTGTTTTCATTAGCTATTGCCCACAATTTTGGAGTTCCAGTGCGATTTACGATGACAATAAGAACCGATACATGTTTGAGAGTTATTAAAGAAAACTAGTCGTTTTCGTGTTTTATTGCCGTTTTCATAAGCTATTGGCCACAATTTTGTGGTTCCATGGGGATTTGCGTGGCCCGTAAGACTAGATTCATGTTTGAGAATGATGACAAAAAAACTCGTCGTTTTTTCTTTTTACGACCGTTTTCATGAGCTATTTCCCATAGTTTTGGGGCACCGGTGCGATTTACAATGACAGTGAGACTCGATACATGTTTGAGAGATATGACCAAAAACTCGTCGTTTTCATGTTCGACGATCGTTTTCATGAGCTATTGCCCATAGTTTTGGGGCTCTAGGGCGATTTTCATGGCCCATATGACCCGATACATGTCTGAGAGATATGACCAAAAACTTATCGTTTTCTCGTTTTATGGTCGTTTTCATGAGCTATTGCCCACGGTTTCGGGGTTCCAAGGAGATTTACAATGATCGTAAGACTCAATACTAGGGCGATTTTCATGGCGTTTTGGGGCTCTAAGGCGATTTTCATGGCCCATATGACCCGATACATGTCTGAGAGATATGACCAAAAACTTATCATTTTATCGTTTTATGGTCATTTTCATGAGCTATTGCCCATAGTTTATGGGCTCTAGGGCGATTTTCATGGCCCATATGACCCGATACATGTCTGAGAGATATGACAAAAAACTTATCATTTTCTCGTTTTATGGTCGTTTTCATGAGCTATTGCCCATAGTTTTGGGGGTCTAGGGCGATTTTCATGGCCCATATGACCCGATACATGTCTGAGAGATATGACCAAAAACTTATCATTTTCTTGTTTTATGGTCGTTTTCATGAGCTATTGCCCATAGTTTTGGGGCTCTTGGGCAATTTTCATGGCCCATATGACCCGATACATTTCTGAGAGATGTGACCAAAAATTATCGTTTTCTCGTTTTATGGTCGTTTTCATGAGCTATTGCCTAGAGTTTTGGGGGTCTAGGGCGATTTTCATGGCCCATATGACCTGATACATGTCTAAGAGATAGGACCAAAAACTTATCGTTTTCTCGTTTTATGGTCGTTTTCATGAGCTATTGCCCATATTTTTGGGGCTCTAGGGCGATTTTCATGGCCCATATGACCCAATACATGTCTGAGAGATATGACAAAAACTTATCATTTTCTCGTTTTATGGTCATTTTCGTGAGCTATTGCCCATAATTTTGGGGGGCTCTA